>CP092880.1:66957777-67023680 GCA_030710605.1 Cordylochernes scorpioides
AACCAATTACCTTCTGGACTACTACAGCCCATTCCCCCAGCCAACTTTCCTTTCGAAAGAATTGGAATTGACTTTGTTGGTCCATTGCCATCTACGAAAAACAGGAAAAAAATGGATAATCGTGCTGACGGACTACTACACTAGATATGCAGAAACAAGTGCAGTCTCGGAAGCAACAGTGAAAGAAGTTTCTAAATTTCTAGTAGAGGATATTTTTCTCCGGCACGGAGCCCCACAATATCTTATTAGTGACAGGGGCTCTCAATTTACCAGTAATTTAATGAAAGAGGTGATGAAAATGTGCAAGATTAAACATTGCTTCACAACGAGCTATCATCCCCAGACTAATGGATTGACAGAGCGGTTAAATAGAACATTGATCAATATGCTCAGTATGTATGTGAACACTGATCAGAAGAATTGGGACGAAATACTCCCATTCATCACTCACGCTTACAATACTACAATTCAGGAAACAACAGGATATTCTCCCTTTTTCCTGATGTTTGGAAGAGAACCCACGTCTCTTTTGGACGACAGAATATCTCGGTGGACATTGACAAGGATGATTATGATGAATACATAAAACATCACTTAGACAAAATAGACAGAACAAGAAAATTAGTTATTAACAACACAATAAAGACTCAAGAAAGAATGAAAAATAACTATGACAAGAAGCACATGGAAAAGCTACGAACCAGGAGAATTAGTAGCAGTTTGGACACCAATTAGGAAAATAGGAAAGTGTGAGAAACTTCTGAGAAAATATTTTGGTCCATATAGAATATTAAAAAAGATGTCTAGCGTCAATTATCTAATAGAACCGAAAGATAATCCGGGCCAAGACCCTCTGATAGTTCATGTTTCAAGAATCAAGCCTTATTATGAGAGAATGGATGAGGTCATTCACGAGGACGTGACAACCTCTGGAGAGGGGGAAGCGTTACATCAATTTTAATGCGCCTTACATTTATTCAAAATATTCTATGATATTTAATATTTATTTAAAACAGAATATTTAGATTAGCATCATTCCTTTTTATAGTTTCACTCCTTTTTAAATATTTATTGTACATATATCTTTATTGCTGATTGGAGCGAGAGAGGACCTAGAGGAAGACTGCGGATAGCAACCTACGAGGAAGACAAGAATAAATAAACACAATAACTTTAAAAGGTAATTTATTTTTATTTAATTTTATTTATTTACTTTGAATATGGAAACCCGCTCGGGAAACGTGTATAACACCAAGAAGGAAGAAACCAAGGTCGACGACCCTGCAAAGCTTCAACTTGGTGCAACAATATGTGCGTAACGTAAGGCTGCGACTTTCTACCCAGCAATTTTAGTGGACACTGGCGGTTAGCAATGCCGATTTTTGTCAACTACGACCCGGGGATTGGACACACACCCAGTAAGAAATTATTTATTTTTAAAAGAGAAGAGAATTCACACAAGATATAGTTTATAATTTGGAAAACCTAAGTATATACACGTGATACAGAGACATACATTGGAGAGTGCTTTCACTGCAAGAAAACAGTGTTATTTTTATCATTCCTAAGAATATACACGTGATACAGGACATGATAGTAATGGTGGGTAATAGTTAGAGACTGCGTTTACTGTAAGTACACAACATGTTTACATATATTTTAAGTTTCCGTTCATCATTACTCTTCATAATTCACCCTTTCATACCTCATCAAAAAAGGTTAGAAATAGTCAATATTTCACATTGAAATAAATTGTGATTTTTCATTGAAAAGAAACTCATGCGGTGTAACTTCAAGTGTTGTTTTACAATCACAAGCCGCAGTGTATCATAATGTTTACATATATGTAGGAAACAGTTAGACTTATAAGTATACCAGAACCCCATTTTGGTTAATTGTACTCACTGGTTGAGATTTTGCAAGAATCATGGGCCATTGGAGCAATTTCTTTTTTAAATTCATAAAAAAAAAAGTGTCCAATGCGGGATTCGATCCCGGGTCATAGGCGTTGGACATCGGCGGTTTATGCAACTCGTCCTCCAACCCCTCGATCCTATATTTACATAATACCATTAAAGAATTGAGTATGGTTTGCACATCTATAGTAACATGAGATAGAACTAATATGGTTATATAAAAGAGCATACCTGTATCTGTAAAAAAAAAAAAAAATTCTCAAAATATTTCGAGAGATTGATCCCTCTTTATCAATTTATTATAAAGAGAGGAAGCAATCTCTCGAAATATTTTGAATTTTCTTTTCCTTTACAGATCCAGGTACGTTTTTTATATAAACTTATTTGATGGATCGCTTTTTGACTCAAATAACTAATAATGTTTAAACGTTAAAATTTTACACAAATAAATTTAATGGCAATGCGTTTCTTTTAAATATCATCAAATATTATCTCTACAGACCTTACTGCAATGATATGAGTTATTGAATGAGAGGGCTTGGCTCATCAGTAGTGAACCCTCTCAGCGGTTTCGCCAAATTAATCTCTAGACCGCTCTACTATTGTATTGGGTTGGTTTGGAGTATACCCTGTATTTTCTATGGAAGGCAGCTTAGGGGTGTTTAGTGAACTATGGACATAAGCTTATAGGTCTGTAGAGGTACATACATATAATTTCAAGGTATTGCATCGAGCAAAGCTCTTCGGCAAAATATGTTTTCATAACCAATATATATTAGTAAATTAAATTTATACGTGATGATACTCGTGGATCTCTCAGTAGTAACTAACATTACCGGAATCTACCAAATGTATGATATAATCTGTGTGCCAAATGTAAATAACATTGAGATGGACTTACCAGCAGGACAAAGAAAGCTGGGACTGGAGAGTGGACCAAGAAGACATGCTGTTGACATCCTGGACTGATGTAGTCTGCTAGTCCACGGATTCCTGTGTAGTCTGGTAGAATGTGTAGACATTCTGTTCACACATGCCATGTAGATATTGTTTCATCATGATTAATGCGCGTATTTTAAAAATTATTTATAATATTATTTTTAATATATTTAAAATTTAATTTATATATTTATTTATTTTTATAAAACAGATTATTACTATAAAATATTATGTACTATAAAATCATTTGTATTTTGATACACTAAAATACCCCACCTGCTTTAAACTTTGATGTAATAAATAAAAAGAGATTCTAGGTGTTATACCTAAATATATAGTTGTCTTATTATTGACTGGTTTAACCTTGTAGGATGGTTGAGACATGTTCTGGAAAGATGCAAGACGCGTCTGAGGAGAGAATCAAGACTGAAGAATCTGTCAAACCCCAGCCTGGTGCAACAATATACATCACTGTCTTTCAACCCTTTCACTATCTTCTACTCCAAAATAACTTTTGCCATGAAGAATGACAGAGAGTTAATGAAACTTATGAAGAAATATAAAGAAATTCAAAATCACTTTATTAGGTACCGCTCAACAAGAACAACCTAGTTCATGATAATTGAAACAGTGAATAATATATGAAGGTTATTCACATATTAAACAAAATGTTAACGTGGGATACAATCCCAGTTCATGACTGTCGGGAATCGAGGGTGTTATCCACTCGTCCACCGACTTTTATTATATAAATAAATATTGGTTGATAAAGTTACATATTAAAAAAAAAAATCCATTCTTGTGGTACGTATATATTTCTTCAAAGGTTGGTTCATTATTTTTGATTGGTAGATAACATACCTTTTTTTTCCTAACATATCAGTTTCTTCATTAAGTGGTATACTAACTTGGAAGTAAATCCATTGAAAGTTTATTTTAGTTTCTAAATTTAAGGTTTAACTTTATATATATATAATTTTAAAAAATCTATTAAGTATAACTGGAAGGGTTCACCACTGATGAGCCAAGCCCTTCCATTATTTTATTATTACGGTAAGGGCAGTAGAGAAAATTATGTATTTTCAAAAAAGATTAATATGGCACGCGAAAATACAAATTTATAATTTTGAATATAGATAACACGCTTCTATTGTGTAATTTATATGCAAATAAATACATCTAGTTGATAAATCCAATATGTAAATATACCACCACGTCCATCCATTCTGGATCCTCCATTAGTCTGATGAAGATATAGGGCTTGAAAGGTGTGTTGAGAGTAATTTTTAAACCAAAAAAAACTCGTATATCAACTTGGTATTTTCTAAAAATTATATGGGTTTATATTGTCACGGTAGAGAAGGAACGGACGAGTGGGTAACACCCTCGATTCCCGACAGTCATAAACCGGGATTGAATCCCTCGTTAACATTTTGTTTAATATGTGAATAACCTTCACTTATATATTATTCACTGTTTCAACTATCATGAACTAGGTTGCTCTTGTTGAGCGGTACCTATTAATGTGATTTTGAACTGGTAGAGAAGACAAGTATTCCAAAAGCTTAATTAAAAATAATTTATTAATTAAACTTATATATTGCTAAATGTGTCAATTGATTTTCCAAGTGGTGGTAATTTACAAGCATGGTAAGGGTTGATGACTATGCAAATATTTATGATAATAAACAACAGAGTAATAATTATTCTGTGGCATTATAATTATTTATATAATATTTACATAGAGTATTTATGACTTATTTGGAGAAATGATAGAGGAATGGGGTATCTTTAAAAAGCAAGCGACGTGTGCATACGTCGTGGGGAATACTGAAAGGACAAGATTTGATAAGGATATGCTAGGGGGGATTATCTATAGAAAGGTTTATTGGGCCGTGTGCACTAGCCGTGAAATACGGATGAGATTACCACTGTAGAAAGGAGATACCATTTAATATCTCTCTCTATCCTTTATGTATATAAAAAGTCCATATATATATGTCATAATTTGTATAGTTAATGCCAAAAGATATAATTTATTTCCGTCAAACTAAGTATGTAAATATGTTACGCTTGTGTTAAAATGTAAATATGTAAATTCCTCCATGTATAAAAGCTGGACAAAAAATAAAGGTGGCAGACATCGCGGGTGCGCTGTTCGCTAGGCATAACGACTGCGCCTCTTCATTTAGCTACGACATATATATATATATATATATATATATATATATATATGTATATATATATATATATATATATATATTAAAAATAAAATTAGAGGCACATCCTGACTGCTTACCTATGCATTTATATGACAGAGAGCCATCTAGAGGAATAAAAATAAACTAAACGTTAATTTGGACATAATATTTGGCCAAATCAACGTGTTACGATAACGTATAAAGGAGGCTAAAACGGTCCACCACCTGTGGTCCGGGGGCACGGATGGACCAATCAGGAAGGAAGACGCCATCTGACGGCCATCAGTGAAGTCCCTGTAGTTGATTGTTAGATGATATATGTTACTTGTTCTCTATAATACACGTGATTTTGTCGAATTGGCTAAATCGAGTATCTGGTATAATTAAAACCAACAATTAGTTGATAATTATTCCGATAGATGGCGCAAGCCATTGGTAATTTTTAGTTGTAAACTATGTAACATATACAGGAGACGTGTGGAGACGCTTAAAGTGTTCTCTGCGTGGTTTATCCGTGTCTGGCTATCTTCTCGCATACCTGTGTAACCCCGGTCCTATCCCTAATAAAACAACACAATAAAGATAAGTACTGTTTTTTATTTTATTTAACAAATTGTGAATTATTATTTACCTCTTTTTTTCTGTGTTGTACTCTTGAGTGTACCTTTTTCTGTGTTTAAGTTACTCTTACTGTAGGCCCTAGTTTATTGCATTTTGTTGTAACCCGTACAAAGTAACTTTTGTCATTGGCTGTATAAAAACAGAGCTCACTGTGTTCTATGCATGAAAAACGATGTATATAGTCTTTTGTACATAGATATTCTTTCCCTATTTTCTTCTTTTTTCTGAGCGAGGATTCAATTTCTTCCCTTGCTTCTCATTTCTTTTTAGATTCATTTCTAACAGGAGTCTGTATAAGACGATTTAATATTTTATATAAAACTATGCAACTTTTTTCCCACAAATTGTCTCTTGCAGGATATGGAGTTTTGGATGTTTAAAATGAATAAATGTAAATAACAACAATTACTAGAATATGTGAAAAAATGGTACAAAAAAGTGAACTTGTACTGGGATTAGGTGGGTAAATTTAAAAGCATTTACTGATCGTGAAAAATAAAGGCTTGTGTGTATATAAAAACAGAGCAAACATGGAGTTTGAGGTTTCTAGACACTTTCCTCCAGCGATCAATATTTCTCGGCCTTTTGTCACGTACTCTGATGTGGACGCTAAATATTCGGAGACCTTCTAAAATCTATTTTGAAGCGAGTTGACGTTTTTTTGACATTTTATAGGGAAAATGTCCCTCACTCTAGTTATAACTGGATTTTCTCAGACGTGGGTGAGGTACAGTGTTGTTGCCTGAGGCTGTGTGCATGGAATATTGTGGACTTAGGAAATATATAGAAATATAGGGAGGTTGGTGAACCATTGGTATATACCGTCGAATTCCAACAGCTACGACCCCATTATCGAATATTTCACTGGACACTTTTTTCCCCACATACATGTCCACCATAAGCCCATCAATCTAAATAAAACTTTAACGCCATAAAGAGTACGTCGAGTGGAAGTGATTGTCATAGACATCGTAATATGCAAATTAAAATGCAAATTAACTGTCCTGGTGTGGAACTAACACCTACTCACATATTCTCATGCCCAGCAATGGCTACAGCCTTGCAGAAAATTGACATGGATTCAGAGCAGCAGCTTTACACACCCAAGATAGTGGACATTGCTGCCGCTGTGATAGAGATGTATGGAGACATCTGAGGCTCTTCATTGGATACGACAACAACAACAAAAGGCAAATTTGCATAATTTCATATATTCCACAATCAAAAGAGACATGGGTCGCCTCTTCCGTCAAAATAGACGACCAAAACGAGACGCCATCAATTGACCGTCGCCGCAACTAGCGGCCTCGGGTCGGTCACAAAGCCACAACACCAGCTTTGGCAAACTGAAAAGCGTCCACCTAGAGACCATGGTTTCGGGCTAATGGCCCTCGTCAGTCTAGGGCGGACTTTATTCCATGAGATCCACACGGGATCTAATGG
The DNA here is from genome assembly GCA_030710605.1 of Cordylochernes scorpioides. Lineage (NCBI taxonomy): Eukaryota > Metazoa > Arthropoda > Arachnida > Pseudoscorpiones > Chernetidae > Cordylochernes > Cordylochernes scorpioides. The sequence goes on from CP092880.1 coordinate 66,964,898, forward strand.
AATCTTGACAATCTGCCAAAGAGGTGTTTAGCTGGCAAAGTGACTGGGCCAAATCTATGGCTAAAATATAGATGGAAATTTTGCCGGAAGGAAATTGATCTAAAGAGACATGGGTCGCCTCTCCCGTCAAAATAGACGTCTAAAACGAGACGCCATTTCCATCTATATTCCACAATGTACTTGAATCCGATTCTATATGGAGGATTAGCCTGGTGGGTAACCGCCATACTGTACCTAATATAACATTACATGTAACAAAGACATCTTTTGTGAGTGAGGTCAATGTTGACATTTTAAAGTGTCTCGGTGTATGTAACTTTATTGAGTTACAAAGTAAGAAACTAAGTCGGACTCGAGGCGATGACAAATCTGTTTAGTTTTAAAACAACAAAATGGAATAATAGGATCTGACTAATCCCCAGCAGACATTGGAGTCCTTTTGTATATATGTGTTTTTTTAAAATAAAATATCTTTAAAAATTAGCTAATTTTTATCTGTCATCATTCTCTCTTTTTATTTTGCGTGTGTAAATAAGTGTTTATGCAAATCAATATTAATAACCCTGTAAAAATATTCAAATATTTATATATGAATTTCTCTATTTAATTCTCTAAGAGAGAGAGAGAGAAAATTGGAAGAAGTAATATCTCTTTTTAGCTTATGTGTAAATAATTTATATAAAGTTATGCAACTTTTGTTGCACAAGTTGTCTCTTGCGGGATATGACGTTTTGGATGTTTAAAATGAATAAATGTAAATAACAACAATTACTAGAATATGTAAAAAAATAGTACAAAAAGTGAAATTGTACTGGGATTAGATGGGTAAATTTTAAGAAAAAGGTATTTTCTGATCGTGCAACTAAAAGTTGTTTGATGGCTTGCGCCATCTATCGGAATAAATATCAAATAATCGTTTTTCAAATTACTGGACTATAAAAAAAAACCTCTAAAAATAAATTCATGGACAAAAATTAAGGAAGTTGTACCTTTCTGCATGTACGAGGTGTGTTCAAAGAGTATCGCGACTTTTGAATTTTCGCGGGTTACGTATATTCGAATTTCGATCTTTTTGTGGCTTTATGTTGGTACTCATGTCTCTCACTTATGCCGACAAGCTCGGCCATTTTGAATGTTCACTTAATTGTTGACAGCTGCTTTGCTTGCAGGTGTTTTGGATCGTCTTCGATTTTTACCTATTAAAAAAAATTGATCAAAGAACCGGTATCAAATTTTGTGTGAAAAACGAAATTAAGTGCGCGGATGCATTCCGAATGTTGACTGTGGCATACGGAGAAGCTACCTTGGACCGAAGCAACGTTTATCGGTGGTACAAAATGTTCTCAGAAGGCCGAGAAGATGTGAACGACGAAGAGCGTGCCGGACGCCCGAGCACTTCAACAACAGACGAAAAAATTAATGAAGTGGAGAAAATTATATTGGCCAATCGTCGAATCACCGTTAGAGAAGTTGCTGAGGACCTAAACATATCGATTGGCTCGTGCCATTCGATTTTTATCAATGATTTGGGCATGAGACGGGTCGCCGCGAAATTCGTACCAAAATTGCTCAATTGCGACCAAAAACAGCATCGCATGAACATTGCTAATGAGATGTTGTACTCTGTCCGCGACGACCCAAATTTGCTTCAGAGGGTCATAACTGGTGACGAAGCGTGGGTTTATGGTTATGACGTGGAAACCAAAGCTCAATCATCTCAATGGAAGCTGCCGCACGAACCAAGACCGAAAAAAGCGCGCCAAGTTCGGTCGAATGTGAAAGTTTTTACTGACAGTTTTCTTCGATTGCAGGGGCGTGGTGCATCATGAGTTCTTGCCACAGGGTAGAACGGTCAATAGGGAATATTACCTGCAAGGTATGCGCAATTTTCGCGAAGCAATCCGCCAGAAACGCCCGGATTTGTGGAAGAACAAAAATTGGCTTTTGCACCACGATAACGCCCCTGCTCACACATCGTTGCTTGTGCGCGACTTTTTGGCCAAAAACAACACACTAATAATGCCGCAGCCACCGTATTCCCCAGACCTGGCCCCCTGTGACTTTTTCTTGTTCCCTAAACTGAAGAGGCCCATGAAAGGACGACGTTACGCTACGCTTGACGAGATAAAGACGGCATCGAAGGAGGAGCTGAAAAAAGATTTTTAAAAATGATTTTTTGAAGTGCTTCGAAGATTCGAAAAAACCGTTGGCACAAGTGTATAATATCTCATGGGGATTACTTTGAAGGGGACAAAATAGGTATTCATGAATAAATAAATAATTTTTGAAAAAACAGAAAAGTCGCGATACTTTTTGAACACACCTCGTATATCAGGACAATAACTCTGAAATATATTACAGTGACCTTTATTGAAGAAACACGAGATAACTAAGTGTGAACAAATTTGCCTCTGTGTCGTTAAAAAAAAAAAAAAGCAGAAGACCGTCGACATCAAAGACTTTCCACTTCCTCAAGGTTTGTCTATATGAGTTTAAATCTATATACAGTTAAACCTGTCTATAGCGCCCCATCTTGGGACTCACCAAAATAAGGTGCTATAGAGAGGGGGTGCTATAGACAGATCACTTTTAACGTAAATCGCATCGTACTCCTTATTAAAAATCGGGCGCTATAGATAGGAAGGCGCTATTTAGAGGGGGCGCTATAGAGAGGTTTAACTGTATATGGATATTTTGCAAGGAGGAGATTGATCTATAAAATCAATGGTCGCCTCTCCGGTCAAAATAGAAGTCAAAACTAGAGATTATCTATTGACTGTCGCCGCAATATAAAATCGGGCGCTATAGAGAGGGAGGTGCTATTTAGAGGGGGCGCTATAGATAGGTTTAACTATATTTTTAAAATATTTTATTTTATAAAAGAGAGGTAAGTTTTCCCTAAAATAGTTTAATACATTTTTCTGTAAGAGTGTATTCTAAAAGATAAATATATTTTGTCAGTAAATGGCTAAAAGGAATTTTGTTTGTTTTCCTCCCTATTCTCTCAGAGTACAGCACAGTGGCAGTATCAGGTCATTCGGTCGTCTGCCCACGCGCGCCATTAACCCAAACATCCAATTACCTAATTCTAATTAACAGTAACTATAACACACGTAACCTTTACTGCCCCTTCTGGCCAATAGAACGCCAGGGTCAATATACTGGTTTCGTATCTTTTACACCAAGTCTGAGAGTAGTTGTTTGAAATATTTGATTTCAAAATATAACGCCATCTATATTTTAAAATTTAAACTATTAAACCTTCGAATTTTGAAATAAAAAATACCTTCTATGAAAAATAGACACTTCGGTCAGTTAGAGTTTTTTTTATTTTTCTCAACGTTTTGACAAAAAAAATTGTCTTCGTCAGGAGAAGTAAATAAAAATAAAGCATTTGGCGTTAAAAATTAAAAATAAGAATAATTTTTAACGCCTTGTCAAATGTTTTATTTACTTCTCCTGACGAAGATAAAATATTTTTGTCGAAACGTTAAGAAAATAAAAAAAAACTCTAACTGGCCGAAGTGTCTATTTTTTTTATATAAATATAAATGCCGGCCAAGCAGCCTCTATCTTCAGGATACCTTCTACTGTCCTTTAATTACGATGTTATGATGATAAAAAAAAATTGAAAATGTTTGATTTTAGTTCTAATGTTCTCGAATACTAGGGTCATATGCACTCATGGACAAAAGTTAAAAAAAAAAGTGGTAATTCTTTGATATCGTCGGTCGTGATTTTTTTTTTTGAAGGAGACGAAAGCAATTTTGTTCACACTAGGTTATCTGGTATGTCTTCAATAAAGGTCACTGTAATATATTTCAGAGTTATTGTCCTGACATACATGCTGAAAGGTACAACTTGTTTGGAGGACAAAGTTTGACAGTCATTACGTGCCCCCCTGGATACTGTTGCATCATGATTAATGCGCGTATTTTTAAAATTATTTATACTATATATAAAATTTAAATTATATTTTATTTATTTTTATAAAACAGATTATATTACTATAAAATATTATGTAGTATAAAACATTTGTATTTTGATACACTAAAATACCCCACCTGCTTTAAACTTTGATGTGATAAATAAAGAGAGATTCTAGGTGTTACCTAAAAATATAGTTATCTTATTATTGACTGGTTTAACCTTGTAGAATGGTTGAGACACGTTCTGGAAAGATGCAAGATACGTCTGAGGAGAGAATCAAGACTGAAGAATCTGCCAAACCGCAGCTTGGTGTAACAATACCCAAACAACGACAGCGGATCCTCTGTTGAAGGAGGTTATTATCCGAAAGCTCTCTCGTCAATCTTATATATCTTCAATAAAGAAGCTCGTCACTTTTACCTTTTGTCTCTTTTCTTTGCGTAATTAATATATAATTTATTAAGTATAGTTTCCAAATAGTGTTCAATATATGCACGCCCGTGCGTGCACACGGCAATATTCCCTTCTGTAAATATATTAAACTCCACTCCATCATCATATTTAAGATAGGTCCGTTAAAGAGAGACATTTTTGATAGTTTCGTTTTAATAAAAAGAAATATTTTAATATATATATATATATTTTTTATCGAAGAGAAGTTTGTTAAATGACGTACATAAATTTTTTTACCATAACTTATATATATGTAATGAGTTACTGTTGACTCTTGTAGAATCCTGTCGACTAAAACTGTGATGAGGTATCCAGTCGACTTAAACTATGGTGTGAGTCCCTGTCGACTCTCGCTATACTGTGTTGACCGAGAGGAACAGTCAGGATGGGGAGTTTTCCAGTACCTCTCTGCACCTTGGAAGACCTTTAAAAGTTCTCACAAAGTACAGGCAGTCGTGGTCGAGGCAGAGTGGAAAGCTTGGATGTCCACACAAAAAAACGAAGACACAGTTGCACTAAGAAAGTTCCGTGAACAGATAAAAGTTGAGCTAGGAGCGAAAGATGGAGATAGAAGAGTTCTTACTGGGCTACATGGTGGATGAGGTGGACCTGGGGTACAGCCGACGAGGGCTCACGCAGATGGTGAAGTGACTGTATTTTTGGCTAGGACAGAGGCTTTATATACCTTTTCTGAGAAAGGGAGTATTGCATTTCAACAGATGCGAAGAGCGTGGATCGTCTGACGAAATTCTAAACTGGCGCCGTGGCAGTTTCCATCTTTAGACCTTGATGTGTCAATTCTAAATCTATCTCGATTTTAGACGTTTTTGACCTTTTGATTTAGCTCAACTCTTAAACTATTATAGAATTTTATTTATTTATCCTCAGTTTGTACAAAGTACAATACCTATGATGATGTAATGACACATGTCTCAATCATTCGTATAATAATTTACAGATGTGTTTCAATTATACATCATGAAAATCTTGTTATAAGTTATATACAATATGGGGTTGTTGATTTAAATTACCATATGTATATAATAAAGTAGCGGGGGGATGATATCCATGTACCAAAAGAGGAACCTCTCCCTTTAATTGTACATCAGAATGATGGCGCTAGTAAAAAGAAAAAAAATAGTGTTGATAAAGAATGAGCCACAATACCAGTTTTAGCAAAATCAGACAAAAAGCCAACAACCTGTATACCATGGTTTTGTAGGTTATCCCTCCCGTAGGATGTTATGAAATCGAAGCTGTCCCTGTACTGATGAGGGCCATATCCAGAAACCATGGTATACAGGTTGTTGGCTTTTGTCTGTATTTACCAAAACTGGTGATGTGGCTTATTCTTTATCCTCACTAGTAAAGTTTTTTACCAGGGTGATGCAATAGTGCCATAGTTCTGATGTATATTTAAAGGGAGAGGTTCCTCTTTTGGTATAAATATATATATGTGATAATTTGTATATAGCAATATGTAACCCCACCACTCATCTAGGACCCATAAAACTAGAGTTCAAAGACCTTCTTCTTCCTGGAAGATTGCAATCATGGCGACAATGGAGGTACTTAGCCAATCACAGTTAAGAATGACAAATCAACAACCAATCACCTTTAAGCATGACCAACTAATAGCGAATCAGAAGAAAAAACGTGGAAGGATCTCCACCAATGAGAAGCCGAGAGAGTTAATGACGATGATCTCGGACAAGAAGTAAAAAAAGAGTGTAGGTGACCGTGCTAGAAGCAAGGTGTGCTCAACATAGACTCCAACCAAGATAGTGTCCGCTCCATCATGTGAAAGGCCAAGTACCTCCTCCAGTCTCATCACTCTCTCCCTTTCGCAAAGTCAATGTTTCTACCCCATCCAGGTGTGCTCTTTATTCCCCTGTGGAAACCCACCATTCGACCAAGACTGCGCCATCAATCACCAATCCAATCAAATCCACCCAACCACACAACTCAACACAAGGATCCGACAGAGAGTCGACAGGATTAAATCGAAATATTATATATATCTACTGTCTTATAAGCTTATGTTCCATAGTTTTCTTGAAAACCATTTCTGAGATTCCATCCTTCAGTGTAGCATATAAAAGCAGAATGATCCAATACAGTATTAGAGCTCTGAGAAGCGGTCTGGTAGATTAAATTGGCGAAACCGCTGGGAGGGTTCACCACTGATGAGCCAAACCCTCCCAATATATTTTTTCATCGCAGTAAGGACAGTAGAAGTTTGTATTATGTATAAAAGAAACATTCGTGCTTTTAAATCCTTTCATTATATAAATATATATATGAAAAAATAGTACAAATGTGATATTGTACTGGGATAAGGTGCATAAATTAAGAAAAAGGCATCTACTTATCGTGCAACTGAAAGTTGCTGATGGCTTGCGCCATCTATCGGAATAAATATCAACTATTCTCGTTGATTTTTAATTATTCCAGAATTGGCCAAATACCCATTCATCAACGAGAATAGTTGATATTTATTCCGATAGATGGCGCAAGCCATCAGCAACTTTCAGTTGCACGATAAGTAGATGCCTTTTTCTTAAATATATATAATATATATATACAATACCCCATTTATTTTATTTGTGATGGGGTTTAGAAATTGCGAAAAGATAGCAATAAATGGCAACTTTCTAGGCTCAGGATTTCTAACCTTTTATTGCCCTTAACCTCTATCTCTTGTTGCGTCAGTCTATTCTTTTCTCTAATCCACACCAAGTGGCACGCGTTCCAAATCCTTCCTTTTTATCCACAAACCACTCTTAATTTTTTCTTTCAAACCCCGCTATTATATTACGATTCACCCAATACACTTGGGAATAAATTGAATTTCGCTCCCAGATCTTTTTCTTCTTTATTTTTCCTCTATTAGATAGTTAGCTTAAATGTTTTCCTCTTATCCAATACCAATGGAATAAACTCTTTTCCGAAAAATCTTCCTCTTTTATTTAATAAAATTCCGTCACACAATAACGTTTTATTTCTAAATAAAATCAAAGTTGAAAAATACCTTTTTTTTTCTTCTCTTTCTAGATTTAAAATTGGTTGAATTATTTCACAGTCAATTTTAATTCCACAATACTTATATCTGTGAAGTTATTTAATGTTTTTTATTTTATTTATGTTGTCGTCTTAAAAAGGGGTAAATTTTCGTCTGTTTATTATATATCGTCTGCTTTAAATAACAGCTGAGTTCATTTGATAATATGTAAATAGAAATCAAATATGCAAAATGGATTTCATATATATATATATACTAGCGGGTGTACCCGGCTCCGCCCGGGTTTTACTCTAGGGAATGTTTGTAGTCTAGTATGTTGATATAATAAATCTATCTGAATATTAGGAAAGGTCAGGTAATTTTTTTGTAGGGTGATGCTCTGAAAAAGAACGCTATACCACTTTATCACTAAACAAATTGGCGAGTCAAAAATAAGCAACCTAAACAATCCATTAGCTTTGCAAGATAAGAAAAGAAATAGAGAAATGCATGCAAAATTCTCAACACAAATCAAAATCTTTAATCCTCAGAAGTAATGTATATTAGGTAGGATGAGGTTTATTTTGTTTCTATTACATTACATCATCTTTAAATCTCAAAGCAGAGCAAAACTGGCATACCCGAGACATTTGGCCTATATCGACAGATGAATCAGCTTTATAATCAATATGGGCATTATACTGCAAACCTGAAAACGGCTTATGATCCAAAGCTGAATACGCTGAACAGGAACTTGCATAGTTTGTGTAGCTGCGACGCGGGCTTCAGAATACCTAAGACGGCGAAGCGCACGACGCGTCTCACTTTGAAGTGGTGTCTCAATAGCTCTAGCATTCCTATATCTCCTGGAAGCAGCCGTATTCCTACCAAGTAAACGTCGGCTGTGGCGAGGCATATTCTAAAAAAAATTTAGATTGAGATTAATAACAAAAGCTTCAAAACCAGCAATTTCTAAACAAATCATAAAAATTTCCTGTCTTTTTGAGGTAAAAATCAAAATTTTAAAATTTTTTATTCAAAATAACCTTCAGATATGTTAAAAAGATTTTAAAAAACTAAAATCATAATATTATATATTACCAAAAAATTAATGTACAAAACCAGTTATCATTAAAAAGCTTCAAAAATAGACCAACCGCTGGATACGGCAATGAAAAAGCATGCTTTTTTGAGGTAAAAAATAGAAATAATTTTCTAAAATACAAAATACAACCCCTATATGTTAAAAAAAACTATAAATAATCTAAATATAAAATATTTAATCAAATAAATTAAAATATCTTTAAAAAAATTTTGAAAAAGGACTTCAAAAAGACAAATAAATGAATCCGTAAAAGAAATCCCTTGCTTATTTAAAAATATAAATAACCTATTTTTAGATACAACCCATATATGTAGAAAATATAATAAATAAACTGTATTTAAAAGATCAAAGCAATAATTAAAAAAATCCATAAGAAAATTTAAAAAAGGACCTCAAAATGACCCATAATTGAACACAATGAAATTGCTTGCTCTTTTTTGCGATTAATAATAAAAAACCCAAATATTTAAAAATAACACAACACCTATATGTTATAAATACCACAAATAATTCGTATTTGAAAGATCTAAATAATTAAATAAAAATTTCTTAAGAAATATTTGAGAAGGACCTCATAATGACAATCACATAAACATATCAATAAAATATCTTGCATCTTAGTGAAAAAAAATAGAAATAACCCAAAATTTGTTTACAAAACAACCCATATATGTGGAAAACACCATAAATAATCTACTTTTAAGATATCTAAGCAATTAATTAAAATTTTGTTAAGGTCCTCAAAAAAGACATAAAATTGAGCACATTAATGACATTTCAAGCTTTTTAGTGAAAAAAAATAGAAATAACCCAAATATTTTTTACAAAACAACCCATATAAGTGGAAAACACCATAAATAATCTGTTATTAAAATATCTAAACAATTAATTAAAAATTTTGTTAAGGTCCTCAAAAAAGACATAAAATTGAGCACATTAATGAAATTTCAATCTTTTTTGTAAAAAATAATATAAATAACCTTAGTCTTATAAAAATACTAACCACGTAAGTTAGAAATAGAATATATAATCTGTATATAAAATAAAAAAGAAATAAATTAAAATTAGCCTAAAAAATTTATCTAAAATATAAAATTGATCTCATCAAGTAAGGCTTCAACTTTTTTTGGTATAAAATATGAAAACTATAAAATAAAAGTATCTTACCATGTATAAAGACACTTTTTCGTGTCTGGAATCCCAAGATTTTTCCGTCCAAATTTTTATAATATCCAATTCATTACAGATAATGGTAATTTTGGGAAATTTTTGGCAACTATCGGCGCGGTGAAGGAACCAGGATGCTTCTGCGGAGGTGAAATTCAGGACTCGAAACATCTACTTATGAATTGCCCAATTTTCCGGGTTTATAGAGAAGACAAATTTGGTCGTATTGGACGGCTTGATGAATTTGTAGGCAATAAAGAGAGGTGCAAAAGTTTTGATCAATTTTGCAAATTTATTTACAACTTTCTTTTAAATTGGAAAAGGGAGAGGGAAAATTAGAAGGAAAAGAATTGCGATGCTTGCTTTGTGTGTTTTGCTTTGTTGTTTGTTTTTCTCTTCGGACAATTTTCTTTGTTAATTATGTAAAATAGTGAATTGAACAGGATTGTATATAGCCGATTTGTTGTGATGTAGAGAGAGGTCTCGACGCAAATATCCCTGAGTTTGGGATATCGCGTTTCATGATGTTAATAAAGTAATAATAATAAAGTAATAATGTATAAAAGTTATTAAAATATATATAAAAAAGATTAAAACTAATTTTCCAAGAAGCGCAAAAGTGTAAACACTTTTGAAAAGCCTAAAAATTTATCTAAAAAATAAAATTGATCTCATCAAGTAAGGCTTCAACTTTTTTTGGTATAAAATATGAAAACTATAAAATAAAAGTATCTTACCTTGTATAAAAGTTATTAAAATATATATAAAAAAGATTAAAACTAATTTTCCAAGAAGCGCAAAAGTGTAAACACTTTTGAAAGTGTAAACACTTTAACTCTGTTGAATTTTTTTTTGTATTTTATCGATAACAGCAAAGTTATGTATGTTAAAGTTAGGAAAAATATTTTGATGTTAAGCAAAACCTGTTCCATCTCGTTTTACATAAATGTTTAAAATTTGGTCGAAATTGATGCATTGTAACGAAAGTTTTTAGTGATGTCCACTTATGAAATTTCCATTTTATTAATATAGATATATCTGTCGTGGTCGAATGGAAGGGCGCAGCCGTTGTGCTTATGCTTCGAAATAGAACTTGTTCCACACTCGTGAGCGAGCGCGCTGGCTCCCACGTTTATTTTGTACAGATTTATAGATGGGTGAATTTGTATTTACATTTTAACATATTAATTATGGCGAAAATAAATTATATCTCTTGGGCATTAGGCAAATTATGACATATATATTGTTTAAAATTGAGCAATCTATTTTGAAAATATTATATTAAATCTCTTAGATCAATTGTATTTATTACAAGTACATTGTTTCATTTATCCCTGATGAAAGTGAATGCCAATTAACGCGAAGCGTTGATATAAATAAAATATTTACTTACAGGTCGTTTAGTTATGAATGAATATGTAAATAATGACCAGAAGAGAGAGAGAGAGAGAGAGAGAGAGAGAGAGAGAGAGAGATAAACGTTCATTTTCAATATATTAAAAAAAAATACTTTTCTATCCCTGTTGAAAAATTCAAGAAATGAAGCTTTTGAAAAAAAAAAAAACACGATTTTTCTTTTTAAAATATAACACATCTTTTACTGCTCTTAAATTTGATGACAGAATATTGGGAGGGCCTGGCTCATCAGTAGAGAACCCTTACAGCAATTACGCCCATTTATTCCGAACAGACTGCTACAATTATCATACAGTCTGTTTTGCTTTTTAAAATCTGCATTTTACTTCTTTATTAGGAAATTGGGGTATGTATAGTAGCTATTGATAAATAAAATACTTTTATGTGGCTGTAGAAATTATAAATTTGTTTTTAAACACACAACAAAAAAAGCACAAAAAATTATTATTAGTTCATATATTCACATATGTATATTTTTCTATTGTTTTTTCATATGTATATGTAATATTGTTGCAAATGCCGACGTATGGATAAGCTGGCAGTCGTGTACGTGAGGCGAGTGTTGATGTTCTTCCCACAACAAGAAGCAGAGGCAGGGCTGGATGTTAGCACAGAGAGGGATCGGGGACAGCCCACAGGACAGAGGTAGAGGCCATGACACAAACTTGGATGCTTATCCCCGAGACATGGAGAGCGAGAGCCGATGGCCACACCCTAAAACATCTGCTGACCCCCTGCCAAAAACCTGTCCTGTTTTCAGGGGTCGTCTATAAAGAGTCCCTGGGGGCCCCACATGGGCTTTGGCATTTTCCTCCTCTCTCCCCAGCTGTCCCCAGCTGACCGCTCTTTGGATTTTTATTTTGACGTCAACATTTTTAGTTTTACATACAAATAGGGGGTTTACAGGTATTATTAATAAAGATATATCATATATACAAAATATGGGAGTGGTAGGAAACAGAAACGGTGTACATTCCAAAAGAAGGTAGGATATTTTAAGTTATCGGCTCTAACTAATTGGAAGATATGTGACATATGCTAAAAGTGTCATTTTTATACAGTTTTTAAAATATACTATATATGAAAAAAAATGGATTTTTTTAAAGCACATGTGCTCCTTGTCAGAATATGCCTTCTTTATTATATATATGACTCTAAATATCATTTTCAATTACAAAATCATCCGATAGATGGCGTTACCTGTTTGACGTAAGGAGAAGGTGTAGGTACTCGATTCCCATTGGTCATCTGAGGTTTTAATGATCAGCCTGCACACAATCCCATTGGTTAGACTAACTGGTGTGTTGAAGAAATCAGACAATTGGTTAGACTGGCAGTGGAGATCTGCTATGGAATAAAAGGAAACTTTAATTCACAGGATGTTTCAAAAACTATATTTTAAAAGTATATTAGGTTACACTAAGTACAAAAAATATACAATGAGTAAAAAGTATAAGGTGGTTGTACCAAAAGTTCGTGTTTTATCCTAAAACGTTGTTTTTTATTACTTGGCGAAAAACATAATAATACATAATACAATTACTTTATGAAAATTCGAAACTATTTTAGACGTGTAAGATTCTTTTTGAAATAAAAAAAAAAATTCTACTGCCCTTACTGCAATGGAAAAATTAATGGGAGGGTTCACCAGTGATGAGCCAGGCCCTCCCATTAATTTTTCCATTGAAGTAAGGGCAGTAGATTTTTTAATTTCAAAAAGAATCTTACACGTCTATAATATTGTGAAAAAAAGGGCATCTCCTTATCGTGCAACTGAAAGTTGCTGATGGCTTGCGCCATCTATTGGAATAAATATCAACTATTCTCGTTGATTTTTAATTATTCCAGAATTGGCCAAATACCCATTTGTACTATTTTTTTCACGTCTATAATAGTTTCGAATTTTTATAACAGATGGTGCGCTAGTGCATCACAATTACTTTATACATAATACAAAGACATTATACAATAACAGCGAATAATATTGGTTAATTCCATTTTTGCAAGTGTTTATGAACTTTTGGGACAACCTTGTATATATACAGTGGACACAATGTAGATATGCAGTGAGGATAAAGTTTACCAGAAGTATACTCATGGACAAAAGGAAGTAGAAAGTCTGATATCGTCGGTCATCTGTTTTTTTTTTTCTTTAAGGAGACAGAGGTTGTTCACACTTGGTTATCTCGTGTGTCTTCAATAAAGGTCACTGTAATATATTTTAGAGTTATTTTCCCGATATACATGCTAAAAGGTACAACTTCCTTAAGTTTTGTCCATGAGTGTATACACACTTGGTTATCTCGTGTGTCTTCAATAAAGGTCACTGTAATATCTTTTGGAGTTATTGTCTCAATCCCGATATACGTACTAAAAGGTACAACTTTCTTAAGTTTTGTCCATGAGTGTATACACACTTGGTTATCTCGTGTGCCTTCAATAAAGGTCACTGTAATATCTTCAGAGTTATTGTCCCAATATACATGCTGAAAGTTACAACTTCCGTAAGTTTTGTCCATGAATGTATCTTTCAGAGTTATTGTCTCAATCCCGATATACATGCTAAAATTAACAAGACCTCAAGTTTTGTCTCCATGAGTGTATATGAATCAAATAAAAGCGCCGAGAGCTCTGGTATTTCAATTCTCTACTGTTCTTCGTATATCGTGTATACCGTATTCTACGTATTCTTCGTAGATCACGAAATACGTGGTGTCGCTGGAGACCCACTGGTGATTCTCCACCAAACTCTGCAGCGGTGACAGAGGCGCCATATTCATTATACATAGTGTATATAATGCATATTATCTTTTTTTTAAATAGTGCAGCAGACTGTGTACTTTGCATGTATTGACAAGATGTCAATAAAATTATTTTAATTGTCATTGTCTACTGTTCTTTAATAAGTATAACAATTAAACACAGTATATCAACTGAAGAATAGAAGTTCTAAATCAAAACCGTAATATCCTGCCCCATATATAACACCAACCATAGAAATCGAGATCTTCCATGTTCACTCTTCGATTTAATTTTAACGGTTGAAGAGCGAGAGATCGAAAAGCTCGCGGTTTTGTTAAATAAACAAACTTATTTTTCGAAAGGTTTTGAAAAATCGATTTTTTATATAGTAGTGTATATTACAAATTTTAAAAATATATTAATTAGAAACACATATCATGAAAAATGTATTTCATAAGGCAATATATATTCATGGACAAAAGGAAGTTTCATATTTTAATCATAAACTGCTCCTTATTTGCTTATATAACGGTGGATTTCCTATATATGTAATTTGGGGCGTTTTCCTTAAAATAATATAAAATATATGTGATGATTTAAGACCATGGACTTGTTGTAAATAGTCTAGATATCTACTACCACATGTTCCACCCCATGACTGTATATAACTTCTTATGTACTGCACATAGAAAGCCTCAACTAACATCAATCTGTACCGCGTAAGAATCTAATAAAGTATCGCAACTGTACAGATAGAAGGAATGGAGAGAGACAGGAGAAAGTTAAGGTTAAAACAAATCAGGCTTAGAGGATCGTAGAAGTCAAACCTAAGAAGTAGATCTAGAAGAGAACATAATTATTAATAACGTCACAGTTAACCTTCTGACCCCGGAAACCCTGCGAGCTAAGTTTAAACCAATATTTCCGGACAAGACAGGACGTATCTGGTGACCAGAAGTTATAAAAGTTTGAGAGACGCCCACTTTCCGGAACAAGAACGGACTTATTTTCCATCAAAGAAAGCCGCAAGGCCAATTACAGAAGACATCACCTAAGTAGGTCAACCAATAGCCTACGGCCACGTGAAAAAGTCCCACCAATTAGGAAAGAATCACCTAAATAGGTCAGCCAATCAGAAAGAAGCAAGGTCGTGGTGTTAAATCGAGGACCTAGAATTGTTAGTCTTCGTTTGGATCCCAACGGTAACACTTGCTCTAAAATCTCTCTCTCCTCATCCCATTCCTTCTTGACGTCAGACGCTTTTTAGTGGAATCTCTGTTTGTTTATTTCACCTTTGGCCCAGCTGTGTCGCCTTCCACCACGACTGCACGGTAGAGTTGACATCGAGGTTCGTCTAGCATCAGGTAACACTGGTCCCAGAGGTCCCAAGATATCACAGACTCCCCCGTACCGAAGAGTCGACAGGATAGTGGACGCCAAGGTACAAGTAAGCAAATAGACCACTGTCTGTACAGAAAGATGGAACAGGGAAGAGAGGCGAATCCAAAGGAACCAATGGAGTCCGATCCCGACTCCGAAAGTGGGGAAAACACCACTATTCCGAAGAAAGAAACCACCCTCGGTAGGACGCAGGAAGTTCCCCCCAGCCACGAGGACGCAACGCCACCGCCGCCGGTGTCAGATGTCCTGGGGAGTTTAGCCAGGACGATATATCAGCTCTCCTCGGCGACAGGACTATCGCGGGATGTGGAGCTATCGCGTTACGATGGTTCGTACGAGGCGCAGAGCTTCTTCGACAACTACGACGCCCAAGCTGATCTGGCCCAACTACACTACACCGACAGACTGAGAAGGCTTCCCAACCTCCTACAAGGTAAGGCCCTGCACTACTTCCGCAGCCTAAAATTAGACAAATTATATTACGTTGACGCAAGGCAGGCCCTGATAGACCTCTTTCCTGAAACCACAAACGCATCATTTGCCCAATTCTTGGCCATTAAGTTGACAGATCGCTCCTCGTTAGAGGAATATTATCAAAAAAAGACGGTGTGTGGCCTACAGCTGAACCTTCCCCACAAAATCCTTTTAGAATCCCTGACTGATGGGTTACCCGTCGCTGATCAGCGCATTGTCGCTGCCGTGCAACCGAACACCCTCCAAGCGTGGTATAGTGTAGTATCGCGCGTAAGAGGAACCCACAGTGCGTCGCAAGTGTGCCAACAGACGACCAGAACAACGCCCAACCCTTCCTTCGCACCGTCACCGAGGTACAGTGCTCCGCGACCATGGTCAGCGCGACCCAACTACTCTGCCAATCCACCCCCTTCATCCTGCAGGTATTGTGGCGCCATGCACTGGCACGCCCAGTGCCCCAAACGGCCTACACAGAGCCGTCCAAGACCTGTGTACCGAGCCACAACTTATCCGCAGCACGACAGAACTGTGTTGTCCTCTCCCGCACCCTTCCAAGTTAACAACACGCGAGCGCATGTTACCCGCTCCCCTGATCCTCTCTACACCACGAGCCCAGCGCAAGCAGTGAACCCTAGCTGTCCCATAGGTACCTCGACCACGGCACCAAAACAGGCCTGTTCCGACGCCCACGACAGCACAACAGTAGGTTCCTCCTCACATAACTTTCGTTGAACAATTGCTCGTTCGAGCTGAACTGCCCAATAATGTAAACCTTCCTCTACTACTTGATACAGGAGCATCTATCGATATAATTAGTCGGAATACTTTTAAAATAATAGAAACCAATTTGCAAAAGAAAATACCTGTTCACCCATTTAACTTAACTATTAATGCCATAGCTAACAATATTTTCACCATAGGTTATATCTTTTTAAACGTAAAAATAGGTAACATAACGCAGAACCTAAAATTCCATATTATAGATGCCCCCTTGCCTTTTGGCATATTATCCCTTAACTCCATAAAAAGATTTCTACTAATTATAAACTGTCCTCAGCTACTCCTGTATCAAGATAATGTACCTCTACCAACTACCTTATACAAATTCACCTCGTGCAAGCAACACGTGTCCCATGGACAGGTTAATACAACTGTCCCATTTACTAAATCTTCCCCTCCTGGAACGGGTTGCTCACACGTGGTGAACTCCAACACTCTTATTTGGCCTCAATGTAATGTTCCTGATCCTATTTTCAACGCCTCTATGTCCTCCTCTTGCATATCTTTGGACACAAGTAACCTAGGTCACTGTCCCTATAATTTACACAAGGTACTGCATCAATTTACACCCGTTTTCGCCACCAATAAATACGACGTCCCTAAGCTTAAAATACCTCCCGTAAAAATCAATACTACTTCGGACAAGGTAATTGCCTTACGTCCTTATCGCGTACCCCTAAATGACTAACTTGAAATACAAACACAAATCGAACACATGCTTGAACACGGTATAATTACAACCTCAGTATCTCCCTATGCCAGTCCTATTACGCTTGTCACCAAACGTGACAAATCAAAACGCTTTTGTGTTGACTATCGTAGGATTAATGAAATCATTGCACCAGACGTCCATCCTCTCCCCTTGATAGAGAATATACTCGACAAACTCTCACGCGCCAAATACTTCTCCTCAGCCGACATATCTTCTGCCTACTGGCAGGTCGAAATAGATCCCAGTTCCCGTCACCTTTTAGCTTTCGTGACATTAGACGGGCAATACGAATTTTGTAGGCTTCCTTTTGGGATGCGCAACTCACCACAGATTTTTGAACGTGCAATAAACCAAATATTCCAAAAATATAAGTTAAACTTCATAGCCCACTATTTCGATGATTTTATTATCTTTTCGGATACCTTAGAAGAGCATATTCAACACGTAGAAAAATTCCTGGAGATCTGCCAACAGGAAAATATTAAACTAAACTATAAAAAATGTGAATTTTTGAAGACATCAATAGAATTTCTAGGATACACTGTTAAGAACGGAACTTACACACCGCAGACCCGTAACCTCGATATTATTAACGCTATCAAACCTCCCTTCAACCAAAAAACATTACAGTCCTTTTTAGGAGCCGTCAACGTATATAACAAGTTTATACCAAATTATGCCCGTCTCAGAACCCCACTCAACAATTTACTTAAAAAGGACACTAAATGGCAATGGGACGACAAATGTCAACAGGCATTCACGGCTCTCAAGGAGAGCTTAACACGTAAGCCCGTATTACATCTGTATCAGGATGGCTTACCCTGCCGCTTGTACTGTGACGCCTCCACCCAGGGAATCGCAGGAATTCTCAAACAAGTACATCCGGATGGAAAAACTCATCCCACACAGTATTACAGTAGAGCACTACGTCCTCACGAACGCAACTATACCATTTCAGAGTTAGAATGCTTAGCGATCGTAGAAAGCATCGAAAAATTCCGCATCTATCTATCCGGTACCAAATTCACTGTCTACTCCGACCACCAAGCCCTACAATGGCTTAAAACTATTAAAAACCCGTCAGGACGACTTTTTAGGTGGAGTTTAAGACTATCCACTTACGACTATGAAATACAGTACCTCAAGGGAACCCAGCAACACGAGGCCGATTTGCTTTCTCGCAATCCATTTTGTGGATTTATCAGTGCCCGTACTATTAAGAAACACCAACCGAATATCACAGATACCAGTGTCGCTGTAGACGTCAACGGTCTACACACCATACGGCGTAAAGGTGTAAATCGAATAATAATACCCGAAGCTCTTCAACACTCGCTTATGAACCAGGTTCACAGCGAATACAACCATCCCGGTATCTCCCAAATGACTCGCCTAATCTCTACTCAGTATTACTGGAAAGGTATGGCCAAGTCCATACAAAAATTTGTAAATTCCTGTCATACCTGCCAAATCATCAAAAGACCCAAAGGTAAACCTTATGGCACCTTAGGACAAATTCCCCCACCACAACAGCCATTCGATTTAATATCAATAGATACAATAGCCGGATTTTCGAAATACGGACACTCCAAGACGTATCTCCATGTTATAGTGGATCACTTGACCAGATACGCTTGGGCATTCCCATCGAAATCTACAAGTACCTTAACGTACATCCAAACCCTAAAAAAGGTACTACAACAAGGGTCTCCAAAACGTCTACTTTCGGATAGAGCGCCCGCATTCACCTCCGAAAAATTCCGCAAATTTCTGCTATCTCGCGGGATACAACCACTGCTTACCACCAGTAACAATCCGCAAGCTAACGGATTGATAGAACGATTGAACGCCACCATCACTGGAAAACTAAGGTTACTTTATCTCGAAAACCCGAAGACATCTTGGACCAAACTAATTAAACAAGTTGTCCAAATCTATAACCAATCCCCGCACACCGTCACAGGTTTCCCACCGATCTTCTTGATGTTTAATAGCATCCCACCAGAACTAAAAACTCATTACAACCCGTTCCCCGACGTACAGAAGGCTAGGCAACTCGCCTCCAGCAGAACACAGCTTAAGCATGAAAGGGACAAACAAAGATATGATAAAGGTCATCAAGCCCCGCATTTCGAGATTGGTGACCTAGTCCTCGTAAAAAATTATAAACATCCCGATACGGGAAAATTGGCACCATACTTCACAGGTCCGTTTACAATTATAGAAATAATATCCCCAAACGTAGTCCGAATTAACAGACCCAATCGACCCCTAAATAAAGAAGATGATACAGTTCATGTGAACAAACTTAAATACTATACAGAAGATATCTTATTCCTCACGCCCCAGCCTCTAATTCCAACACCTCGCGTAACACCTGATGTCCACTTGATAGAATTCGGCCATTTATGTCCCGCAATATTTGACGCGCAGAAATCCCGTCTTATACCCCCGACTTGCTCAGCGCCTTTTCTGCACCTTAATGCAGAGATCTTCCAATAAGTTGAAAGAAAGCAAGCAAGCCCCCTCGCTCCCCCCTTGACCTAAATCCGGAATCGCATTAAAAATAGCTTCGCTCCCCTCTCTTCCGCTGTACCCGAGCAAACAAACAGCCGACATCTTGTTACGGCCCGTCAACAGGTCTAGATTCTCTCGCCCTCAATTAACTTGTCGACTTAACATCGACACTTAGATCCAAGGACAACATTTTACTGACAAAAATCACACACACCCACATAAGTTTAAAAAAAAAAACGACAACATTAGGACTCGATGAGTTTCACAGTTGGAAACAATGTGATCCACGAGTCACGTCAAACATAAAACAAATTCGATAAGTTAGAAAAACTTAGGCCAACAAGACCAAAGATATCAATCGAGGACAATTTAAAGCTCTCTCTACCCATCCTAAAAAAAAAAACAGGAACATTACGATTGGCCTACAACTTTCCATTCTTTCACGATATATAATTTCTATATATAATCTTACTTGCTCTTCCTTCTCGATGAACATTTTTAAAAAATTTTTCATTTTAATATCCTTTATATAATCATTATATAGCTCTTATAATTGTTTTTTTTTTACGTCAACCAATTAGTTTAGATTAGTGTCTTTTTTTTTATTTTTCTTTACCAAAACTTATTTACTTTTGCTTTATGACTCTATTTTATAATCAACTTTATATTTTATCTTTCATATCATATCTAATAATCTCAAGTTTATATTTCATGTTTATATCACTAATTTGCATTTATCATTTTATATTTTCTCTCACTTTATAAATTAGATGTTATTTACATTGTTTCATCTTCCGCTACCATGTCAATGCTATCGAGTATATTACTGCTCATTTTTAATTTTCATTTAATATTTTCACTTTCTATTACCCCTTATATACTGCTGTAGTGTGTTAATCTTTGTATCATATCATCACTATTTTTACTTTTTTTTTAAGATTGCTTTGCATTTAACTTCGCAATTCTATTTTCGATTTTTTAAATCCTTTAACGCTATATGCAAAGCCTTAATTTCGCAATTTCACATCTCAATGATATATTCTTTTATAATCAAACTAAAAATCATGATCTAAAAACAGGGCAATCTTCAATAACCTCTTAAACAAACACTTTAAAGGTTACTTCTTAATAAATACTAACCCTTTTCCGCAGGAACTTTTAACTCCTTCGCAGGCTAGACTTGACCTACTTTGATTTCGTAATTAACAATCTTGTCACACCGTCCCCCGGATTTACCTATCCCTACTTCTGGCTTGGATACGTGCAAATTGTATTTTTTTTTTATTCCAGGGCACTCTCATGCCACACGCTGGCACATCTTTTTTTTTTTATTTTACTCTTTTTCTCGCTAAGCCTCTGACGACTCTAATTAAAACTTTGATTTCTGGTCACTGATCTTCGCCCTCATTTATCCTGCATGCGTACGTCTTAACGACTAATTACTAAAACCCATAACAATCACCCTTATCTTACTTTTCGATTGTGGTACTGTAACTTTATTCGGTCCTTAAATTTACATGTGAAACATGGCCTAGGTTTTCCGCGCCGTGCACATTAAATGGTTTGGGACTTGAGTCAAAGTGACATTGCCTCAACCAAGTAATAACTAACCCCTCAACCCTTTCTAACGCCCATCACGAAGAGATCATGATTGTCCCATCCAATCGTTTTTATTTTCACCTATAATCATTATATGTTCTCTATTAAATATTTTATTCATATTTTTATTTTTACTTGTATGTTTAATATTAGTTGTTTATGCTTTATTATCTCTTATGGATATACAGAAATTAACCCCATGTTATATAACAACTCACTTTAATTAATTTTTTTAAAATTACTTCCTTAATAACAGTCTTCCTATTCCGCTCTCTTAAATCCCTCCATATGAACCCTCTCACATCCGGGGCCATCTGTGATGATTTAAGACCATGGACTTGTTGTAAATAGTCTAGATATCTACTACCACATGTTCCACCCCATGACTGTATATAACTTCTTATGTACTGCACATAGAAAGCCTCAACTAACATCAATCTGTACCGCGTAAGAATCTAATAAAGTATCGCAACTGTACAGATAGAAGGAATGGAGAGAGACAGGAGAAAGTTAAGGTTAAAACAAATCAGGCTTAGAGGATCGTAGAAGTCAAACCTAAGAAGTAGATCTAGAAGAGAACATAATTATTAATAACGTCACAGTTAACCATCTGACCCCGGAAACCCTGCGAGCTAAGTTTAAACCAATATTTCCGGACAAGACAGGACGTATCTGGTGACCAGAAGTTATAAAAGTTTGAGAGACGCCCAATTTCCGGAACAAGACCGGACGTATTTTCCATCAAAGAAAGCCGCAAGGCCAATTACAGAAGACATCACCTAAGTAGGTCAACCAATAGCCTACGGCCACGTGAAAAAGTCCCACCAATTAGGAAAGAATCACCTAAATAGGTCAGCCAATCAGAAAGAAGCAAGGTCGTGGTGTTAAATCGAGGACCTAGAATTGTTAGTCTTCGTTTGGATCCCAACGGTAACACTTGCTCTAAAATCTCTCTCTCCTCATCCCATTCCTTCTTGACGTCAGACGCTTTTTAGTGGAATCTCTGTTTGTTTATTTCACCTTTGGCCCAGCTGTGTCGCCTTCGACCACGACTGCACGGTAGAGTTGACATCGAGGTTCGTCTAGCATCAGGTAACACTGGTCCCAGAGGTCCCAAGATATCACATATATATATATATGTTGTAAATAATTTTACCATATTATTTTCTACATAAATTATATATTTATTTTATTGTTTATTTCATAGATGAACTCTGTGACGCCGAGAAGTCCAGACGGCGCTGATGTAGATATAAATATTGTTTTTTTTTGCTTAGTCGAGTTAGTTAGACTTTCTTTTGTTTTCAAATATGTAAATTTACTATATTTTTGTTTAATTAAGTTTTTTTCTCTTAAGATTGAGGTATTCTACCTGTTAAGATTCCTCAAGTTTGTTATTACCATTGAATTTGTAAAACTTTGACGATTGGTTACTAAATAAACCCGTCAAGAGTGGAGTGTTTTGATCTCCTTTAATCAAAAGGCCTCGACTGCTCAATCCCATCTCACCACCAGCACCATTTTTTAAAAATATAAATTAAATATAATATATATATATTAAAGATTGAGCAATCCATAATAATATCTATAAAAAATAAAAGGCATATATTGGATTGCTTAAGAATTGTTTAAATTATATTGCCCCTAGAAATATTGGTTGAATAATAAATTTAGATCCAATATATGTCTTTTATTTATATATATATATATATAATAAAGAAAACTAAATAAATAAAATATACATGTTAAAATATACACAACTTCTTTCAATTTTGTCCATGGGTTGTATAGATGAATCTAAATTAATTTTTAGAGAAAATATATCCTAGAATAAGGAAATACCTGTAGTAGAAAATTTCCAAATTAAATCTTTTATTTATTTTCCGGGGAAAAACCTAAATAAACTGTGGAAACTTGAACTTAACTAAGCGCTGAACAATTAAATAAAGTTGAAAAAAACTTGGAAAGTGTTTTCTTTTTTTTTTTTAACCTTTAAGTTTTTTTTTTATCCATTCGAATATATATATTTTTTTTAGTGAATTTCTCAATTTTAATTGCCCCCTCATTTCTCTTTTGATGTTGTAAAATATTCTTTCAAACTTTTTGGTCTTTATTCAAAATAAAGTGCCTTTTTATATTTAATAATAATTTCAAATTAATGAGAGAAATAAAAAAGTAGAAAAATTCGAGAAATGCAATTCACTTTCTCAAACTAATATTTTACAAATTCTAAAACATCAAAGAAGGTATGATTATATTTCACACATAAAAAGAAGCTATAATTTATTATATATTTTTATTACTATATTATATTCATATAAATATATATAAAATAAAAAATATATATATATTTATAAATTATTCATTAAAATATAAAATTGTTAAATGAAAAACAGAAGAGAAAAAGCACCCTATAACGTAATATTTTATTAATATATTTGACCAAATAAATGCTCTAGATTCCATCTAGGAAAGAAAAATAAAAATGGCGACGGGCGATATTTGACCAGACGAACAATATATTTAAAAATAGATCGTCCCCTGCTTCTAGAAATTTCTGGAATTTCGTTCTTATTTGAAATGGAAGGAAGTGAAAAAATCCACAAGTTGGAGACAACTTTAATGTTGACAAAGTTTATTCGTTTACCGAAACATTAACTTTGGTCGAATTTGTAAACCTAATAAAATATTTATGGAGCTGGAATAGTAGAGATATGGAAAGTAATAAAACTAAATAGAAGTATGGTTCCTCTTTGCCATAATTTAAAATTTAATTAAAAAGGCATATATTGGATCAAAACATCACTTATTTTTATACAGTATAATGCGGCTTATGATTGTAGAACGACATTTTAAAATATCCCGCATGTGTTTCTTTTGAACGAAAATTCGAAACTTATTTTAAGGAGAAATAACGACCATTTCCAACCTTAGGGATGGAGTATGAAAGGATGAATTGTGAAGAGTAATGATAAACGGAAAAATAAAAGTGTCCAGGGATGGGAATCAAACCCACAGTGTTCCGTTTACCGGGCAGATGTCATGTCCACTAGGCTACCCTGGACATCTTTTTCCGTTCGTTAAAATTATACCAATTTTACCAATATTTCAGTTGGCTGATCGCCCACCTTTTTCAAGGTATTATAACATATTAATGTGTGTCAGCAACAAACTCACATAACGTATTATAGTTTTAACTATACGCGATATTTATAAAATAGTATTCTCTGCCATATTATTATTACCATCATCATTAATATATATTTATGCGGCGCTGAGTTTGTGTATACAAAAATGTAATTCCTTGATAAAGGTTGACGTTCAGCCAACCGAAATATTGGCAAATAAATCTTTTATTCAATCCAATATATGTCTTTTTTGACGTGACAACGTCTTAAATTAGGTTGCGGCTGGGAGTCACTTATGAAAAAGTGTAACGCCCGGTAACGTTACGATGAGTCATCGAACGAGAGTGCTGCGCGCGCAGCTGCGCGCGCAGCGCTAGAGAATTAGGCGCATTGAATCGGCGTATGCTTGTCTCTGTCTTTGTCTTTCTCGAACGTTCTTGGCGTTGGAAAAACAAGAAAGCGTCATAATACAAGTTCACACGTGTGGTTAAAGTATTGTCAGCTGTGTCTGTAGTGAAAATGTGGAGTGCTTAGATTCGTCATTTACAACAACTACAACAATAAAGGTAAATAATTGTACACTGATATTTCATTATCGTAAACTATGATTGATTGATTAATTGTTAGATTGACACAAAAGTTGAGAAACTGAGTTTATAGGTTATGTCATACTATTGATAAATGTTAATAGTGTTAAGTAAATTATTAGTTTAAAATTAATTAATTAATTAATTATTATTTTACAAATTTTAAATAGTTTCAAATTTATTTAGCAAAAATTTGAACCTTCGATCTGAATAAATGTTTTGATTTTCGAATTGATTCTTTAAAATTACAAATATTAAGAAAAAGTGGCAGATATAAGAAAACTTTATTTAAACTGTGTTGAGCAAGAATATTAACATCTAATTTAAGTAAATGTTTTAATTTTCAACTTCATCATTTACAATTACAAATTTTATTTAATTTCAAATTTATTTAGCAAACATTTGAACCTTCGATCTGAATAAGTGTTTTGATTTTCAAATACCAACGCGGCTGGTGGAGTGGCGATCTATCGTAAATTATCATCGACATCTACGGCGGAAGTGTTCCAAGTTGCGATTACAGACGTAACTCGTGTCATTAAAACCAAGGGTGACATGTGCATGACTGAAGTTACTTGCTTCGCCGCTAATACTAGCTTCAAGTTTATACTCGGTGCTGTATATATTCATCCAGGAGCTAGTATGCAGGATATTGGAATGTTACTATGGCAAGGACTCGGTCCGTACATTCACAACAGCCAGTACGTGCCACCGTTCGTGCAAGTTGATTCTAGTATACCGATTCTTCTGTGTGGTGATTTTAACAAAAACGTAAAGCCTGACAACTCGTTTCTTAATATCATGAAAAATACGTATAATCTTGATTGCGTATCAAACGTTTCTAAGTCAACTACGTTAAAAGGAACAACTATCGACTTGACTTTCGCAAGACACATTACAGCAGAAACACTTCCTTTCATTTCATATTTCTCCTATCATCGTCCTATCCTCAACAAAATCACTCAAATAGGAATTAATTAAGTTTAAGTTTACATGTACAATGTTTTAGTAAACAAAATATATTTCTATAGTTAAAATTTGTGCAATTCTTATTTTCATTCAATTCCTTGTTCCTATTGTGCAATT
This sequence comes from Cordylochernes scorpioides, assembly GCA_030710605.1. Taxonomy (NCBI): domain Eukaryota; kingdom Metazoa; phylum Arthropoda; class Arachnida; order Pseudoscorpiones; family Chernetidae; genus Cordylochernes; species Cordylochernes scorpioides. The sequence goes on from CP092880.1 coordinate 66,990,996, forward strand.
TAATTATATTCATATCAATAAATATTCTACCGTTGTCACGTAAAATCTTCGCCCGTAAAACCGACTTTACAGGCAACCATTGTTTTTTGTTTAATTTTTTTATTATCTAATATATTTACTGTCCTAAAAGCTTATCTCCATAGTTTTATTGAAAACCATTTCTTAGATTCCACCCTTCATTGCAGCATATATAAGCAGAATCGTCCAATACAGTATTAGAGCTTTAAGAAGCGGTCTGGTGGATTAAATTGGTGAAATCGCTGGGAGGTTCCACCACTGATGAACCAAGCTCTCCCAATATTTTTTCATCGCAGTAAGGACAGTAGAAGTTTGATTTATGTTTAAAAAGAAACATTCGTGGTTTAATGCTTCCATTTCTTATAAATATATGCCATGTTATCTCTTAATAATACAATATACAGTTAAACCTATAGTCTATAGCGCCCCCACTTGGAACTCACCAAAATAGGGTGCTATAGACAGGTCACTTTTAATGTAAATCGCATCGTACTACGTATTTAAAATCGGGCGCTATAGAGAGGAAGGCGCTATTTAGAGGGGGTGCTATAGACAGGTCACTTTTAATGTAAATCACAGCGTACTACGTATTTAAAATCGGGCGCTATAGAGAGGAAGGCGCTAGTTAGAGGGGGTGCTATAGACAGGTCACTTTTAATGTAAATATCGTATTGTACTACGTATTTAAAATCGGGCGCTATAGAGAGGAAGGCGATATTTAGAGGTGGCGTATAGACAGGTCACTTTTAATGTAAATCGCATCGTACTACGTATTTAAAATCGGGCGCTATAGATAGGGAGGCGCTATTTAGAGGTGGCGCTATAGACAGGTCACTTTTAATGTAAATCGCATCGTACTACGTATTTAAAATCGGGCGCTATAGAGAGGGAGGCGCTATTTAGAGGTGGCGCTATAGACAGGTCACTTTTAATGTAAATCGCATCGTACTAGGAATTTAAAATCGGGCGCTATAGAGAGGAAGGCGCTATTTAGAGGGGGCGCTATAGACAGGTTTAACTGTATATGAATATTTTGTAAGTAGGAAATTGATCTATAAAATCGATGGTCGCCTCTTCGGTCAAAATAGACGTCGAAACTAGACACCATTTATTAATCGTCGCCACAAACTAGCGGTCTCGGGTCGGTGACAAAGCCACGGGAGACGGAATATGTGACCTTTTTTTTTATAGTTCAATATCCTCTCCCGGCAAAATTTCCATCTATATTTTGGTCATAGATTTGACCTAGCCATCCGACCAAACCTCCCTGCGGTTCCCCCTGTACCCTTGAATTTTTCGACCAAATTCTGGTCCAAGATGACTTACTTTTTTTTGCTTATCCCTAGTACACGTGATACAGGCCATTATAATCATGGTGGGTAGAAGTAGGCGACTGCTTTTACTGTAAGTACACCACATGTTTACATATGTGAAAAGCAGTTAGACTTTGCACTTACAAATGTGCCAGAGCCCCGTTTGGTTACTTGCACTCGCTGGTGAGGTTGGATGTGGCTAACATGGCAACGAAGAGCAAAAATAGCAATTTAAAAAATAGCAGTAACAAAAGATATTTAATCCAATAAAATACCTAATATATTTATAAACTAGAAATGGCGATAGCTAAATATTTGCATATTAAATATTAACATAACATACACACCACAAATTATTAATGTAATAAATATATTTTAAAGTTTATATTAAAAATAAACAAAGGGCGATATTATATACCAGACGATACTCTATTTATATAATAAGCAGACGATCGTTGCTATAGAGGAAGTAATTAGTCAGTTAATTAGTATGTTTAGTAATTATTTTATTATTATCCCTAGTAAACACATGGCCATCATAATGGTGATGGGTTGTAATTGGCTTTTACTTTAAGTGCATCATACTAGGTATGCTCATAAAATTCGGGGGAATTGGATCATAAAAGATTTATTAGATGAATATATACAAAAATAGTTAATATTCCTCAAAATACTGTCCGAGGGAATCTATACAGCGTTTCATTCTTTTTTCCCAGTTCCGGAAGCACCCAGATAATTCGTCAGAAGCAATGCCCCTCAAAATGCTCAGCGATTTTTCCTTTATGGCATTAACAGTATCAAATCTATGTCCTTTTAGAACTGACTTCATTCTAGGAAAGAGAAAGAAATCATTTGGTGTTGAATCAGCCGAGTACGGGGGATGAGGCATTGTCAACATGCTATTTTTAGTCAAAAGTATATACTTGTATGTCTGGTGGAAAACAGTTCGACTTTTGTACTTACAAATATGCCAGAACCTCGTTTGGTTACTTGCATTCGCTGGTGGGGTTGGACTTTTGCAAGAATCGGGGGACATTGGAGCATTTTTTTATCAGAAAAAAAGTGTCCAATGCGGAAATGTAAGTGAATCACATGTATAGTGTTAAACAGTTCGACCTTTGCACTTACAAATGTGCCAGAACCTCGTTTGGTTATTTGCATTCGCTGGTGGGGTTGGACTTTTGCAAGAATCGGGGCCATTGGAGCATTTCTTTTATCAGAAAAAAAAGTGTCCAATGCGGAAATGTAAGTGCATCACATGTATAGTGTTAAACAGTTCGACCTTTGCACTTACAAATATGCCAGAGCCTTGTTTGGTTACTTGCACTCGCTGGTGGGGTTGGACTTTTGAAAGAATCGGGGGCCATTGGAGCATTTCTTTTATCAGAAAAAAGTGTCCAATACGGAATTGTAAGTGCATCACATGTATAGTGTTAAACAGTTCGACCTTTGCATTTACAAATATGCCAGAACCTCGTTTGGTTACTTGCATTCGCTGGTGGGGTTAGACTTTTGCAAGAATCGGGAGCCATTGGAGCATTTATTTAATTATAAAAAAGTGCCTAATGCGGGAATCGAACCCGGGCAGTAACGGTTGAAAACCAACGGTTTAAACCATCCTTCCACCGACCCCCATCATAATCGTGGTGGGTTGTAATTAGCTTTTACTGTAAGTGTATCACATGTATATTGGAATTTAAAGTTTGATTTTTTCACTTACAAATATTTCAGAGCCTTGTTTGGTTACTTGCATTAACAATAAAAGTCGGTTAACAAGTGGTTAAAACCCTCGATTCCCGTCAACCATGAACCGGGATTGAATCCCGTATTGTACACTTTGTTTTAATATGTGAATAAATTTCACATATACGATTCATTGTTGTAAATATCATAAGATAGATTGCTCTTTTTGAGCGGTACTTAGTAAAGTGATTTTGGAACCAGAGAGGAACTTGCACTCATTGGTGGGGTGGGACTTTTGAAAGAATCGGGAGCCATTGAAGACATTTTTATTTATTAAAAAAAAAAAAGTGCCCAATGCGGGATTATATCCCAGGTCGTGAGTGTCTAAAAACAACAGTTTATACCTCTTCGACAAAACAGTAACATAATTGCATATTTCCAAATAAATCATTTTACATACTGACAATCCAGTTTTTTTACATAAGTCCAACTTCACCAATGAGTGCAATGTAACCAAACAGGGCTCTAGCAAAAAAAAAGTCGGTGGATGAGTGGGTAACACCCTTGATTCCCGACAGTCATGAACCGGGATTGAATCCCGCGTTAAAATTTTGTTTAATATGTGAAAAGCCTTCATATATATTATTCACTGTTTCAATTATCATAAACTAGGTTGCTCTTGTTGAGCGGTACCTAATAAAGTGATTTTAAACCGAACGAGGGCTCTAGCACCTAGTAAAATTACACTCAATGCCACACATATGTTGGAGAAATATATACGTTGGATATCTTGAAAATTGCTACGCTGGGAACTATTGCACGTTTACAACGGCCAACAAAAAGAAAGAAAAAGACCGTGATTTGGTGTCGTGTCCAGACGTAAGAGAGAACGCTAGAATTGGAAAACATAAAAAAAAGAGACCGCAGGAAACAAGAGCCATAAAAACAGCGGGAGTTAAAAATGGATAGAGCATCCATTGATTCCCTCCTACTCACCGGATATTGCTCTACCTGACTGTATAGCTAAATCTGTCCTCCCTGCTTTCCTACAACATTTATTTATTTATTTATTTATCTATTTATTTATTTACTCGCTTTACCTTTCTCATCAGTGATGAAATTGACATTTGGTTGACAATGTAAGAGATTTTGTCAACATTGTCGCGAGACATTAATTATCCCCAACCTGAAAAAGGACATCAAATAAAAAGGTCGAAAGTAACCATACAAGATCGTTCAGATAAAATACTAAGTATGAAGTTTTCAGAAGAGAATAAATCAATTCTGAAAAATCTGACAGCATTCTCTGGGTCGGGGCGAAGGCAATCAGGAGAGATAATGTGACCCAAGTAAGTGACTTCAATGCGAGCTTGCGTTTGTCAGAGCTGAGCTTAAGATTGGCTTCTCTCAAACGCTGGAATACTTGCTTCAGATTGTCACGGTGTGATGGTCGAATGTTCTCCCTAAAACAACGATGCTATCCAAGTAAATAAGACCCAGGGCAAACCTTGAAGGACAGCTTCCATTAGGCGTTCGAATGTAGCTGGTGCATTGCAGAGACCAAATGGCATCACATTGAATTGCTACAAGCCATTTCCAGTAGTAAAAGCAGTTTTCTCCTTGTCGTTTTAGGGTGCATGTTTATTTCCCATATCCACTTTTCAGATCCAAAGTAGAGAATCATTTAGACCTAGAGAGAAAGTGTCAATGGTAGATTATTTTTTAAAGGGAGGTAAGAGTCTTTTTGTGATGTAGATCAACTTTAGGTAGTCAACATGGAAGCGAGTGGATCCATCTTTTTTCTTGAAAAGCACAACTGGTGATGTCCAGGGACTGGAAGATGGCTCGATGACGTCTTTATCAACATCTCTTTCACGAGAGTGTCCACGTTTTGTTCTCGAGCGAAGGGAAGCCTTCTTGGCGTCTGTTTAATGGATGCAGATTCCTTCATGTCGATCCTATGTCCAGTCAATTATATCCTTTCGTAATCTTCAGGCGACTTTGAGAAGAAATTAGCATAATAAACGAGTAAACTATTTAAACGATTGTAAAGATAGAGGATGCCTGGCCAGCATTCATAGTTCTTAAAATTAAAGTTTTTTAAAAAAGATTTACTGGCCGAAGCATCTTTAATTTGAAGAACTATTCAAACGATGTTGTTGATCGCTGCCAAGAGCTACTTTGGAAGTTTCCCAGAAGTTTTCAAGATGAGCCGGTACTTTGTTTACAGTTGTGATGCTGTATAGTTCTTTATTATGTCGAGTCACGATGGCAGCAGGCCCAACGAGACCCAATTCAGAGCCTTTCTGGCGTTTTTTAGAAAACTCGTACTAGTTGATAACACGAATAGGTATGGACTTGTTCTGAGTATCAATCAATATTTTAGCAATGATGATTCCACCTCTCTCACTCTCCAGGCTTTTCTTCCTTCCAAAATGGCAGAGAGATGGTAATTTCGAGGTGTCTAATTCGCTTCTGACAATACATTCATTCTCCTTGTGGTGAGATTCCTACATCTTTCCTGACCATAACTAGACAAGTTTGCGAGTAGTCCGTTGGTCTACCCTTTAACGGAGGAATTTCTTCTGTCGTACAACAGAGAAGACCTTGTCCTAACTCTTTACAGATATCAAATTTTCTCAGAATATATCAATGCCAATAATGACATCGTTCACAATATCAGCTACATACCCAAGATGCTGGTAGAATTTTTCACCAATTAGTGGCTCGAGCAGCACTCGGTGATGTTTCAGTGTCTATTTTCCAGTTGCTGTAGCGATGGACCGGCGTTATCTGTAATTCAAACTACGGGTTTTGATGTTAGTTGATTGAAGAGACCAGTTAGAAGGATGACGGTGTTTGCTCCAATATCGATGACCATGCAGCAAGGATTTTATTCAACACTTCCATACAGGAAAAGGCCATCGTCCTTTCCTAGAAGAGCTGAGGCTAGGATGACTTTGATTGGAGCTTTGCTTTGCTGTTGAGCCGACTTCTACTCCGCGAGGTCGACTAATTGTCGTTACCCTTGTTTCCAGGGATGTTATCTTGGGTTTTTAGAATAATTTGGGGAGAATTGTGTTGCAGATGTCCTTCTTGGTTAAATATCCTGCATCTGGCTTTATTTCTAACGAAATGTGGAATGCGTCGACGTTGAAGAAGAGGACTGGTAGGATGGCTTTCACAAACTTCTGTTTGACGAGAAAATAGAAGAGGAAGGAACTCTCGAAGCTTGTTGAAATGCTTCATACTTCATAGTCATACCTAGCGTTTCATGGAGAGTACAGAAGGGTTATAGTTGGACATATTGTTGCATTTCAAGGTCCGTTTTACGAACCGCATGGCAAGAGATGATCTGTTGCTGGGTAGGAACCAGGCCATTACCTTTTGAAACCCAGATCTGAGGTCCCAAGATAGGTGACAACAGCGGATATTCTGTTTTCAAATTCCCCAAAGACCCGCGTGTTGAGAGGTTCCAACTGCTAGGCAACTTCTTCTCTTAATGATTCAGGTTTCTACGAACTGTTGGTGGGTTAGAAAATCTTGAATATTGCCACGTGGAAAATTAGTGAAGACAACAACTTCAGGATGAGGCAACAATTTATTTAAGGCAAGAAAAAATTATGAAGGATAAACAAAATATAAGCAATGAGGGAATTTTACAGAGTAGCAAAATATAAACATAAAATGATACTCTGTTAATAAAAGTGTAAAATAATAAATACTTCGATACAGTATTCCTCAGGGAAAGCAATTCTTGTTACCCTATGAAGATCATTGGAAACTTCTTGCAATGGTTTACCTCTAGTTTGGATCTTATTTCGGAAATGGACTGCGTGAAGCTACTGATAATTTTCGTTACCGTATCTTCCACTGAGATAGTCGACCTGAGATTCATAGACGAGCTGTTGCTCCACATGGCCTCCACAATCTCGGCTGTTGGACCACACCATCGCCAAACCACCAGCCATCTCGGACCATCCATTGACTCGAGCGACGACCCCGAACTGCGCCTTTAAGGTAGTCTACGAAGTAATGCCATCAAAGGTTGCAGACTTTATCTTGAAGCTGGTCGTATTTATTATAGAAACGTCTGAGCCAGATGGAGATTCCATTGTAGGAGCTGCGTGACAAGAGATGATCTATTGCGAGGAAGGAACAATGCCATTACCTTTTAAAGCATCGGTCTGAAATTGAAGATCAGTAACTACATCGGATATTCTACTTTCAAAGCTCGGTTGCGGAGTGATATAAACTCGAATTTCGACAGCTACGACCCAGGTTCGATTCCCGAATTGGGCGCTTTTTTTATTACGTTCACGTGAACTTGTTATAGCGCAAAATTTTGTTACAAAAAATACAAAACCTTTTTGATACCTTTTGATACTTTCAAATCCCAAGAACCGCATTATTGAGAGTTTCCAATTGCTAGGCAATTTCTCTTAATGATGCTCATTGTTGTTCGAGATATCTAGGTATTTCTTCTTTGAATGTCAAATTTTGCTGAAAGAGTTCGTTCATTCCCGAGAGGAGAGCCTTCAGGACTTCTCATTGTTCAGAAGGAAGTTTGTGTTTATTGAAAGAAAAGAGAAAATTAATGCTTAAAATGGTTTTCTATATATGGTTGTGTAATATAAAAAAGGAATGAAAAATAGTCGAATTATAGTTTAGTATTATTCATGTTCAAAATTGTGTAAAACATGAATGATAAAATTGCAAGGAACTCTTCCTAGTAAACTTTCAAATGAACCAGGCGATAAGGAAGTTGGATGTCTTTTTTATATATAAAACGAGCACGAGCTTTCGGGTAAAAACCCTTCTATAGGCGGCTATCACATAACAAAATCCATCTTATGTTATCCTATCTATGTGATAGCCGCCTGTAGAAGGGTTTTTACCCGAAAGCTTGTGCTCGTTTTATATTTAAAAAAAAAAGACACCCATCTTTCTTATCGCCTGGTTCATTTCAATGAATGATAAAATTGTGAAAACTTATCAAGCGATAATCGTTTGAAAGCTAGCGCTTTGAAATAAAAAGAAACTCACTGTGATAAAATATTTTGTAATTTTAAATAGCTTAGTATTGATGTTGGCTTTCTTTTCATTGTACTTACTTCATACGACTTAATTACCCACAAATCCATCTCAATGTACATTTATCAGCAGAGCAATAGAAAGCTATTTTTTAATTTATAAAATAACATCCATTATAGTTCCCACTTCGGCCTAAAGATGGCGTGGTTTCTCCACACTTATCTCTACTGTGGTTCCAACTTCCTGTATATACGCGCATGCGCCAACTACCTGCAATCAGAGTAGACCGGAAATGAGAATCTTCACCAGACGATCTCCTCCACACAACTTCCGGTCTGAAGACATTATCACAATGTCGGTTGGTTGTGTTGCATATAACACCTTTGCATAGTTTGTACAAGACTTGTCGAATGTTTTAACAGAAAGTCTTCTTACACACTTTACTGTACAGCCTACATTGTTCTGGAGAGAACCATTCACCACGAAACCCGTTCGGAGTCCGTAGTGTATTGTATTAGGGGAATATTTATGAGTAAAATAAAGCAAATATCGTTGTGACGCTATTTAAAACACGAGAACTAAACTGATTTAACGTTAATTTCTTTATTTCGGTAAACCTGGAGGAGGTTTCAAACCAAACAATTTTATGAAGAAGATCCTTTTAGCTTGAAATCTTTCCCACATTAATCGAAATAAAGAAACAAATCGTTGTAAATGAAAGAATTACATCTTCTGATGATGCAGCTAAAAGTTGCTGATGACTTGCTCTATTTCTCAGAATGAATACCAACTAATCGTTGAATTTCATTTATTGCAGAATTGACCAAATACCCTTTCTTGTGAAGAAACAAAAAAAGCTAACCGCGCATGTTTTTAAGGCTTTTGGCCCTCATCAGCTTAGACCAGGTTTTTTGGTCGTTGAGGCACAGCTTACACCACGCTGATGAGGGCCAACAACCCGAAATGCGTACTTTGTTAGCTTTTCTTGACTAATTAAGAAGTGGGATTTGGCCACATTTTTGGAATAATAATTTTTAAAAAAATCAACGTATAGTTAATATTTATTCCGATAGATGGCGAAAGCCATCAACAGCTTTTAGTTGATTGATTAGGAAACACATGTGGATTAACAACAATTTATCGTTCCCGCATGTACCATTCGCTTTATGGTCATCCTGGTCCTTTTTACCTGCCGTGATCGTCTAGTGGTTAGGACATTACGTTGTGGCCGCAATAACCCAGGTTCGAATCCTGGTCACAGAACCTTGGTACTTTATGGCAAAATATATAGAAAAAAGGAAAAAAAAAGCGACGAGGATGGGATTCGAACCCACGCGGGCAGAGCCCAATGGATTAGCAGTCCATCGCCTTAACCACTCGGCCACCTCGTCACGTTAAAAAGAACCCTCGCATACTTTTAGATTCTCTATATAAAAACCTGGTTATCGTATCCACCAATCACATAGCTTGGAATATTATCTTATCGGAAAACAAGAATAGAATTTTTTATTAGGAGCACAGATAAGTGGATAGAAAATGTTTATTTTTTTCAATGATAAAATGATACCAACTCCACACACAGTACAAATTCCCCGGGATAAGAAACATTTTACGTATGAATGATGGCTAAAGCTAGCATTTTTAAACGTATCCCAAATACACGTGATACAAGCCATGATAATCATAGGAGGTAGTTAGCGACGGATTTTACTGTAAGTTCACCACATATCTATACATGTAGAAAGAAGTTTGACTTTTGAACTTTCAAGTTGCCAGAATCCTCGTTTGATTATTTGCATTCACTGATAGAGTTGGGCTTTTGCAAGAAATGGGCATATTGAAGCAATTTTTTCATAAAAAGGTACTAAATTCGGGATTTTTTTCCATTCAGGTGGTGGTTGTCCAAAATCGACGGTGTTTTATCATTCCTTCCTCAAAGCTAGCCAAAAAAAAAAAAAAAGGAATACTCCAACTTTGCATATTGAGTTGCATAGCAGAATGATTTACCTTAACCGTCTACACTCATAGACAATATTTAATGAAGTGGAACGTCTTCGATATCGCCGGTCGTCAATTTTTTAAGGAATCAGAGACAATTTTGTTCACACTTGGTTATCTCGAGTGTCTTCAATAAAGGTCACTGTAATATCTTTCAGAGTTATTGTTCCGATATACATGGTGAAAGGTACAACTTCCTTAAGTTTTGTCCATGAGTGTATGTGTTGGGTACAAATACCATTCTATCCCAGTTAAGAAGAAATGTCGACCATATATATGTTGGGATCGAGGATTATTCCATCCTTGTCAAGGGGAATATTCCTCCCTTTGAGTTGCATAGCTCCCACCACAATGTAAGTTATGGCGCGGCGCGGGTCCATTTACTTGACGAAGATCTACGACCGGATGACGTCATTTGGTGTTTCCGGCATCATTGGAAAATATGGCGTAGAAAGGAAGGCAATATGCAACAGGGACATTATTTGCCTAGAGTCGCTGCTACGGCGCTGTAGTCGAGGGTAGGTCAGAGCCGAATAGCTAGATACACGTTGTGTAAATCTTCACATTTCTTATTTATTCAACTTTTTGATTAATTAATTTAATTATGATGCATTAGCGCGCCAACTGTTATCAAAATTCGAAACTATTATAGAAAACGAATGATTCTTTTTAAAAATAAACAATTTCTACTGTCCTTACTGCAATGGAAAAATTAATAGGAGAGCCTGGCTCAACCGCTGGGAGGGTTCACCACTGATGAGCCAGGCCCTCCTATTAATTTTTCCATTACAGTAAGGACAGTAGAAATTGTTTTATTTTTAAAAAGAATCATACGTGTCTATAATAGTTTCGAATTAATTTAATGTTTGATTAATCTCTTGATTAATTAAGAAAGGGTATTTGGCCAATTCTGAAATGTGATTCGTGAGACTTGCTCCATGTTCTGCTACCTTTTACCGTCAGTTTGGCTCTTGTCTTGGTGATCGTCCTGTTCCGGTGGTGCTGCCGTCCTAAGGCCCAACCCCCTCAACATCCCTGCTACTCCGCCCTCTTTCCAGGATGCAAATATGCCAAAGAAAAGTTACTGGAGGCACATCGGAAAAGCCAACACGGACTGCCTGCTTCCACCTATTTTATTGCCAAAGGCATGCCGTTAAGATATTCTTGATAAACTGTATTTCATAGAAATATTATAAAATAAATAGAGCTTCCAGGGTTAAGGTTCTTGTGCAACTTTTTATTATAAAACTTTCGGACTTGTCAGTCCTTCAACAGGATCTTTCTGTCGTGATATTCATCATTTAACTCTTGATTATATATAAACGTTCTTTACTGATTTATAATATTATAAAATAAATAAAGCTTCCAGGGTTAAGTTTCTTGTTTAACTTTTTTATTTTCAAGCTTTCTGAAATAATAAAAAGCCAACGATTAGTTAATATTTATTCCGACAGATGGCGGCATTCTTAATTATAAATCCATTTTTGAGAGAAAAATTGTTTAGGGGTTTATTACGACCGTTACCTTATTTTGTACTTTTAATGCGGAATAAAAAGAAATGAAATAACATCGCGCATGCGCCGCATATGAGAGCCAATTAAAGAACGACACCATATATACATATCTAAATATAAAACGAAAAAAAAAAACCTGGAATTGGTGGAGTAGTGTGTTTACCACATCGTATAAAAAAAAACATCGATTTTCGGCATATAAAAAATACGACGCTTAATTTTATATTTAATAATCATGTTATTACAAGGGGGTCGGTGGAAGGATGGTCTAAACCGTTGGTTTTCGACCGTTATGATCCGGGTTCGATCCCCGCATTGGGCCAATGACCCCGATTCTTGCAAAAGTCCAAACCCACAAGCGAGTGCAAGTAACCAAACGGGGCTCTGGCACATTTGTATGTGCAAAGTCGAACTGCTTTACACATGTGTAGACATGTGGTGTACTCACAGTAAAACCAGTCGCCTACTTCTACCCACTATGATTATCATGGCCTGTACCACGTGTACTTGGGATAAGCAAAAAAAAATGCTATTACAATCTTATATAAATAAGACTTACAAAAAAAAAAGCGATAAAAAACTTGATCATTTTGATTAAAAATAAATTTCAGGATCTATCAACATTTATAACTCGCTGCAAAATTAATTTGTTTCTTAGCATACATGTGAAATATAATCAGAATTTTAGAATAATTCTTGGTATTTCGGGAAACTACGGGCACATAGGATTTGTGGACAGTAGAAATATATGAATACATACAAGTGTAGTGCATCAACGTGATTAACGATTGTGATAGGCCTGAGAAAGATCTAAAGCTCGAAAGCTACCTGAGTATCATAATAAACAAGAAGTACCTAATAATTAAACTATTTCACTTATTTTATTCCAATAGAAGCTGTTAATATATAGGAAGAGTTTTTGTCTCTTTTTACAAAACACTTTTGCTATTTATAAATAGATTTTAGTTATATTTTACGTACATTTCAATCAGTGTTGAAATACACTCATGGACAAAACTTAAGGAAGTGGAAAGTATTCAATATCGCCAATCGTCTTTTTTAAAAAAGTAAACAGAGGCAATTTTGTTTAAACTTGGTTGTTTCGTGTATCTACAATAAAGGTCACTGTATAATCTTTCAGAGTCATTGTCCCGATATACTTGCTAAAAGGTACAACTTCCTTAAGTTTTGTCTATGAGTGTATCTTTCAGAGTCATTGTCCCGATATACTTGCTAAAAGGTACAACTTCCTTAAGTTTTGTCCATGAGTGTATCTTTCAGAGTTAATGTCCCGATATACTTCCTAAAAGGTACAACTTCCTTAAGTTTTGTCCATGAGTGTATCTTTCAGAGTTAATGTCCCGATATACATGCTAAAAGGTACAACTTCCTTAAGTTTTGTCCATGAGTGTATCTTTCAGAGTTAATGTCCCGATATACATGCTAAAAGGTACAACTTCCTTAAGTTTTGTCTATGAGTGTATCTTTCAGAGTCATTGTCCCGATATACTTGTTAAAAGGTACAACTTCCTTAAGTTTTGTCCATGAGTGTATCTTTCAGAGTCATTGTCCCGATATACTTCCTAAAAGGTACAACTTCCTTAAGTTTTGTCCATGAGTGTATCTTTCAGAGTTAATGTCCCGATATACATGCTAAAAGGTACAACTTCCTTAAGTTTTGTCCATGAGTGTATCTTTCAGAGTTAATGTCCCGATATACATGCTAAAAGGTACAACTTCCTTAAGTTTTGTCCATGAGTGTATCTTTCAGAGTTATTGTCCCGATATACATGCTAAAAGGTACAACTTCCTTAAGTTTTGTCCATGAGTGTATCTTTCAGAGTTAATGTCCCGATATACATGCTAAAAGGTACAACTTCCTTAAGTTTTGTCCATGAGTGTATCTTTCAGAGTTAATGTCCCGATATACATGCTAAAAGGTACAACTTCCTTAAGTTTTGTCCATGAGTGTATCTTTCAGAGTTAATGTCCCGATATACATGCTAAAAGGTACAACTTCCTTAAGTTTTGTCTATGAGTGTATCTTTCAGAGTTAATGTCCCGATATACATGCTAAAAGGTACAACTTCCTTAAGTTTTGTCTATGAGTGTATCTTTCAGAGTCATTGTCCCGATATACTTGCTAAAAGGTACAACTTCCTTAAGTTTTGTCTATGAGTGTATCTTTCAGAGTCATTGTCCCGATATACTTGCTAAAAGGTATAACTTCCTTAAGTTTTGTCTATGAGTGTATCTTTCAGAGTCATTGTCCCGATATACTTGCTAAAAGGTACAACTTCCTTAAGTTTTGTCCATGAGTGTATCTTTCAGAGTTATTGTCCCGATATACATGCTAAAAGGTACAACTTCCTTAAGTTTTGTCCATGAGTGTATCTTTCAGAGTCATTGTCCCGATATACTTGCTAAAAGGTACAACTTCCTTAAGTTTTGTCCATGAGTGTATCTTTCAGAGTTATTGTCCCGATATACATGCTAAAAGGTACAACTTCCTTAAGTTTTGTCCATGAGTGTATCTTTCAGAGTTATTGTCCCGATATACTTGCTAAAAGGTACAACTTCCTTAAGTTTTGTCTATGAGTGTATCTTTCAGAGTTATTGTCCCGATATACTTGCTAAAAGGTACAACTTCCTTAAGTTTTGTCTATGAGTGTATCTTTCAGAGTCATTGTCTCGATATACTTGCTAAAAGGTACAACTTCCTTAAGTTTTGTCTATGAGTGTATCTTTCAGAGTCATTGTCCCGATATACTTGTTAAAAGGTACAACTTCCTTAAGTTTTGTCTATGAGTGTATCTTTCAGAGTCATTGTCTCGATATACTTGCTAAAAGGTACAACTTCCTTAAGTTTTGTCTATGAGTGTATCTTTCAGAGTCATTGTCCCGATATACTTGTTAAAAGGTACAACTTCCTTAAGTTTTGTCTATGAGTGTATCTTTCAGAGTCATTGTCCCGATATACTTGTTAAAAGGTACAACTTCCTTAAGTTTTGTCCATGAGTGTATCTTTCAGAGTCATTGTCCCGATATACTTGTTAAAAGGTACAACTTCCTTAAGTTTTGTCTATGAGTGTATCTTTCAGAGTCATTGTCCCGATATACTTGTTAAAAGGTACAACTTCCTTAAGTTTTGTCTATGAGTGTATCTTTCAGAGTCATTGTCCCGATATACTTGTTAAAAGGTACAACTTCCTTAAGTTTTGTCCATGAGTGTATCTTTCAGAGTTAATGTCCCGATATACTTGTTAAAAGGTACAACTTCCTTAAGTTTTGTCTATGAGTGTATCTTTCAGAGTTAATGTCCCGATATACATGCTAAAAGGTACAACTTCCTTAAGTTTTGTCTATGAGTGTATCTTTCAGAGTTAATGTCCCGATATACTTGCTAAAAGGTACAACTTCCTTAAGTTTTGTCTATGAGTGTATCTTTCAGAGTCATTGTCCCGATATACTTGTTAAAAGGTACAACTTCCTTAAGTTTTGTCTATGAGTGTATCTTTCAGAGTCATTGTCCCGATATACTTGTTAAAAGGTACAACTTCCTTAAGTTTTGTCCATGAGTGTATCTTTCAGAGTCATTGTCCCGATATACTTGTTAAAAGGTACAACTTCCTTAAGTTTTGTCTATGAGTGTATCTTTCAGAGTCATTGTCCCGATATACTTGTTAAAAGGTACAACTTCCTTTAGTTTTGTCTATGAGTGTATCTTTCAGAGTCATTGTCCCGATATACTTGTTAAAAGGTACAACTTCCTTAAGTTTTGTCCATGAGTGTATCTTTCAGAGTTAATGTCCCGATATACTTGTTAAAAGGTACAACTTCCTTAAGTTTTGTCTATGAGTGTATCTTTCAGAGTTAATGTCCCGATATACATGCTAAAAGGTACAACTTCCTTAAGTTTTGTCTATGAGTGTATCTTTCAGAGTTAATGTCCCGATATACATGCTAAAAGGTACAACTTCCTTAAGTTTTGTCTATGAGTGTATCTTTCAGAGTTAATGTCCCGATATACATGCTAAAAGGTACAACTTCCTTAAGTTTTGTCTATGAGTGTATCTTTCAGAGTCATTGTCCCGATATACTTGTTAAAAGGTACAACTTCCTTAAGTTTTGTCCATGAGTGTATCTTTCAGAGTTAATGTCCCGATATACTTGTTAAAAGGTACAACTTCCTTAAGTTTTGTCTATGAGTGTATCTTTCAGAGTTAATGTCCCGATATACATGCTAAAAGGTACAACTTCCTTAAGTTTTGTCTATGAGTGTATCTTTCAGAGTTAATGTCCCGATATACATGCTAAAAGGTACAACTTCCTTAAGTTTTGTCTATGAGTGTATATTTCAGAGTTATTGTCCCGATATACATACTAAAAGGTACAACTTCCTTAAGTTTTGTCCATGAGTATTTTAATTTCTTTCTTTTACTTTTGTAATACTCCATTAGTTTAAAGAGACAAAGGTCGCCTCTCCCGTCAAAATAGACGTCAAAACTAGACGCCATCTATTGACCGTCGCCGCAACTAGCGGCCTCGGGTCGGTGACAAAGCCACAACACCAGCTTTGGCAAACTGAAAAGCGTCCACCTAAAGAGTTTTGACGTCTATTTTGACGGGAGAGGCGACCTTTGTCTCTTTAGATCAATATCCTCCCTGCAAAATTTTCATCCATTAGTTTAATTGCCAATAAGATATATGTAAAAAGCGCTAAATCACAAGGCGAAATTTTTCTTTAAAGTTTAAAGAAACCTTTTGCCGCATGCTTTTGCGCTTTTTATGAATTTTTTTCCAGATGATTATAAAGCCTAAGATATATTAGCGCGCCATCTGTTATGAAAATACGAAACTATTATAGACGCGTATGATTCTTTTAAAATAAAACAATTTCTACTGTCCTTACTGCAATGGAAAATTAATAGGAGAGCCTGGCTAATCATTTTTTCCATTGCAGTAAGGACAGTAGAAATTGTTTTATTTTAAAAAGAATCTTACGCGTCTATAATAGTCTCGTATTTTCATAGCCAAGTATTTTTATTTCCAATAAAGAAATGTATATTAAATTCAATACCTTTTGTAAATATATTTTAAATTATATAGCAACAAATATCTTTTAAGAAACTCATAATTTATATTATGATGATTGTACATATTGACAGACACTTCTTTATTTTGTACACAGGTCTTTTTATCGTTTTTTTTTCTCTCTCTTTCTCATTGTTAACATCATATGACTATTCTATTCACGGCCTAAAAGTATTGTATATATATATGTATAGACAAATGTAAAGGCATACATATATGACAGTGCAAATGTTCCTAGGGGGACATGGCGCTTTAAATTGAAATAAAATAATAATAAAGATATTTGTAAATGTCTAGTTGTAGTGAGGTACCTGAGTTGTAGATCTCCATGTAGTTCACTTGGCAAGGACCACTCCGATGTGTTGGACTGTAGGAGAAGTCCGTCGCCACACTCCGTGGACTCGGGACTCTCCAAACTGCCGTTGGAAGCTGAGAGCAGCGCTGGGAACGATGTCTCGACCTCCACTGGACACCAGACCGTGTTTACAGCTACGTGATTAGACACGTATGTGAGGTACAACATCTATATAACACCCCGTCTCTTCCTCTCAAATTGAGATATAACTTAACTAGCCGAATGACCCGGGCAACGCCCGTGTTTTACCCGATTGAATGTTTTGATTCAAATACTATTTGTTACAATTATAAATTGTGGTCATGTGGCCTAGTGGTCATGGCATCTGCCCGGTAAGCGGAAGGTCGTGGGTTCGATTCCCATCCCTTCACACTTTTTTTATTTTATCCATTCTGACCAAAATCTATCCGTGAACTTCACACAGTGAACTTCACACAGACATAATAAGGCAATTATATAAGTAGATTGTTTTATTTGAAAAGAACCGCATACGCATCAAAAATAGTTACAATTTCTGATAGCCTCTTTAACTACTGATTTATTGTGACCTTTGTGTTTTTGCGTACGTTAAAATATAAAATATTGGTATAATTAAAGATTCAGAATTAACACATTTACACTATATTAAAACTAAAGACACATATTTTTAATTCTATTTATTTATATAATGAGGAGCTTTCGGGATCTTTTTATTCATCAATAGCTTTGTACCTTTGAGCAGATGAAGGAAAATATATCGAAAACTCATTATATGAATAAAACTATAAATAGCAGCAGGACAGTATGTCTTATACTCCAGGTACCCTAGCTAGACATGAAGACTGCTGTCCTACTAAGTAAACCCAGCTAAATGTTAACATCCTACCTTGGTGTCTCGATGTTCCCATCAACAGGAAACACACCCAATTACTGTGTATGTCAGACAGGACTGTATGTCTTGTACTCCAGGTACACTAGCTAGACAAGAAGACGCTGTCCTACTAAGTAAACCCAGCTAAATGTTAACATCCTACCTTGGTGTCTCGATGTTCCCATCAACAGGAAACAATTACTCTGTATGTCAGACAGGACAGTATGTCTTATACTCCAGGTACCCTAGCTAGACAAGAAGACTGCTGTCCTACTAAGTAAACCCAGCTAAATGTTAACATCCTACCTTGGTGTCTCGATGTTCCCATCAACAGGAAACAATTACTCTGTATGTCAGACAGGACAGTATGTCTTATACTCCAGGTACCCTAGCTAGACAAGAAGACTGCTGTCCTACTAAGTAAACCCAGCTAAATGTTAACATCCTACCTTGGTGTCTCGATGTTCCCATCAACAGGAAACAATTACTCTGTATGTCAGACAGGACAGTATGTCTTATACTCCAGGTACCCTAGCTAGACAAGAAGACTGCTGTCCTACTAAGTAAACCCAGCTAAATGTTAACATCCTACCTTGGTGTCTCGATGTTCCCATCAACAGGAAACGTACCCAATTACTCTGTATGTCAGACAGGACAGTATGTCTTGTACTCCAGGTACCCTAGCTAGACAAGAAGACTGCTGTCCTACTAAGTAAACCCAGCTAAATGTTAACATCCTACCTTGGTGTCTCGATGTTCCCATCAACAGGAAACATACCTAATTACACATATGACTTGTAGAAGATAATCACCATCACACTCCAATCATCCGAAAGTAATAACATCATAGTTTTAAAGGGAACCATTTCACCAATTTACACATCTGTAAGCTCTATCCGACATGTACAATTAGCAGTGTTTGCTAACCCTAGCTCGTCTGTCCTGTTTACTCTCAGCCAATCACAGAGCTCAATAGCATCAAATCGCCTCCAGCTTTAGCCAATCAATAGCGTGGAGAGGCGATATCTTTCATGTCAAACGATGCTTTAGAAAAAAAAAACTCGGCAGAAAAAGGGGAAGAAAAAAAAAAGTTGTAAAAGTTCGATCGTTAGGAAAAATTTATGCTACCAGACGATTTTTTAAAAAAGTCGTCTGGTATAAACTTCCGGTGAAGGCATAATTGGAGGTCACGTGATACCGTATTAGCCAATAGGAAGGCGAGTTGACGTCACCATCGACCGAAGGGTTCTCCACCTATATTTAGAATTGACCCATATTTCCCGCCAATATTTCCACGTCATTGAACCTTCTGATTGGCCATCAGCATGGTCATTAGTCAGTAATTAACTTGACACGTCTTCTTCCACCATGATAAGAAAGGAAGTGGTGGTGATAGCCTAGATCACAGGCCTTAGCAACCAATATGCAATACACCAATTGTCCACAGGAAAGGTGTAAGAAACCATTTACAAGAATCTGTGAAAATGATACTAAAAACAAGTCATTAAAACATACGAAAATATCCCGTTTATTAAATTTAGGCATTAATTTTCTATAAATATATTTTATATTCTTCGGTGAAGGCATCGAGTGATCAACAAAAGCAAGTTTAAAAATAAGAAAAGCCATGACGAAGTTAGGCGTAGAGCCTATTGAAATATTAGCATTTTGTATTAAATAAAATGTTTTATTTTAGATCCAAATATGTCTTTTAATTAACGAAACCACCCATTTATTTTATCAAAATTACCATTTATACAAGCAAAATGTGTTTATTTTATTAAAAAATGAGCAAGAGCTTTCGAGCACAAACTCTTCCTCTTCTACTGACTTTACTACGCTAAAAAGACGTTATTAGGCCAGTCGAAGTACTTGTGCCAGAAAACCTGTTTATTCTTAAAAAAAGAAACACATTGCTGATATATGTCGCAATATCGTTGCGGAATTTTTTGTTGTTGGTTGAGAATGGTGTAGATTGTTGAAAGCGCAGTCGTTTGAGTGGAAAGTGAAGCATACAGGGGGAATAAGCCAGGACATGTGATGGGGTTGAAATAAAAGGCAATTAATCGGAGGAAAGAAAGGCTTTGAGAAGGCGAAGCGGTTTTGGTTATTGGCTATCTATTCACATTGCGGTAAGATTGACTTAGCTATGGGATGAGCGGAGAGGGATCTAAGTGATGACTACTCGATGGGGTCCAGCCGATGACTATAGGTCCTAACTCGGTGGGATGCAAGTGAAGACTCTAGGTGCTATCTCGGTGGGATCGAAGTGAAGACTCTAGGTGCTATCTCGGTGGGATCGAAGTGAAGACTGACAATTCTTGGTTCTCGATTTAACACGAGAACCCTTCTTACTTCTCATTGGTTGAAAGGTGTGACGTGGAGGTTCCCTATTGGTTCTCCACTAATTGAGTTGCTCCCTGATTGGTCTACGTTACGTCTTTGTCTTTAGACATGTCCCAGCTTGACCAGGAAGTGATAGTTTGTTGAACTCGAACTTTTATTAGTTCCGCGATAATTAAACTGGTAATAACTTTACTAATGATTGTGCTAACTCTCTAAGCCTCTTTTCTAGGCCTTTCTTCTAGGTCTTTCTGTCTAGGCCTTTCTTGCCTCCAATGTTACCTTGTTCTTTATTGAAACAAATCATACATTTTCATACATATTGGATTGACTATTGGCATCTATGTATGTACAAATTATGACATATATACTCATGGACAAAGCTTAAGGAAGTATATGAAGTAATATATGTTAATATAAACTATATTTCCATATTTTCCATAATTATGAATAGTGTAACAGCCCCAAAATGTAGATAAAATTCGACAAAACAGCTTGGCGATATCATGAACACAGAATGAGTTTTATTGAGAGAGCCACACTCAAAGCAGGGCGTGGTCGAATATTGTCGAAATTACATCATTTCCTTCCAGGGAACTTCTATAAGTCATCAGTGAGTTTTACGACCACCGCTGGAAGCCGATAAACAGGCCGGACAACAACAGATCATCTCTCCCTCTCTTGAAGATCACACCCTCCTTGACCTTGAGGCGTCTTCGGTCGCTGGCCTTTCTTAGGTGCCATTCAACCTGCCTTGTTCTTTGTGTTACTTATAGACGCCTGAAAACACTTGGGCTCATGACTGCTAGTGCTTATGGTACGATATATATATATATATTTAAATTAATAAAAACGAGACCTGAAGAGGCGTATCTTATATTTAAGATCTTAAATATAAGATACGCCTCTTCAGGTCTCGTTTTTATTTATTTAAGTATTAATATTGAAGAGTTGATTTTGTCGATATATATATACACTGCGTGACATTGAAAATGGAACACCAAGAAATAGTGGCCAGAAAGTGATGAAACTCGGCAGACAGAGAGAGACAGGGACGAACAATAAGTGATCTTTATTTCAAAATGAAAGTCATAATACAGAGCGAGAACGGCGTCGGCTTAGTAGCAAGTAGGACCACCGCGGACGGCGATGCACGCAGCAACACGTCTAGGTAGAGAGTCAATCAGAGTACGGATGGCGTCCTGAGGGATGGCTATCCATTCCCTCTCAACCATTTGCCACAGTTCGTCTTCTGAACGCGGCTGTGGCAAGGCATGCAAACGGCGTCCAATGATGTCCCAGACGTGCTCGATTGGTGAGAGATCAGGAGAGTACGGTGGCCAGGGAAGCATCTGTACATCT
Source organism: Cordylochernes scorpioides (assembly GCA_030710605.1). NCBI lineage: Eukaryota > Metazoa > Arthropoda > Arachnida > Pseudoscorpiones > Chernetidae > Cordylochernes > Cordylochernes scorpioides. Next base: position 67,012,560 of record CP092880.1, read on the forward strand.
TGCAGAGCTTGTTGGCTAATGCGAGCAGTGTGCGGTCGGGCGTTATCCTGCTGATAAAGGGCATTGGGTACCCCCTGAAGGTAGGATGGTGTCACCGGTTGCAGCACATCATCAACGTATCGTTGGGCCGTCATAGTGCCCGGAATATGAAGTAAAGGTGACCTGGAATCATACGCGATTGCGCCCCAAACCATGATTCCACGTTGTCGCACGGTGGGGCGTTCCACAATTGCTGCCGGATTGGACCTTTCTCCACGTCGACGCCACACGCGTACACGGCGACTATCACTGGACAAGCAGAAACGCGACTCATCTGAGAACACGACCCTGTGCCATTCCGTCATCCACGTCGATCTAGCCCGGCACCATTCCAAACGTTGGCGCCTATTCGGTGGGGTCAATGGCAGTTTTCTTAGCGGACGGCATGAGTGCAAGCCATTAGCAACCAATCGACGGGAAATGGTTCTGGTCGAGATGGAATGATCTAGGGTGTCTTGCACATGTTGCAGGATGGCGGTACAAGTGGCTTGTGGGGCCGCCACTGCTTGTCGAAGCGTGCTGACGTCACTCTGGTTGCACCGAAATTCCTATAAATTGCCACATTTCCTTGTTCCAACCATCTTCTCCACAGTCGGTGCACCGTGGACGCACCAAGGTGTGTATCAGCTGCGATTTGACGTATGGACCAACCTGCCCTTTTCAGTCCGATCACCATGCCCCTCGTAAAAGCGTCTGTCTGCTTGAACTGCCTCCGTTTACGATGACCTGGCATTCTCTGTTATTACACGTGTCTTTTGACACAAGAACAAAATTTCTACAATGATTTTCCTTGAAGAAATAACGACACGAATACTGTCCTTTCTGCAAGTTCCTTCCCTTATATCTTACTCCATGTGCGCACGAGAGCTGCGCATTTTACATAATTTGCATAACTCGGTTAGGCGCGTCTACCCTGAAATTTGCATAATTTTCTGGCCACTATTTCTTGGTGTTCCATTTTCAATGTCACGTAGTGTATGTATATTAAAAATAAAGAAGGCATCTCCTGACCACGAGCACATGTGCTTTTTAGATGGCAGAGCGCCATCTAGTGGTCAAAAATAAACTAATCGTTTATTTAGCTTGCTCCGTGATATTTAGCCAACCCAATTTTTATTGATTTATCTATATTTATTTTTGCTCCACTAGATGGCGCTCTGCTATCTAAAAAGCACATGTGCTCGTGGTCAGGAGATGCCTTCTTTATTTTTAATATCAACACCTGACCCACTTATCTTTTTTTTCTCTATTGTTTTTTCATTAGCAGTCATGAGGCCAAGTGGTTTCAGGCGTCTATAGGTAACACAAAGAACAAGGCCGCAGGTTGAATGGCACCTAAGAGAGACCAGCATACATATATATCTGTACACGCTTTGTCAGTGAGGGCAGTAAAAATTGTTTCAGTTAAAGAGAAAAATACGCGTTACAAATAGTTCCGATTTCTAATAACAGATGGCGCTCTACAGCAACATGTTTAGAACATTCCCTAGAGATATATGACGTCACTAAAGACCAAAATAGGCTCAAGAGCAGAAAAACTGAAGAATAATTTGTATAAAAGATTTGTTTCTCAATCACAGAGCGCGCGTGCTAAGTACAAAAACGTGTGTTTTAAGTCTATCCAATTAGAACAAGAAACAAAATACAAAAAGAGCGAGAGGAAAAAACACATTATTCCTGGAGGACTCGATTACATTAACGGACTCATCTTTTATTCAAACTGATTTGGCACCATTGAATTCAAACAAATCGTATGCGGCGATTGGAACATCTGTGTGTTCGATTCTATTTACATATATGCCGCGTTTCACATTGATATGCAAATATGGAGCAATCTCTACTTGGAAAACCATTCATTCAAATTTTTATATATGTATAATAGATATACATTAAATTATATATAAATACTGTGTTTTTAAATAAAAAGGCATATATTGGATCAAAATATAATATATTTTACCAATATTTCAGTTGGCTGAACGCCAACCTTTATATGTTATAATACCTTGATAAAAGTTGGTGTTCAGTCAACTGAAATATTGGTAAAATAAATTATATTTTGATCCAATATATGGCTTTTTTTATTAAAGATTTGTTTATGGATTGCTCTATTTTAAAAACAAATATACATATATAGTTATAGAAAATATATATGAGTATATGCATATAAGATTTTATAGATAATCTTATTTGTGTTACAGAAGTAGATGTAAATCAAAATGAAAATGTGGATTTTCGTCAAATTTCATTATAGATAGGTACGATTATTGGAAATTTGTGACCATTAAAAGGTTCTCTTAAGAGCTAACAAATCGACCTCAAATATCAACCGCAAAAAATCATCAAAATAAATATATTTTTAAAATTATTATTATTCCTAGTATACATGGCATGATAATCATGGCAGGTAGTAGTTTGCTTTTTTTACTTTTAGTACATCACATATCTACATATGTAGAAAGCGGTTCGAATTTTAAACTTATAAATGTGCAAGAGGGCGTCGTTTGTTTATATGAACTCACTGGAGAGGTTAGACTTTTGCAAGAATCGAAGGCCATTAAAGCAATTTTTTATTCAGAAAAAAAAAAAAAGTGTATATTGCTGGATTCGAACCCGGGTCATGTTGGTTATCTGATATCGACGGTTTATATCGCACTCGTCTACTTTCTTTTTAAATATGTAAATTTTTAATTAAGGCAAAAGGTTTCTATTTAAAATATTCGGATAATGTTGTTTGAAATGGACTTCTTGTTGTTTTTAAGTTGAGCGAAGCGACTCTCAAGGCTTTACCGAGAGCTAACACACGCCTACAGTCTATCATAATTATTTCTTGTTGCATATTGTTGAATTGTTATTTATCTCATGGATTATTATCACTGATAGTACCCTGCAGAGTTGAAGATTGTTTATGTAAATTTCTATCATAATTATTTCTTGTTGCATATTGCTGAATTGTTATTTATATCATGGAATATTATCACTGATAGTACCCTGCAGAATTGAAGATTGTTTATGTAAATTTCTATCATAATTATTTCTTGTTGCATATTGTTGAATTGTTATTTATCTCATGGATTATTATCACTGATAGTACCCTGCAGAGTTAAAGATTGTTTATGTAAATTTCAGGCCAAAAGACACAACACACATAACAATGTGTAAATATTTTGAGTCAAAAGGCGATCCATCAAATAAGTTTTTATAAAAGGGTTCAAATAAGTTATAAATATAAAAGGGTGTACCTAGATCTGTAAAGAAAAAAACGAACAATTATTCTCAAAATATTATCGAGAGATTGTTCCCTCTTTATCAATTTATTGTACAAGTAAACTAAATTTACAAAATTAGAAAAAATATTAAAATTGATAAAGAAATAGCAATCTTTCGAAATATTTTGAGAAAAATTTGTTTCTTTTTCCTTTATAGATCCAGGTACGCCCTTTTATATAAAAAGTGTAATATGTTACATTGCTTAAATAAATAGTTTTCTTTTAAATTCCCATTTACCTCTTGATGCATAACGTCAAAACAAACACAAAGACGTTACACAGAGGATATAAATATGTTCCATTTCTACAAGAACACACAAATCACATTATTTTCCACAGATTTGATAATATCCCTATCCTAAAAAATTGAATATACACACCAAATGTCAGGATTCTCCAGCGAACCCAGAACACATCGGGTATTACCGAACAGACATCTACACCGACCCAGCTATGGTCATCGAGGCGATAAAGAGGCCTGGGTAAAGTTTTCAACTAGCAATAATCGCGCCTCGGAAGATTCTCATTGGCTACGATATCGCCTCTGTGCAAAGAGGAATGGCCTTCAGGATCTGGTCTAGACTTGAAGTCCAGACCTGGGACAAGAAACAAAAAATGAATATACAAATTACTCCCTAGGTAAAAGCTAAAATGTACTTCTTCTTCAATATGTTTATGGAAATGTAGGAAATGCCAGTTTTATTATTTTGCTCATTAGCACTTGCCTGTTTCCCAGCTCTATTAAGTGACGCGTGCACAGTTAATCAGTCTTAGCGAACAAAAGCCAGACGAAGGCTATTTGCTCGAAATCTCGACCATTTTTTGCGTTTTTAATTAAGATCGACATTGATAATCCTAGTAATGATATCAGTTAAAATTATCTAGCAATTCTATCATTTAAAAATGCAGTTGATTTACTTTGTGGAACATTTGCCCAAATCGCAATTGGAATCTTACAGAATCTTCGACCGACGACCGCTAACTGAAAGATACACCTTCTACAGCTGATTAGTCGGTGGTGCGCATGCGTGAATTGTCTAGCCAATCATTGTAAAGCAAAGATGACGCAATTAAAGATCGTCAAAAGAAAGTTTATTTATCACACACATAGGTGCATTTTAAATTTGATTTAAACCAAATATTTTAATCCATCCTGATTCCAAATATCATTACAATAATACAACTTACAGTTTTCTATTTCGAAGTTGAATTTTAAAGATATAAATATAGGTTAGAACACAGTTGGGGTTTACATTTTTCTCATTTTCTCCGACAAATTTGCGCGAGTGGGGGGGTTAATACTCTTCTATACGGTATAGTATGTAAATAGGAGCAAGAATGACATATTGAAGTGTTGCCCTTCAAGCCTAATTATGTCTGTTATTCCACCTCGAAGTAATTGGAAGAGCTCTAATTGCCGAGCAGCTGTTACAGCTTGGTTGACGTGAGGTCCGAACATTCCTGAAGAGTCCATTAGAGAGTCCCTAAACGACGGCCATTAAAGAGGGAGAAGCCCATTTGAGGCCGTTATGTAAATTGATGTCTCCTTCAATATACGATCTGTTGTCTACGTGAATGTGGCTCCATCTACATGCTAATTTTGTAACTAAAGGGAAACCTAACTGAGAACCACAGTCTCAAACTATGAATAATTCTGGTCTATTCTAGATCTCATTCTGAGACCACAACAAGGTTAGAAACACATATATATCAGATTTATTAAGAATCTATAAAATAGACTTGTACAATAAGGAGGATTTTATTTTACATTAGCACATATACACGGCTTCGCCTGGGTTTTACCCGAAAGTTTGCCTAACGAACATTTTTATAAATAATAATTGCCTTAGGTAAATATCAAAATTCTTCGATTTTTATTAACGATAATTGTTTTAAAAATAATATCTTATTAGTAGTAAAAAATTCATTGGGAAACAACATTTACAAAAAGAAATTATTACAAATTTTATCGATAATTGACAATTAAATTTATAAATGTAATTTTTTAATATTAATAGTTTTAATGGACAAAAGTGAAAGTGTGTCAGCTTTAAACCTTCCTTTTGACTCAATTTCGTTCGTTTTCTGTTCGAGTGAATATTCTCTGAAAGAATTTTGTTTCTGCCCATCAAATATGACGCACACAGCTCAATGATAATAATCATTTTCTGACTAAAAAAAAACATGTGGTTTGTGAAACAGTAGTGGTAGTTGTGTGTTGAGGTGCACACAGGAGACTGGATCCAGAAACAAAAACAAGTAAGGCGTAGATCGGAGAGGAAAAAAGAGAAAGTCTGAGGACCACCCTGAGAACAAATGATGTCGAGACCACCTCGGTGCTAACTGTCCTTTGATCATCACATGTAGGTGCTTTGAGACTGCTTTGAGTGGGATAAATTATCCTCAGGGAGGAAGGAGAGTGAAGGCTGACATCTGGTGACCAAGGGGTTGTTTTGACCTCGGTTATTCTATCTTCTCTTTCCTCATACTCCCACACAGGCGATGATAGGAGTTATATCCTCGGGCGACCCTCGCCTGAACACTAGACTATTCTCGCCAAATTCCTCAACACTGTCAACGAGCATGTCGGGGACATGGATCCCAGAATTGTCAGGGGCCTGTCCAAACTTAGGACCGCTCTCGGCTCCTGATAGGATCCAGACGTACCTTTGGAGAAGGCCTCGTCTGGTGTATATATTTTCTCTACTATTTTAAACTCTGTAAATTATCTCTTGACCATTGACTAGATGTCAATAAAATATTTTTAATTGTCAAAAAAAAATTGTCACAGGCCATTTTATCTATATATTTCTAAATATTCTGGCAAATATATTAATCCAGTAGTTTGTCATTTTACATAACTGGATAGTTGTGACAATCCCAATATTTTCACATCTCACCAACATATAAGATTGATCTGAAATTCCATCCGATCATATTGCCACGTGGAAAATTAGGGAAGACAAAAACTTCAGGAGGAGACAACAATTTATTTCAGGCAAGGACAAACTATGAATGGTAAACAAAAAAATAAGCCACGAGGGAAATTTACAGAGTACCAAAATATAAACATAAAAATGACCACTCTGTTAATAAAATTAATAAACACTTTGTTACAATATTATGGAAATGGTAAAGCAACTTTCCCAAACTATGCAAATATTTTGTTATAAGTTTCAAGTTTTTATAAGGTATTTTCACACAGAAATATATACAGTGAAATCTATAGAACCCATTCAAAATTGAAAATTTTTAAATATAAAGAGAAAAGAGAACGAGATATGTTAAAAAAAAAAACAATATTCCCAAATTTGCATATCAAGATCAACTTTTATGTGTGAACTCTCTACATACTACTCTCCAATTATTGAATAAACCATATTTACATACTTCGATATGTAAATAACCGAGGTATGCAAATTGTGTTGATTCTAATCACTCGAGGAGAGGGAGGGGAAGAAATTCGGTGTTACATAAACTTATATTTTCAAATTCTGATTTATCTCGCTTCAAACGAACCCAGGTGAAATTAGATTCCAAACTTGGAATATCCTTGGAGAGAGATACTGAAGAGAAATATTGGTTCATTTGGTGGCTCAGATGATGGCGTGAGTGTTAGTTGGACATAGGGAAGATGATGATAGGGATGTTCAAATGATGATAAAGATCAGTTTGTGATGATCATGTAACTAAAACATTGTGTAAATAACAACAACAACAAAAGCCTTTATTGAGGACCTCTCGTCCTATAAAGGATTCGCCAGTTTACAGAGTAATTGAAGAGAAGAGAACTAAGAATACAGAGAGTATATGTAGTAGGTATAGTATAGTATTTTCTACACACACTGTGACTATATACAACAGCAGCAACAAGCCTTTTACTGGAATCAAAGTCCCAAACAGGATTCGTCATTCTAATCCTGACAAAGATTATTTACATATAATTATTTACATCAATTAGATTATGTGTATAGCTTTCCCTTCTCTTCAGCCGTCTTCCAAAATTTGAACATTGTGTAAATAAAGATAAGAATAAACAGATATTTATAATCCAGGTTCCTTGAGCGCAGAACGCCAACTACCGAGTTAGAATAAACAAGAAGATAAAGGAATACCTATAAAACCTATGTAAATAATAATGATAATATGTAAATAATAAAGACAATATATTAAAAATAATTATTGTTCTCTATAAGAGAAATATAAACTATTTTTTACGCGTATGATTCTTTTTAAATTGAAACAATATTCTACTCCCCTTACTGCAATGATAGATTTATGGGAAGGCCTGGATCATCAAAAACTGGTGAAACCGCTGGGAGGGTTCACCACTGATGAGACAGGCCCTCCCATTAATTTATCATTGCAGTAAGGGCAGTAGAAAATTGTTTCAATTCAAAAAGAATCATACGCGTAAAAAATAGTTTATATTTTCTTTAACAAATGGCGCGCTAATGCATAATGTTAATATGGTTATCTCTATATAAGATTGAATGTCCACTTCAACTTTTCTTTATTTCCAATAAACACAAGGTAATAAGACCAAATCCAAATAAATAAATAGTGTGTGACGTTACGGTAACAGCGTTGTTACCATCTTCAGACAAAAGTACTGAATGATTTAGTATCCCATTCAGTACTTTTGTCTGAAGATGGTAACAACGCTGTTACTGAAACGTCACACACTATTTATTTATTTGGATTAGGTCTTATTACCTTGTGTTTATATTCTAGAATCCAAATTGTGCCTTATCAATTTTATTTCCAATGTTTCAGTGACCCACTTCCTCCCTTGTAAAATAAACCAATTCTATTTTAAGAAAAATTAAAAAGGCATCTCCTGATTATGCAACTAAAAGTTGCTGATGGCTTGCGCCATCTATCGAAATAAATATTAACTATTCGTTGATTTTTAATTATTTCAGAATTGACCAAATACCCATTATTGAATAATCAAGAAAAGCTAACCATATACGCGTCTCGGACTGTTATCCCTCATCAGCGTGTTGCAAGCTGTACCTCAACGACCAAAGAGGCTGGTCTTTGGGGCATCCTGAGAAATCATGAAACAGGTAGTTAAGGTCAGAAGTGCGTGAGAACGCATTATATTGTTTTCTATATTCTATACTATTCGAAAAAGAAAAAAAAACAATATTAAGGTGAAGTGTTTCTTTTGATTTTTGCAAGTTTTCGAGCAAAATTTCTGCTCTTCAACGATATAAATAAAACGAAATAAAGAAAAGTTGAAGCAGACATTCAATCTTATTTAAAGAGAACCATATTAAAATAATGCATAAGCTCGCGCCATCTGTTAAAGGAATTATAAACTATTTTAGACGCGTATGGTTCTTTTTGAATTGAAACAAATTTCTATTGCCCTTACTGCAATATTAGATTAATGGGAGGGCTTATCTCATCAAAATCTTACACAATATTGTTTTCTATATTGTTTATCTCTCTTGTCAGCTCATGAAGATACTGAGACACATGTAGAGCGCACTGTTTTTTTTTGCTTATCCCTAGTACACGTGGTACAGGCCATGATAAACATGGTGGGTAGTTAGCGACTGCTTTTACTGTAAGTACACCACATGTCTACACATGTGAAAAGCAGTTCGACTTTGCACTTACAAAGGTGCCAGAGCTCCGTAGAGCGCACTGTACATCAATAATTAAAATACAATAAAATCAGTATCTTCATAAAGTGGCAGTTGGTTTCGATGATAAGAATGATAATGGAGGTGGACCGAAACGTTGGAAAAAATATATAAAATACAATTTGTGTGTTAGAGGGTGTGTGTGGATATTTATTCTTATATATAAATCCAACCTTCCCATAATGGCTTTTTATATAGTTCTAAATATAAGAAATTAAACCAATAAAGCACACATATTTATTTTGCACATAATACAAACTTCCACTGTCCTTACTGCGATGAAAAAAACATTGGGAGGGCTTGGCTTATCAGTAGCGAACCTTCCCAGCGGTTTCGCCAATTTAATACACCAGACCGCTTCTCTTAGAGCTTTAATACTGTATTGGATGATTCTGCTTATATATGCTACACTGAAGGCTGGAATCTCAGTATACAGAGTTATAGTCCCGATATACATGCTAAAAGGTACAACTTCCTTAAGTTTTGTCCATTAGTGTATATTGACTATTTGCTCAATTTTTTCAAAATTAGTGTTTTGAAAATTTATTGAAATGAGACTGTGTGATTTAGACAGAGGAGATAAAAATTGCATTGTTTTAATATATTTTAAACGATAAAAAATGTCATTTTCATATATATTCTTTTCTCCCGTGTTTTACCGATCACAATTTGCCAGGAAGGGCATAAAAGATTGAGTCGTTTTTGTTTGGGGGGATTTCTGCGGCCAAACGCCATCTATCTAACTCTCGTCTGTCAACGTGGCAGACGACCTAAACAAACAACAAAGTGTCGCGGTGAATCATGGGAATACCGAACCGATCGTTTGGTCCTAATTATCTGGCAAATTGATCGTGGAGGCCATTGATTGGCCAGTCACTTGGCCCTGGGCAATCACGCACATCTTCTCCCCTTCCCTTCGTCTAATTTGCATAAGAGACTGTCTTCTAACTATTTTGCATATGGGTCTGTTGACGGCGGTTTAGAGAGAATGGAACAGTTTCCCGACACACGAATGATGTGTATTATCTTTAAAATATTCTTATAGATAAAAAGTTTGTATTTTCTTTTACAAACCTTTAGCTGCTTGCATGCAAAGCATGAACAAATCTTAAGGAGGTGGAAAATCTTTGATGTTGCCGGTCGTCTGTTTTTTTTTTTTTTTTTTTGAAGGAAAAGGAAGCAAATTTTGTTCACACTTTGTTATCTCGTGTGTCTTCGATGAAGGTCACTGTATTATATTTCAAAGTTATTGTCTGAATCCCGATATACATGCTAAACCATCCTTAAGTTTTATCTATGAATGTAGTTTATAGTTATATTTGATATACATTCTCTAATCAGTGAGAAATATTAATAATAAGTTTATTATAATAAGTTATATATATAATAACTCCGCCTTTGCCGGTCCCAAGCCCAGATAAAAAAAGGAGGAGGGGGAGCAGTAACAAGATCACTAAAAAACCTGGGCTCAGCTGGCCCGGCTGATAGTACCCTGTAAGGGCTCCTAATCCAGGGATACAAGATGAGCAGCGTTTGTACTCCATGTTAGGAGCAGCTGCACATGGTGTCTGTTCCTTATGTCAGAGGCGGCCATTTCTTTTGGAGCTAAGTCGGCCTGCCACTGAGTAGTGCTCCCAGTCTTAATGACAAAGGAAGACGCATTCTACTTCACCCAGTCATGATGGTTGTCAAACAGACACCATCAAGGGTCACAACATGATATCCTAATATGATTGAGTGGAGATAAGAAAGAAGAAGAAGATTCTGAAACTCCTGTTACTAGAACTTTACACTAAACTTCTGAACAACCCAGGTAGTTGACGTATTGTTCTTCAGGAATTCGGGTCATGTCAAATATCCCTATATTGGTATTGCCACTGAGTAGTGCTTCCAATCTTAATGACAAAGGCAGACGCATTCTACTTCACCCAGTCTTGATGGTTGTCAAGTCTCAAGTTCTACAAGCTTGATACCCTAATATGATTGAGTGGAGATAAGAAAGAAGAAGAAGATTCTGAAACTCCTGTTACTAGAACTTTACACTAAACTTCTGAACAACCCAGGTAGTTGACGTATTGTTCTTCAGGATTTTGGGGCATGTCAAATATCCCTATATTGGTATTGCCACTGAGTAGTGCTTCCAATCTTAATGACAA
>CP092880.1:67023780-67049133 GCA_030710605.1 Cordylochernes scorpioides
ACGAAATACATGGTGTCGCTGGAGACCCGCTGGCGATTCTCCACCAAACTCTGCAGCACTGGCAGAGACACCATATTCATTGTACATAGTATATATAATGCATATTATCTTTTTTTTTAATAGTGCAGCAGACTGTGTACTTTGCATGTATTGACAAGATGTCAATAAAATTATTTTAATTGTCATTGTCTACTGTTCTTTAATAACTATAACCATTAAAACACAGTATATCAACAGGAGAATAGAATTACAAAACCTTCATATCCTGCCCCATGTATAACACCAACCGTAGAAACCTCCTATGTTCACTCTTCGATTTAATTTTTACTGTTGAAGAACGAGGGCTCGAAGGCTCGAGGTTTTGTTAAATAACCAAAAAATTTATAATTATATCAAACCTAACTTCTATAATGTGCAATTCTTCACTGGACATGGCGACTTCAACTCATACCTGTTTAAAATTGGCAAAGCTGAATCACCTGGATGCTCGTGTGGAGGCGAAGAACAGAACCCCAGACACTTATTAACTGACTGCCCGCTGACCTTAGGGAACTAAATCAACTTCCCATAACAAACATGTGGTCTACACTAAGGACCAAAGATTCAACAAATTCTGCAGAATGTACTTAACTAAATAAGTGACTACTAATGTAATCAATTTGCATACTGATATGTAAATATGTATATATCTCTTTAAACTACTTTTTCTTTTCATTCAAATGTATATATTTTACACGCAAATATCCGAATTGTGGATATAGCGTGTATTCTGCTATTGTTAAATAAATAAAACTTATTGAGAAAGGTTTTGAAAAATCTCTTTTTTTATATAGTAGTATATATTAAAATTTAAAAAATTATTATAAATAGAAACACATATCATGAAAAATGTATTTCATAAGGCCTATATATATATTCATAGACAAAAGGAATTTTATATTTTAATCATAAACCATTCCTTATTTGCTTATTTAACGGTGGATTTCCTATATATGTAAATTGGGGCATTTTCCTTAAAATAATATAAAAAAAATATATATATATATGTTGTAAATAATTTTACCATATTATTTTCTACATAAATTATATATTTATTTTATTGTTTATTTCATAGATGAACTCTGTGACGCCGAGAAGTCCAGACGGCGCTGATGTAGATACGATAAATTTCTATAAATATTGTTTTTTGCTTAGTCGAGTTAGTTAGACTTTCTTTTGTTTTCAAATATATAAATTTATTATATTTTTGTTTAATTAAGTTTTTTTATCTCAAGATTGAGGTATTCTACCTGTTAAGATTCCTCAAGTTTGTTATTACCATTAATTTTGTAAAACTTTGACGATTGGTTACTAAATAAACCCGTCAAGAGTGGAGTGTTTTGATCTCCTTTAATCAAAAGGCCTCGACTGCTCAATCTCATCTCACCACCAGCACCATTTTTTAAAAATATAAATTAAATATAATATATATATATTAAAGATTGAGCAATCCATAATAATATCTATAAAAAATAAAAGGCATATATTGGATTGCTTAAGAATTGCTTAAATTATATTTCCCCTAGAAATATTGGTTGAATAATAAATTTAGATCCAATATATGCCTTTTATTTATTTATATATACATATATAATAATAATAAATAAATAAAATATACACATTAAAATATACAACTTCTTTCAATTTTGTCCATGGGTGTGTATATGGGAATCTAAATTAATTTTTAGAGAAAATATATCCTAGAAAAAGGAAATACCTGTAGTAGAAAATTTCCAAATTAAATCTTTTATTTATTTTCCGGGGAAAAAACCTAAATAAACTGTGGAAACTTGAACTTAACTAAGCGCTGAACAATTAAATAAAGTTGAAAAAAACTTGGAGAGTGTTTTCTTTTTTTTTTTAACCTTTAAGTTTTTTTTTATCCATTCGAATATATATATATTTTTTAGTGAATTTCTCAATTTTAATTGCCCCCTCATTTCTCTTTTGATGTTGTAAAATATTATTTCAAACTTTTTGGTCTTTATTCAAAATAAAGTGCCTTTTTTATATTTAATAATAATTTCAAATTAATGAGAGAAATAAAAAAGTAGAAAAATTCGAGAAATGCAATTCACTTTCTCAAACTAATATTTTACAAATTCTTAAACATCAAAGAAGATATATATTTTACATAAAAAGAAGCTATAATTTATTATATATTTTTATTACTATATTATATTCATATAAATATATATAAAAATAAAATATATATATATATTTATAAATTATTCATTAAAATATAAAATTGTTAAATGAAAAACAGAAGAGAAAAAGCACTCTATAACGTAATATTTTATTAATATATTTGACCAAAGAAATGCTCTAGATTCCATCTAGGAAAGAAAAATAAAAATGGCGACGGGCGATATTTGACCAGACGAACAATATATTTAAAAATAGATCGTCCCCTGTGCTTCTAGAAATTTCTGGAATTTCGTTCTTATTTGAAATGGAAGGAAGTGAAAAAATCCACAAGTTGGAGACAACTTTAATGTTGACAAAGTTTATTCGTTTACCGAAACATTAACTTTGGTCGAATTTGTAAACCTAATAAAATATTTATGGAGTTGGAATAGTAGAGATATGGAAAGTAATAAAACTAAATAGAAGTATGGTTCCTCTTTGCCATAATTTAAAATTTAATTAAAAAGGCATATATTGGATCAAAACATCACTTATTTTTATACAGTATAATGCGGCTTATGATTGTAGAACGACATTTTAAAATATCCCGCATGTGTTTCTTTTGAACGAAAATTCGAAACTTATTTTAAGGAGAAATAACGACCATTTCCAACCTTAGGGATGAAGTATGAAAGGATGAATTGTGAAGAGTAATGATAAACGGAAAAATAAAGTGTCCAGGGATGGGAATCAAACCCGAAGTGTTCCGTTTAACGGGCAGATGTCATGTCCACTAGGCTACCCTGGACATCTTTTTCCGTTCGTTAAAATTATACCAATATTTCATTTGGCTGATCGCCCACCTTTTTCAAGGTATTATAACATATTAATGTGTGTCAGCAACAAACTCACATAATGTATTATAGTTTTAACTATACGCGATATTTATAAAATAGTATTCTCTGCCATATTATTATTACCATCATCATTAATATATATTTATGCGGTGCTAAGTTTGTGTATACAAAAAGGTAATGCCTTGATAAAGGTTGGCGCTCAGTAAACCGAAATATTGGCAAATAGATCTTTTATTCAATCCAATATATGTATTTTTATTATTTAATATATTTACTGTACTAAAAGCTTATCTCCATAGTTTGATTGAAAACTATTTCTAAGATTCCACCCTTCATTGCAGCATATATAAGCAGAATCGTCCAATACAGTATTAGAGCTTTAAGAAGCGGTCTGGTGGATTAAATTGGTGAAATCGCTGGGAGGTTCCACCACTGATGAACCAAGCCTTCCCAATATTTTTTCATCGCAGTAAGGACAGTAGAAGTTTGATTTATATGTAAAAAGAAATATTCATGGTTTAATACTTCCATTTCTTATATATAGATTCCATGTTATCTCTTAATAATACAATATACAGTTAAACCTATAGTCTATAGCGCCCCCACTTGGAACTCACCAAAATAGGGTGCTATAGAGAGGGGGATGCTATAGACAGGTCACTTTTAATGTAAATCGCATCGTACTACGTATTTAAAATAAGGCGCTATAGAGAGGGAGGCGCTAGTTAGAGGGGGGCTATAGACAGGTCACTTTTAATGTAAATCGCATCGTACTACGTATTTAAAATCGGGCGCTATAGAGAGGGAGGCGCTAGTTAGAGGGGGGCTATAGACAGGTCACTTTTAATGTAAATCGCATCGTACTACGTATTTAAAATCGGGCGCTATAGAGAGGGAGGCGCTAGTTAGAGGGGGGCTATAGACATGTCACTTTTAATGTAAAGCGCATCGTTCTACGTATTTAAAATCTGGCGCTATAGAGAGGGAGGCGCTATTTAGAGGGGGTGCTATAGACAGGTCACTTTTAATGTAAATCGCATCGTACTGCATATTTAAAATCTGGCGCTATAGAGAGGGAGGCGCTATTTAGAGGGGGTGCTATAGACAGGTCACTTTAATGTAAATCGCATCGTACTACGTATTTAAAATCGGGCGCTATAGAGAGGAAGGTGCTATTTAGAGGGGGCTATAGACAGGTCACTTTTAATGTAAATCGCATTGTACTACGTATTTAAAATCGGGCGCTATAGAGAGGAAGGCGCTATTTAGAGGGGGTGCTATAGACAGGTCACTTTTAATGTAAATCGCATCGTACTACGTATTTAAAATCGGGCGCTATAGAGAAGAAGGTGGTATTTAGAGGAGGTGCTATAGACAGGTCACTTTTAATGTAAATCGCATCGTACTATGTATTCAAAATCGGGCGCTATAGAGAGGGAGGCGCTAGTTAGAGGGGGCGCTATAGAGAGGTTTAACTGTATATGGATATTTTGTAAGTAGGAAATTGATCTATAAAATCAAAAGTCGCCTTTTCGGTCAAAATAGAAGATCATCAATTGACCGTCGCCACAAACTAGCGGTCTCGGGTCGGTGACAAAGCCACTGGAGACGGAATATGTGACCTTTTTTTATAGTTCAATATCCTCCCGGCAAAGGTTGCATCTATATTTTGGTCATAGATTTGACCTAGCTATCCGACCAAACCTTCCTGTGGTTCCCCCTGTACACTTGAAGTTTTCAACCAAATTCTGGTCCAAGATGACTAACTTTTTTTTTGCTTATCCCTAGTACACGTGATACAGGCCATTGATAATCATGATGGGTAGAAGTAGGAAACTGCTTTTATTGTAAGTGCACCACATGTCTACGTATGTGAAAAGCAGTTCGACTTTGCACTTACAAATGTGCTAAAGCCCCGTTTGGTTACTTGTACTCGCTGGTGAGGTTGGATATGACTAACATGGCAACGAAGAGCAAAAATAGAACTTTAAAAAAAATCAGTAACAAAAGATATTTAATCCAATAAAATACCTAATATATTTATAAACTAGAAATGGCGATAGCTAAATATTTGCAAATTAATTATTAACATAACATACACACCACAAATTATTAATGTAATAAATATATTTTAAAGTTTATATTAAAAATAAACAGAGGACGATATTATATATCAGACGATACTCTATTTATATAATAAGCAGACGATCGTTGCTATAGAGGAATTAATTAGTCAGTTAATTAGTATGTTTAGTAATTATTTTATTATTATCTCTAGTACACACACATGGCCATAATAATGGTGGTGGGTTGTAATTGACTTTTACTGTAAGTGCATCATACAAGGTATGCTCATAAAATTCGGGGAATTGGATTATAAAAGATTTATTAGATGAATATATACAAAAATGGTTAATATACCTCAAAATACTGTCCGAGGGAATCTATACAGCGTTTCATTTTTTTCCCCAGTTCTGGAATCACCCAGAAAATTTGTCAGAAGTAATGCCCCTCAAAATGCTCAGCGATTTTTCCTTTATGGCATTAACAGTATCAAATCTATGTCCTTTTAGAACTGACTTCATTCTAGGAAAGAGAAAGAAGTCATTTGGTGTTGAATCAGCCGAGTACGGGGGATGAGGCATTGTCAACATGCTATTTTTAGTCAAAAGTATATACTTGTATGTCTGGTGGAAAACAGTTCGACTTTTGTACTTACAAATATGCCAGAGCCTTGTTTGGTTACTTGCATTCGCTGGTGGGATTGGACTTTTGAAAGATTCAGGGGCCATTGGAGCATTTTTTTTTAATCAGAAAAAAAGTGCCCAATGCGGGAATCGAACCCGGGTCGTAGCGGTTGAAAACCAACGGTTTAAACCATCCTTCCACCGACCACCATTATAATCGTGGTGGGTTGTAATTAGCTTATACTGTAAGTGCATCACATGTATATTGAAATTTAAAGTTCGACTTTTTCACTTACAAATATTCCAGAGCCTTGTTTGGTTACTTGCATTAACAATAAAAGTCGGTTAACAAGTGGTTAAAACCCTCGATTCCCGTCAACCATGAATCGGGATAGAATCCCGTATTGTACACTTTGTTTTAATATGTGAATAAATTTTACATATACGATTCATTGTTGTAAATATCATAAACTAGGTTGCTCTTTTTGAGCGGTACTTAGTAAAGTTATTCTGGAACCATGGGAGGAACTTGCACTCATTGGTGGAGTTGGACTTTTGAAAGAATCGGGGGCCATTGAAGAAATTTTTATTTAGAAAAAAAAAATTGTCCAATGCGGGATTCAATCCCAGGTCGTAGCTGTCTAAAAACAACAGTTTATACCACTTCGACAAAACAGTAACATAATTGCATATTTCCAAATAAATCGTTTTTACATACTGACATTCCAGTTTTTTATATACAAGTCCAACTTCACCAATGAGTGCAATGTAACCAAACAGGGCTCTAGCAAAAAAAAAAGTCGGTGGACGAGTGGGTAACACCCTCGATTCTCGACAGTCATGAACCGGGATTGAATCCCGCGTTAAAATTTTGTTTAATATGTGAAAAGCCTTCATATATATTATTCACTGTTTCAATTATCATAAACTAGGTTACTCTTGTTGAGCGGTACCTAATAAAGTGATTTTGAACCGAACGAGGGCTCTAGCAGTAAAATTACACTCAATGCCACATATATGTTGGAGAAATATATACGCAGGATATCTTGAAATTTGTTTGGCTGGGAACTATCGAACATTTACAACGGCCAACAAAAAGGAAGAAAAAGACCGTGATTTGGTGTCGTGTCCAGACGTAGAAGAGAACGCTAGAATTGGAAAACATAAAAAAAAGAGACCACAGGAAACAAGAGCCATAAAAACAGCGGGAGTTAAAAATGGATAGAGCATCCATTGATTCCCTCCTACTCACCGGATATTGCTCTACCTGACTGTATAGCTAAATCTGTCCTCCCTGCTTTCCTTCAGCATTTATTTATTTATCTATTTACTTATTTACTTGCTTTATCTTTCTCATCAGTGATGAAATTGACATTTGGTTGACAATGTAAGAGATTTTATCAACATTGTCGCGAGACATAAATTGTCCACAACCTGAAAAGGGACATAAAAAAAGGTCGAAAGTAACCATATAAGATCGTTCAAATGAAATACTAAGTATGAGATTTTCAGAAGAGAATAAATCAGTTCTGAAAATCTGACAGCTTGTGTCTTATCTGGGTCCATGCGAATGCAATCAGGAGAGATAATGTCTTTCTTCTTCTTTCTTATCTCCACTCAATCATATTAGGATATCAAGTTGTAACCCTTGATGGTGTCTATTTGACAACCATCATTACCGGGTGAAGTAGAATGCCTTTGTCATTAAGACTGGGAGCACTACTCAGTGGCAGGTCGACTTAGCTCCAAAAGAAATAGCCGCCTCTGAAACGAGGAACAGACGCCATGTGCAGCCGCCCCTAACATGGAGTACAAACGCTGCTCATCCTGTATCCCAGGATTAGGAGCTCTTACAGGGTACTATCAGCCGGGCCAGCTGAACCCCCTCCTCCTTTTTCATCCGAGCTTGGGACCAGCAAAGGCGGAGTTGAAGAGATAATGTGACCCAAGTAAGTGACTTCATTGCGAGCTTGCGTTTGTCAGAGCTGAGCTTAAGATTGGCTTCTCTCAAACGCTGGAATACTTGCTTCAGATTGTCACGGTGTGATGGTCGAATGTTCTCCCTAAAACAACGATGCTATCCAAGTAAATAAGACCCAGGGCAAACCTTGAAGGACAGCTTCCATTAGGCGTTCGAATGTAGCTGGTGCATTGCAGAGACCAAAAGGCATCACATTGAATTGCTACAAGCCATTTCAAGTAGTGAAAGCAGTCTTCTCCTTGTCGTCCAACGACCATAGCACATTGAAAACATTGTTCCTTGTCGGATCAACGAAGTTAAGCAATGTCGGGCCCGGTCAGTACTTGGGAGGTTGACCACTTGGGAACAAATGATACTCTAGGCTAATTCTCCTTGTCGTTGGGGGTGCATCTCTACTTGCCAATATCCGCTTTTCAGATCTAAAGTAGAGAACCATTCAGACCCAGAGAGTCTGTCAAAGGTAGAGTCTATTCTAGAAAGAGAGGTAAGAGTCTTTTTGTGACGTCGATCAACTTTCGGCAGTCAACATGGAAACGGGTGGATCCATCTTTTTTCTTGACAAGCATTACTGGTGATGTCTAGGGACTGGAAGATGGCTCGATGATGTCTTTATCAACATCTCTTTCACGAGAGTGTCCACGTTTTGTTCTCGAGCGAAGGGAAGCCATCTTGACGTCTGTTTAATGGGTGCAGATTATTTTATGTCGCTCATATGCCCAGTTAATTATGTCCTTTCGTAATCTTCAGGAGACTTTGGGAATACATTTGCATAATAAACGAGTAAACTATTCAAACGATTGTAAATATAGAGGCTGCCTGGCCGGCATTCATAGTTATTCAAATTAAAGATAATTCGGCCAGTAAATATTTATTAAAAAAGATTTACTGAACGAAGTATCTTTAATTTGAAGAACTATTCAAACGATGTTGTTGATCGCTGCCAAGAGCTACTTTGGAAGTTTCCCAGCATTTTTCAAGATGAGCCGGTACTTTGTTTACAGTGGTGATGCTGTATGGTACTTTATGATGCAGAGTCGTGGTGACAACAGCTCAATGAGACCCATTTCAGAGCCTTTTTTGAATGTCTTAGAAAACTCGTATAAGTTGATAACATGAACAGGAATGGACTTGCTCTTGGTGTCAATCAATTATTCAGCAATGATGACTCCACTTCCAGGCTTACTTCCTTCCAAAATGGCAGAGAGATGGTAATTTCGAGGTGTCTAATTCACCTCTGACAATACATTCATTCTCGTATGGTGAGATTTCTACATCTTCCCTGACCATAACTAGACAAGTTTGCGAGTAGTCCGTTGGTCTACCCTTTAACGGAGGAATTTCTTATGTCATACAACAGAGAAGACCATGTCCTAACTCTTTAAAGAATTCAAATTTTCTCAGAATATCAATGCCAACCATGAAATCGTTCACAATATCAGCTACATACCCAGGATGCTGGTAGAATTTGTCACCAATTAGTGGCTCGATCAGCACTCGGTGATGTTTCAGTGTCTATTTTCCGGTTGCTGTAGCGATGGACCGGCGTTGTCGGTAATTGTAACTACGGGTTTTGGTGTTAGTTGATTGAAGAGACCAGTTAGAAGGATGGTTGTGTTTGACCCAATGTCAATGACCATGAAGCAAGAATGTTCTTCAACACTTCCATACAAGAAAAGGCCATCGTCCTTTCCTTGAAGAGATGAGGCTAGGATGACTTTGATTGGAGCTTTGCTTTGTTGTTGAGCCGACCTCTGCCTCTCGTGGTTGACCAATTGTCGTTTCCCTGGTTGCCATGGATGTTATCTTGGGTCTTTAGAATAGTTTGGGGACAATTGTGTTGCAGATGTCCTTCTTGGTTACATCTCCAGCATATGGCTTTATTTTGAACGAGATTTGGGATGCGTCGACGATGAATAGAAAGGCTGGTAGGATGGCTTTCACAAACTTGTTTGACGAGAAAATAGAAGAGAAAGGAAGTCTTGAAGCTTGTTGAGATGCTTCATACTTCATAGTCATAACTATGGTTTCATGGAGAATACAGCAGGGTGATAGTCGAACATATTGATGCATTTCAAGGTCCGTTTTACGAACCGCATGGCAAGAGATGATCTGTTGCTGGGTAGGAACCAGGCCATTGTGTTTTGAAACTCAGATCTGATAATCAAGATCGTTGACAACAGCGGATATTCTGTTTTCAAATTCCCAAAAGACCCGCGTGTTGAGAGGTTCCAACTGCTAGGCAACTTTTTCTCTTAATAATTTAGGTTTATACAAACTGTTGGTGGGTTAAAAATTTTGAATATTCCTCAGGGAAAGCAATCCTTGTTAGCCTCTGAAAATCATTGGCAACGTCTTGCAATGGTTTACCTTTAGTTTTGATCTTATTTCAGAAATGGATTGTGTGAAGATGCTGATAATTTTCGTTACCGTATCTTCCATTTAGATAGTCGACCTGGGCTCAATAGACGAGCTGTTGTTACACAGGTATAGCCTCCACAATCTCGGCTGTTGGACCACGCCATCGCTAATCTACCCGCCATCTCGGACCATCCATTGAATCGAGCGACGACCACGAACTACGCCTTTAAGGTAGTCTACGAAGTAATGCCATCAAATGTTGCAGACTTTATCCTAAAGCAGATCGTATTTCTTATAGAAACGTCTGAGCCAGATGGAGAATCCATTGTAGGAACTGCGTAACAAGAGATGATCTATTGCGAGGAAGGAACAATGCCATTACCTTTTAAAGCATCGGTCTGAAATTGAAGATCAGTAACTACATCGGATATTCTACTTTCAAAGCTCGGTGGGGGAGTGGTATAAACTCAAATTTCGACAGCTACGTCCCTGGTTCGATTCTCGAATTGGGCGCTTTTTTTATTTCTTACGTTCACGTGAACTTGTTATAGCGCAAAAAAAATTACAAAAAATACAAAACCTTTTTGATATCTTCTGATACTTTCAAATCCCAAAAAACCGGCGTATTGAGAGGTTCCAACTGTTAGGAAATTTCTCTTAATGATGCTCATTGTCGTTCGAGATATCTAGGGATTTTTTCTTTGAATGTTAAATTTTGCTGAAAGAGTTCGTTCATTCCCGAGAGGAGAGCCTTCAGGAATTCTTATTGTTCAGAAGGAAGTTTGTGTTTATTGAAAGAAAAGAGAAAATTAATGCTTAAAATGGCTTTATATATGGTTGTGTAATATAAAAAAGGAAATAAAAATGTGTCGAATTATAGTTTAGCATTATTCATGATAAAATTGTGAAAAACATGAATGATAAAATTGCAAGGAACTCTTCCTAGTAAACTTTCAAATGAACCAGGCGATAAGGGGAAGATGGATGTCTTTTTTATATATAAAACGAGCACGAGCTTTCGGGTAAAAACCCTTCTACAGGCGGCTATCACATAACAAGATCCATCTTATGTTATCCTATCTATGTGATAGCCGCCTGTAGAAGGGTTTTTACCCGAAAGCTTGTGCTCGTTTTATATTAAAAAAAAAAGACACCCATCTTCCTTATCGCCTGGTTCATTTCAATGAATGATAAAATTGTGAAAAAACTTATCAAGCGATAATCACTTGAAAGCTAGCGTTTTGAAATAAAAAGAAACGCATTGTGAGAAAATATTTTGTAATTTTAAATGGTTTAGTATTGGTATCGGTTTTCTTTACATTGTACTTACTTCCTACGACTTAATTACCCACAAATACATCTCAATGTACATTTTTTAGCAAAGCAATAGAAAGCTCTCTTTTTAATTTATAAAATTAGTTTCTACTTCGGCCTATAGATGGCATGGTTTCTCCATACTTATCTCTACTGTGGTTCCAACTTCCTGTATATACGCGCATGCGCCAACTACCTGCAATCAGAGTAAACCGGAAATGAGAATCTTCACCAGACGATCTCCTCCACACAACTTCCGGTCTGAAGACATTATCACAATGTCGGTTGGTTGTGTTGCATATAACACCTTTGCATAGTTTGGATAACACTTGTCGAATGTTTTAACAGAAAGTCTTCTTACACACTTTACTGTACAGCCTACATTGTTCTGGAGAGGACCATTCACCACGAAACCCGTTCGGAGTACGTAGTGTATTGTATTAGGGGAATATTTAGAATTAAATAATGTAAATATCGTTGTGATGCTATTCAAAACACGAGAACTAATCTGAAGAAGTTCGTTTCTTTATTTCGGTAAACCTGGGAGAGGTTTCAAACCAAAACGATTTAATGAAGATCCTTTGTTAACTTGAAAGCTTATCCATTATTATCGAAATAAAAAACAAACAAATCGTTGTAGTTAAAATAAAGGCATCTCCTGAAAGTGAATCTAAAGGTTGCTGATGGCTTGCGCCATCTATCAGAATAAATACCAACTAATCGTTGATTTTTATTTATTACAGAATTTCCCAAAATACCTTTTTTTTTGTGAAGAGTTAGAAAAAAAGCAAACCCCGCTCGGTATCAGGCTATTAGACCCCATCAGCTTAGGCCAGCTTTTTGGTCGTTGAGATACAGCTTACACCACGCTGATGAGGGCCAACAGCCCGAAACGCGTACGTGGTTAGCTTTTCTTGACTAATTAAGAAGTGGGATTTGGCCACATTTTTGGAATAATAATTTAAAAAAAAAATCAACGTATAGTTAATATTTATTCCGATAGATGGCGAAAGCCATCAACAACTTTTAGTTGCTTGATTAGGAAACACATGTGGATTAACAACAATTTATCGCTCCCGCATGTACCATTCGCTTTAAGGTCATCCTGGCCACATCACCTTTTTACCTACCGTGATCGTCTAATGGTTAGGACATTGCGTTGTGGCCGCAATATAACCCAGGTTCGAATCCTGGTAACAGAACCTTGGTACTTTATGGTAAAATATATAGAAAAAAGAAAAAAAAAAGCGACAAGGATGGGATTCGAACCCACGCGGGCAGAGCCCAATGGATTAGCAGTCCATCGCCTTAACCACTCGGCCACCTCGTCATGGTGGAAGAAACCCACGCATGCTTTTTGAACACAGCACCTTTTTACCTACCGTGATCGTCCAATGGTTAGGACATTGCGTTGTGGCCGCAATATAACCCAGGTTCGAATCCTGGTAACAGAACCTTGGTACTTTATGGTAAAATATATAGAAAAAAAGAAAAAAAAGCGACGAGGATGGGATTCGAACCCACGCGGGCAGAGCCCAATGGATTAGCAGTCCATCGCCTTAACCACTCGGCCACCTCGTCACGCTGAAAATCACCCTCGCATACTTTTAGACCCTCTATATATAATATTATGCGGTTTGTTATTGTAAAACGACATTTGAAATACTATCCCGCATGTGTTTCTTTTCAACGAAAATTCAAAATTTATTTCAAGGAGAAAGGTTAGAAATAATCGTTATTTCTCCTTGAATTAAATTTTGAATTTTCATTGAAAAGAAACACATGTGGGATAGTATTTCAAATGTTTTACAACCCTCTATATACGTATATTCATACAAACCTGGTTATCGTAGCCACCAATCACATAGCTTGGAATATTATCTTATCGGAAAACTAGAGTAGAATTTTTTATTAGGAGCACAGATAAGTGCATAAAAGATGTTTATTTTGTCAAAATATAATTTGATACCAACTCCACTCACAGTGTAAATTCCCGGGATAAGAAACATTTTACATATTGAATGATGGATAAAGCTAGCCTTTTTAAAACGTATCCCAAATACACGTGATACAGGCCATGATAATCATAGGAGAAAGTTAGCGACGGCTTTTACTGTAAGTTCACCACATATCTATACATGTAGAAAGAAGTTTGACTTTTGAACTTTCAAGTTGCCAGAATCCTCGTTTGATAATTTACATTCACTGGTGGAGTTGGACTTTTGAAAGAAATGAGCACATTGAAGCAATTTTATTTTCATAAAAAGGTACTAAATTCGGGATTTTTTCCCATTCAGGTGGTGGTTGTCCAAAATCGACGGTGTTTTATCATTCCTTCCTCAAAGCTAGCAAAAAAAAAAAAAAAGGAATACTCCAACTTTGCATATTGAGTTGCATAGCAGAGTGGTTTACCTTAACCGTCTACACTTATAGACAAAATTTAATGAGTGGAACGTCTTCGATATCGCCGGTCGTCTCTTTTTTAAGGAGTCAGAGACAATTTTGTTCACACTTGGTTATCTCGAGTGTCTTCAATAAAGGTCACTGTAATATCTTTCCGAGTTATTGTTCCGATATACATGGTGAAAGGTACAACTTCCTTAAGTTTTGTCCATGAGTGTATGTGTTGGGTACAAATACCATTCTATCCCAGTTAAGAAGAAATGTCGACCATATATATGTTGGGATCGAGGATTATTCCATCCTTGTCAAGGGGAATATTCCTCCCTTTGAGTTGCATAGCTCCCACCACAATGTAAGTTATGGCGCGGCGCGGGTCCATTTACTTGACGAAGATCTACGACCGGATGACGTCATTTGGTGTTTCCGGCATCATTGGAAAATATGGTGTAGAAAGGAAGGCAATATGCAACTGGGACATTATTTGCCTAGAGTCGCTGATACGGCGCTGAAGTCGAGGGTAGGTCTGAACCGAATAGCTGAATACACGTTGTGTAATCTCCACATTTCTTATTTATTTAACTTTTTGATAAATTAATTTAATTATGATGCATTAGCGCGCCATCTGTTATCAAAATTCGAAACTATTATAGAAACGTATGATTCTTTTTAAAAATAAACAATTTCTACTGTCCTTACTGCAATGAAAAAATAATAGGAGAGCCTGACTCAACCGCTGGGAGAGTTCACCACTGATGAGCCAGGCCCTCCTATTAATTTCAGATGGCGGCATTCTTAATTATAAATTCATTTTTGAGAGAAAAATTGTTAGGGGTTTATTATGACCGTTACCGTATTTTGTAATTTTAATGCGGAATAAAAAGAAATGAAATAACATCGCGCATGCGCCGCATATGAGAGCCAATTAAAGAACGACACCATATATACATATCTAAATATAAAACGAAAAAACCCGGAGTTGGTGGAGTAGTGTATACCACATCGTATAAAAAACATCGATTTTCGGCACTTAAAAAAATACGACGCTTAATTTTATATTTAATAATCATGTTATTACAAGGGGGTCGGTGGAAGGATGGTCTAAACCGTTGGTTTTCGACCGTTATGATCCGGGTTCGATCCCCGCATTTGGCACTTTTTTCTGATGAAAAAAAAAAATGCTCCAATGACCCCCGATTCTTGCAAAAGTCCAAACCCACCAGCGAGTACAAGTAACCAAACGGGGCTCTGGCACATTTGTATGTGCAAAGTCGAACTGCTTTTCACATGTGTAGACATGTGGTGCACTTACAGTAAAAGCAGTCGCCTACTTCTACCCACTATGATTATCATGGCCTGTACCACGTGTACTAGGGATAAGCAAAAAAAATGCTATTACAATCTCATATAAATAAGACTTACAAAAAAAGCGATAAAAAACTTGATCATTTTGATTAAAATAAATTTCAGGATCTATCAACATTTATAACTCGCTGCAAAATTAATTTGTTTCTTAACATACATGTGAAATATAATCAGAATTTTAGAATAATTCTTGGTATTTCGGGAAACTACGGGCACATAGGATTTGTGGACAGTAGAAATATATGAATACATACAAGTGTAGTGCATCAACGTGATTAACGATTGTGATAGGCCTGAGAAAGATCTAAAGCTCGAAAGCTACCTGAGTATCATAATAAACAAGAAGTACCTAATAATTAAACTATTTCACATATTTTATTCCAGCTGTTAATATATAGGAAGAGTTTTTGTCTCTTTTTACAAACATTTAGCTATTTATAAATAGATTTTAGTTATATTTTACGTACATTTCAATCAGTGTTGAAATACACTCATAGAGAGAGAGAGAGAGAGACAAAACTTAAGGAAGTGGAAAGTATTTAATATCGCCAATCGTCTTTTTTAAAAAAGTAAACAGAGACAATTTTGTTTACACTTGATTATCTCGTGTATCATCAATAAAGGTCACTGTATAATCTTTCAGAGTTATTGTCCCGATATACTTGCTAAAAGGTACAACTTCCTTAAGTTTTGTCTATGAATGTATCTTTCAGAGTTATTGTCCCGATATACTTGCTAAAAGGTACAACTTCCTTAAGTTTTGTCTATGAGTGTATCTTTCAGAGTTATTGTCCCGATATACTTCTAAAAGGTACAACTTCCTTAAGTTTTGTCTATGAGTGTATCTTTCAGAGTTAATGTCCCGATATACATGCTAAAAGGTATAATAACTTCCTTAAGTTTTGTCCATGAGTATTTTAATTTCTTTCTTTTACTTTTGTAATACTCCATTAGTTTAAAGAGACAAAGGTCGCCTCTCCCGTCAAAATAGACGTCAAAACTAGACGCCATCTATTGACCGTCGCGGAACTAGCGGCCTCGGGTCGGTGACAAAGCCACAACACCAGCTTTGGCAAACTGAAAAGCGTCCACCTAAAGAGTTTTGATGTCTATTTTGACGGGAGAGGCGACCTTTGTCTCTTTAGATCAATATCCTCCCGGCAAAAGTTAGTTTAATTGCCAATAAGATATTTGTAAAAAGCGCTAAATCACAAGGCGAAATTTTTCATTAAGGTTTAAAGAAACCTTTTGCCGCATAATTTTGCGCTTTTTACGAATTTTTTCCAGATGATTATAAAGCCTAAGATATATTAGCGCGCCATCTGTTATGAAAATTCGAAACTATTATAGACGCGTATGATTCTTTTGAAAAAAAAAATCTACTGTCCTTACTGCAATGTAAAATTAATAGGAGGGCTCATCAATTTTTCCATTGCAGTAAGGACAGTAGAAATTGTTTTATTTTCAAAAGAATCATACGCGTCTATAATAGTTTTGAATTTTCATAGCCAAGTATTTTTATTTCCAATAAAGAAATGTATATTAAATTCAATACCTTTTGTAAATATATTTTAAATTATATAGCAACACAAATATCTTTAAAGAAACTGATAATTTATATTATGTTGATTGTATATATTACCAGACACTTCTTTCTTTTGTACACAGTTCTTTTTATCGTTTTTTTTTTTTCTCTCTTTTTCTCATTGTTAACATCATATGACTATTCTATTCACGGCCTAAAATGATTGTATATATATATGTATAACGCGATATTTGAAAATTATCTCTCGCATGTGTTTCTTTTGAACGAAAAATCGAAATTCAATTTAAGGAGAAATAACGATTATTTCTAACCTTAGGGATGAAGTATGAAAAGATGAATTGTAAAGAGTAATGATGAACGGAAAAATAAAGTGTCCAGGGATGGCAAATTATTACTCTTCACAATTCATCCTTTCATACTTCATCCTTAAGAATAGAAATAATAGTTTTTTCTCCTTAAAATGAATTTCGATTTTTCGTTCAAAAGAAACACATGCGGGATAATTTTCAAATATCGTTCTACAATTATAAGCTGAATTATATTGTATTATGTATTATTAAATTAAATTTTATTGCCATCTATCGTTAAAGTTTTACACAAATAAATCCACTGGCAATGTGTTTCTTTTAAATATCATCAAATATTAGCTCTACAGACCTTACTGCAACCTATAAGCTTATGTCCATAGTCACTAAACACCCCTAAGCTGCCTTCCATAGAAAATGCGGAGTATATAACAAAACCAGTCCAATACAATAGTAGAGCGGTCTAGAGATTAATTTGGCGAAACCGCTGAGAGGGTTCACTACTGATGAGCCAAGCCCTCTCATTCAATAACTCATATCATTGCAGTAAGGTCTGTAGAGCTAATATTTGATGATATTTAAAAGAAACACATTGCCAGTGGATTTATTTGTGTAAAACTGTATTATATATATATGTATAGACAAATGTAAAGGCATACATATATGACAGTGCAAGTGTCCCTAAGGGGACATAGCGCTTTTAATTGAAATAAAATAATAATAAATATATTTGTAAATGTCTAATTGTAGTGAGGTACCTGAGTTGTAGATCTCTATGTAGTTCACTTGGCAAGGACCACTCCGCTGTGTTGGACTGTAGGAGAAGTCCGTCGTCACACTCCGTGGACTGGGGACTCTCCAAACTGCCGTTGGAAGCTGAGAGCAGCGCTGGGAACGATGTCTCGACCTCCACTGGACACCAGACCGTGTTTACAGCTATGTGATTAGACACGTGTGCGTGAGGTACAACATCTATATAACACCCCGTCTCTTCCTCTCAAATTGAGATATAACTTAACTAGCCGAATGACCCGGGCAACGCCCGTGTTTTACCCGATTGAATGTTTTGATTCAAATACTATTTGTTACAATTATAAATTGTGGTCATGTGGCCTAGTGGTCATGGCATCTGCCCGGTAAGCGGAAGGTCGTGGGTTCGATTCCCATCCCTTGACACTTTTTTTATTTTATCCATTCTGACCAAAATCTATCCGTGAACTTCACACAGTGAACTTCACACAGACAGAATAAGGCAATTATATAAGTAGATTGTTTTATTTGAAAAGAACCGCATACGCATATAAAATAGTTACAATTTCTGATAGCCTCTTTAACTACTAATTTATTGTAACCTTTGTGTTTTTGCGTACGTCAAAATATAAAAATATTGGTATAATTAAAGATTCAGAATTAACACATTTACACTATATTAAAACTAAAGACACATATATAATGCTATTTATTTATATAATGAGGAGCTTTCGGGATCTTTTTATTTATCAATAGCTTTGTACCTTTGAGCAGATGAAGGAAAATATATCGAAAACTCATTATATGAATAAAACTATAAATAGCAGCAGGATAGTATGTCTTGTACTCCAGGTACCCTAGCTAGACATGAAGGCTGCTGTCCTACTAAGTAAACCCAGCTAAATGTTAACATCCTACCTTGGTGTCTCGATGTTCCCATCAACAGGAAACGTACCTAATATTACTGTGTATGTCAGACAGTACAGTATGTCTTGTACTCCAGGTACACTAGCTAGACAAGAAGACTGCTGTCCTACTAAGTAAACCCAGCTAAATGTTAACATCCTACCTTGGTGTCTCGATGTTCCCATCAACAGGAAACGTACCTAATATTACTGTGTATGTCAGACAGGACAGTATGTCTTGTACTCCAGGTACACTAGCTAGACATGAAGACTGCTGTCCTACTAAGTAAACCCAGCTAAATGTTAACATCCTACCTTGGTGTCTCTATGTTCCCTTCAACCAGAGAAACACACCCAATTACTCTGTATGTCAGACAGGACAGTATGTCTTGTACTCCAGGTACCCTAGCTAGACAAGAAGACTGCTGTCCTACTAAGTAAACCCAGCTAAATGTTAACATCCTACCTTGGTGTCTCGATGTTCCCATCAACAGGAAACAATTACTCTGTATGTCAGACAGGACAGTATGTCTTGTACTCCAGGTACCCTAGCTAGACATGAAGACTGCTGTCCTACTAAGTAAACCCAGCTAAATGTTAACATCCTACCTTGGTGTCTCGATGTTCCCATCAACAGGAAACGTACCTAATATTACTCTGTATGTCAGACAGGACAGTATGTCTTATACTCCAGGTACCCTAGCTAGACATGAAGACTGCTGTCCTACTAAGTAAACCCAGCTAAATGTTAACATCCTACCTTGGTGTCTCGATGTTCCCATCAACAGGAAACGTACCTAATATTACTCTGTATGTCAGACAGGACAGTATGTCTTATACTCCAGGTACCCTAGCTAGACATGAAGACTGCTGTCCTACTAAGTAAACCCAGCTAAATGTTAACATCCTACCTTGGTGTCTCGATGTTCCCATCAACAGGAAACGTACCTAATATTACTCTGTATGTCAGACAGGACAGTATGTCTTATACTCCAGGTACCCTAGCTAGACATGAAGACTGCTGTCCTACTAAGTAAACCCAGCTAAATGTTAACATCCTACCTTGGTGTCTCGATGTTCCCATCAACAGGAAACGTACCTAATATTACTGTGTATGTCAGACAGTACAGTATGTCTTATACTCCAGGTACCCTAGCTAGACATGAAGACTGCTGTCCTACTAAGTAAACCCAGCTAAATGTTAACATCCTACCTTGGTGTCTCGATGTTCCCATCAACAGGAAACGTACCTAATATTACTCTGTATGTCAGACAGGACAGTATGTCTTATACTCCAGGTACCCTAGCTAGACATGAAGACTGCTGTCCTACTAAGTAAACCCAGCTAAATGTTAACATCCTACCTTGGTGTCTCGATGTTCCCATCAACAGGAAACAATTACTCTGTATGTCAGACAGTACAGTATGTCTTGTACTCCAGGTACACTAGCTAGACAAGAAGACTGCTGTCCTACTAAGTAAACCCAGCTAAATGTTAACATCCTACCTTGGTGTCTCGATGTTCCCTTCAACCAGAGAAACACACCCAATTACTCTGTATGTCAGACAGTACAGTATGTCTTGTACTCCAGGTACACTAGCTAGACATGAAGACTGCTGTCCTACTAAGTAAACCCAGCTAAATGTTAACATCCTACCTTGGTGTCTCGATGTTCCCATCAACAGGAAACGTACCTAATATTACTGTGTATGTCAGACAGGACAGTATGTCTTATACTCCAGGTACCCTAGCTAGACATGAAGACTGCTGTCCTACTAAGTAAACCCAGCTAAATGTTAACATCCTACCTTGGTGTCTCGATGTTCCCATCAACAGGAAACAATTACTCTGTATGTCAGACAGGACAGTATGTCTTATACTCCAGGTACCCTAGCTAGGCATGAAGACTGCTGTCCTACTAAGTAAACCCAGCTAAATGTTAACATCCTACCTTGGTGTTTCGATGTTCCCTTCAACAGGAAACACACCAAATTACTCTGTATGTCAGACAGGACAGTATGTCTTATACTCCAGGTACCCTAGCTAGGCATGAAGACTGCTGTCCTACTAAGTAAACCCAGCTAAATGTTAACATCCTACCTTGGTGTCTCTATGTTCCCTTCAACCAGAGAAACACACCCAATTACTCTGTATGTCAGACAGGACAGTATGTCTTGTACTCCAGGTACCCTAGCTAGACATGAAGACTGCTGTCCTACTAAGTAAACCCAGCTAAATGTTAACATCCTACCTTGGTGTCTCTATGTTCCCTTCAACCTGAGAAACACACCCAATTACTCTGTATGTCAGACAGGACAGTATGTCTTGTACTCCAGGTACCCTAGCTAGGCATGAAGACTGCTGTCCTACTAAGTAAACCCAGCTAAATGTTAACATCCTACCTTGGTGTCTCTATGTTCCCTTCAACCTGAGAAACACACCCAATTACTCTGTATGTCAGACAGGACAGTATGTCTTGTACTCCAGGTACACTAGCTAGACATGAAGGCTGCTGTCCTACTAAGTAAACCCAGCTAAATGTTAACATCCTACCTTGGTGTCTCTATGTTCCCTTCAACCTGAGAAACACACCCAATTACTCTGTATGTCAGACAGGACAGTATGTCTTGTACTCCAGGTACACTAGCTAGGCATGAAGACTGCTGTCCTACTAAGTAAACCCAGCTAAATGTTAACATCCTACCTTGGTGTCTCGATGTTCCCATCAACAGGAAACAATTACTCTGTATGTCAGAGAGGACAGTATGTCTTGTACTCCAGGTACCCTAGCTAGGCATGAAGACTGCTGTCCTACTAAGTAAACCCAGCTAAATGTTAACATCCTACCTTGGTGTCTCTATGTTCCCATCAACAGGAAACAATTACTCTGTATGTCAGACAGGACAGTATGTCTTGTACTCCAGGTACCCTAGCTAGACATGAAGACTGCTGTCCTACTAAGTAAACCCAGCTAAATGTTAACATCCTACCTTGGTGTCTCGATGTTCCCATCAACAGGAAACAATTACTCTGTATGTCAGACAGGACAGTATGTCTTGTACTCCAGGTACCCTAGCTAGACATGAAGACTGCTGTCCTACTAAGTAAACCCAGCTAAATGTTAACATCCTACCTTGGTGTCTCTATGTTCCCTTCAACCAGAGAAACACACCCAATTACTCTGTATGTCAGACAGGACAGTATGTCTTATACTCCAGGTACCCTAGCTAGGCATGAAGACTGCTGTCCTACTAAGTAAACCCAGCTAAATGTTAACATCCTACCTTGGTGTCTCGATGTTCCCATCAACAGGAAACAATTACTCTGTATGTCAGACAGGACAGTATGTCTTGTACTCCAGGTACCCTAGCTAGACATGAAGACTGCTGTCCTACTAAGTAAACCCAGCTAAATGTTAACATCCTACCTTGGTGTCTCGATGTTCCCATCAACCAGAGAAACACACCCAATTACTCTGTATGTCAGACAGGACAGTATGTCTTGTACTCCAGGTACCCTAGCTAGACAAGAAGACTGCTGTCCTACTAAGTAAACCCAGCTAAATGTTAACATCCTACCTTGGTGTCTCGATGTTCCCATCAACAGGAAACAATTACTCTGTATGTCAGACAGGACAGTATGTCTTGTACTCCAGGTACCCTAGCTAGACATGAAGACTGCTGTCCTACTAAGTAAACCCAGCTAAATGTTAACATCCTACCTTGGTGTCTCGATGTTCCCATCAACAGGAAACAATTACTCTGTATGTCAGACAGGACAGTATGTCTTGTACTCCAGGTACCCTAGCTAGACATGAAGGCTGCTGTCCTACTAAGTAAACCCAGCTAAATGTTAACATCCTACCTTGGTGTCTCGATGTTCCCATCAACAGGAAACAATTACTCTGTATGTCAGACAGGACAGTATGTCTTGTACTCCAGGTACCCTAGCTAGACATGAAGACTGCTGTCCTACTAAGTAAACCCAGCTAAATGTTAACATCCTACCTTGGTGTCTCTATGTTCCCTTCAACCAGAGAAACACACCCAATTACTCTGTATGTCAGACAGGACAGTATGTCTTGTACTCCAGGTACCCTAGCTAGGCATGAAGACTGCTGTCCTACTAAGTAAACCCAGCTAAATGTTAACATCCTACCTTGGTGTCTCTATGTTCCCTTCAACCAGAGAAACACACCCAATTACTCTGTATGTCAGACAGGACAGTATGTCTTGTACTCCAGGTACCCTAGCTAGGCATGAAGACTGCTGTCCTACTAAGTAAACCCAGCTAAATGTTAACATCCTACCTTGGTGTCTCGATGTTCCCATCAACAGGAAACAATTACTCTGTATGTCAGACAGGACAGTATGTCTTGTACTCCAGGTACCCTAGCTAGGCATGAAGACTGCTGTCCTACTAAGTAAACCCAGCTAAATGTTAACATCCTACCTTGGTGTCTCGATCTTCCCATCAACAGGAAACAATTACTCTGTATGTCAGACAGGACAGTATGTCTTGTACTCCAGGTACCCTAGCTAGACATGAAGACTGCTGTCCTACTAAGTAAACCCAGCTAAATGTTAACATCCTACCTTGGTGTCTCGATGTTCCCATCAACAGGAAACATACCCAATTACTCTGTATGTCAGACAGGACAGTATGTCTTGTACTCCAGGTACCCTAGCTAGACATGAAGACTGCTGTCCTACTAAGTAAACCCAGCTAAATGTTAACATCCTACCTTGGTGTCTCTATGTTCCCTTCAACCAGAGAAACACACCCAATTACTCTGTATGTCAGACAGGACAGTATGTCTTATACTCCAGGTACCCTAGCTAGACATGAAGTCTGCTGTCCTACTAAGTAAACCCAGCTAAATGTTAACATCCTACCTTGGTGTCTCTATGTTCCCATCAACAGGAAACAATTACTCTGTATGTCAGACAGGACAGTATGTCTTGTACTCCAGGTACCCTAGCTAGGCATGAAGACTGCTGTCCTACTAAGTAAACCCAGCTAAATGTTAACATCCTACCTTGGTGTCTCTATGTTCCCATCAACAGGAAACAATTACTCTGTTTGTCAGACAGGACAGTATGTCTTGTACTCCAGGTACCCTAGCTAGACATGAAGACTGCTGTCCTACTAAGTAAACCCAGCTAAATGTTAACATCCTACCTTGGTGTCTCGATGTTCCCATCAACAGGAAACATACCCAATTACTCTGTATGTCAGACAGGACAGTATGTCTTGTACTCCAGGTACCCTAGCTAGACATGAAGACTGCTGTCCTACTAAGTAAACCCAGCTAAATGTTAACATCCTACCTTGGTGTCTCTATGTTCCCTTCAACCAGAGAAACACACCCAATTACTCTGTATGTCAGACAGGACAGTATGTCTTGTACTCCAGGTACCCTAGCTAGGCATGAAGACTGCTGTCCTACTAAGTAAACCCAGCTAAATGTTAACATCCTACCTTGGTGTCTCTATGTTCCCATCAACAGGAAACAATTACTCTGTTTGTCAGACAGGACAGTATGTCTTGTACTCCAGGTACCCTAGCTAGACATGAAGACTGCTGTCCTACTAAGTAAACCCAGCTAAATGTTAACATCCTACCTTGGTGTCTCGATGTTCCCATCAACAGGAAACAATTACTCTGTATGTCAGACAGGACAGTATGTCTTGTACTCCAGGTACCCTAGCTAGGCATGAAGACTGCTGTCCTACTAAGTAAACCCAGCTAAATGTTAACATCCTACCTTGGTGTCTCTATGTTCCCATCAACAGGAAACAATTACTCTGTTTGTCAGACAGGACAGTATGTCTTGTACTCCAGGTACCCTAGCTAGACATGAAGACTGCTGTCCTACTAAGTAAACCCAGCTAAATGTTAACATCCTACCTTGGTGTCTCGATGTTCCCATCAACAGGAAACGTACCTAATTACACATATGACTTGTAGAAGATAAGCACCATCACACTCCAATCATCCGAAAGTGATAACATCATAGTTTTAAAGGGAACCATTTGACCAATTTACACATCTGTAAGCTCTATCCGACATGTACAATTAGCAGTGTTTGCTAACCCTAGCTCGTCTGTCCTGTTTACTCTCAGCCAATCACAGAGCTCAATAGCATCAAATCGCCTCCAGCTTTAGCCAATCAATAGCGTGGAGAGGCGATATCTTTCATGTCAAACGATGCTTTAGAAGAAAAAAACTCGGCAGAAAAAGGGGAAGAAAAAAAAAAGTTGTAAAAAGTGCGATCGTTAGGAAGAATTTATGCTACCAGACGATTTTTTAAAAAAGTCGTCTGGTATAAACTTCCGGTGAAGGCATAATTGGAGGTCACGTGATACCGTATTAGCCAATAGGAAGGCGAGTTGACGTCACCATCGACCGAAGGGTTCTCCACCTATATTTAGAATTGACCCATATTCCCGCCAATATTTCCACGTCATTGAACCTTCTGATTGGCCATCAGCATGGTCATTAGTCAGTAATTAACTTGACACACCTTCTTCCACCATGATAAGAAAGGAAGTGGTGGTGATAGCCTAGATCACAGGGCTTAGAAACCAATATGCAACACACCAATTGTCCACAGGAAAGGTGTAAGAAACCATTTACAAGAATCTGTGAAAATGATACTGAAAACAAGTTATTAAAACATACGAAATATCCCGTTTATTAAATTTAGGCATTTATT
>CP092880.1:67049233-67087005 GCA_030710605.1 Cordylochernes scorpioides
CTCTATACATTTATTTTATATGCAAATATATATTTCGGTGAAGGCATCGAGTGATCAACAAAAGCAAGTTTAAAAACAAGAAAAGCCATGACGGCATACAGCCTATTGAAATATTGGAATTTTGTATTAAATAAAATGTTTTATTTTAGATCCAAAATATGCCTTTTAATTAACGAACCCACCCATTTATTTTATCAAAATTACCATTTATACCAACAACAATGTAAAACAATACTTGAAGTTACACCGCATGAGTTTCTTTTCAATGAAAATTCAGAATTTATTTCAAGGTGAAATATTGACTATTTCTAACCTTTATATATACCAACAATGTATTTATTTTATTAAAAAATGAGCAAGAGATTTCGAGCACAAACTCTTTCTCTTCTACTGATTTTACTACGCTAAAAAGATGTTATTAAGCCAGTCGAAGTACTTGTGCCAGAAAATCTGTTCACTCTTAAAAAAAAAAAAAAAGAAACACATTGCTGATATATACTCATGGACAAAGCTTAAGAAAGTATGTGAAGTAATATATGTTAATATAAACTATATTTCTATATTTTCCATAATTATGAATAGTGTAACATCCCCAAAATGTAGATCAAATTCAACAAACCAGCTTGGAGATATCACGAACACAGATATGATAATAAATTTTTATTGAGAGAGCTGCACCCAAGGCAGGGCGAGGTCGAATATCGTCGAAATTTAGTCATTTCCTCCCAGGGAACTTCTATAAGTCATTAGTGAGTTTTACGACCGCCGCCGGAAGCCGACAAACAGGATTGACAACAACAGATCATCTCTCCCTCTCTTGCAGATCACACCCTCCTGGACCTTGCCTCGTCTTCGGTCGCTGGTCTCTCTTAGGTGCAATTCAACCTGCCTTGTTCTTTGTGTTACTTATAGACGCCTGAAAACACTTGGGCTCATGACTGATAGTGCTTATGGTACGACACCAATATTTCAATAGGCTATACGCCTGACTTCATCAGGGCTTTTCTTGTTTTTTAACTGCTTTGGTTCATCACGCGATGCCTTCACGCGACGATATATAAATATTTACAACTCTGGGACTAGAATTTAAAATATATACACACAAACAAATATAAATAAGAATAGACTATATATGTACATTTATAAAAATTAAAAATAAGATATGATTCCTCTCTTATAAGTATATACATGCACTAGCAGTCATGGGGCCAAGTGGTTTCAGGCGTCTATAGGTAACACAAAGAACAAGGCCGCAGGTTGAATGGCACCTAAGAGAGACCAGTATACATATATTTCTTTGTCAGTGAGGGCAATAAAAATTGTTTCAGTTAAAGAGAAAAATACGCGCTACAAATAGTTCCGATTTCTAATAACAGATGGCGCTCTACAGCAACATGTTTAGAACATTCCCTAGAGATATATGACGTCACTGAAGACCAAAATCGGCTCAAGAGCAGAAAAACTGGAGAATAATTTGTATAAAAGATTTGTTTCTCAATCACAGAGCGCGCGTGCTAAGTACAAAAACGTGTGTTTTAAGTCTATCCAATTAGAACAAGAAACAAAATACAAAAAGAGAGCGAGAGGAAAAAACACATTATTTCTGGAGGACTCGATTACATTAACGGACTCATCTTTTATTCAAACTGATTTGGCACCATTGAATTCAAACAAATCGTATGCGGCGATTGGACCATCTGTGTGTTCGATTCTATTTACATATATGCCGCATTTCATATTGATATGCAAATATGGAGCAATCTCTACTTGGAAAACCATTCATTCAAATTTTTATATATGTATAATAGATATACATTAAATTATATATATACTGTATTTTTAAATAAAAAGGCATATATTGGATCAAAATATAATTTATTTTACCAATATTTCAGTTGGCTGAACGCCAACCTTTATATGTTATAATACCTTGATAAAAGTTGGTGTTCAGCCAACTGAAATATTGGTAAAATAAATTATATTTTGATCCAATATATGCCTTTTTTTATTAAAGATTTGTTTATGGATTGCTCTATTTTAAAAACAAATATACATATATAGTTATAGAAAATATATATGAGTATATGCATATAAGATTTTCTAGAGAATCTTATTTGTGTTACAGAAGTAGATGCAAATCAAAATGAAAATGTGGATTTTCGTCAAATTTAATTATAGATAGGTACGATATTTAGAAAATTTGTGAATATCAAAAGGTTATCTTAGGCGTTTACCAGTCGACCTCAAGCACGTGGCGCAAAAGAATATCAAAAAATAATATTATTATCCCTAGTACACGTGGTCAGGGCATGATAATCATGATGGGTAGTAGGGCAGTTGCTGCCTGAAAGCTCGTCGTGTTCTAATAAAGAATCTTACCACGTTACCCTGTTTTTCCTTTGAATCTTACAGCGTGGCGATATGATGTATGATGGGTAGTAGTTTGCTTTTTTTACTTTTAGCACATCACATGTCTACATATGTAGAAAGCTGTTCGAATTTTAAACTTACAAATGTGCAAGAGGGCGTCGTCTGTTTATATGAACTCACTGGAGAGGTTGGACTTTTGCAAGAATCGAAGGCCATTGGAGCAAATTTTTATTCAGAAAAAAAAGTGTATTTTGCGGAATTCGATCCCAGGTCATGTTGGTTATCTGATATCGATGATTTATACCGCACTCGTCTACTTTCTTTTTAAATATGTAAATTTTTA
Organism: Cordylochernes scorpioides; assembly: GCA_030710605.1. NCBI lineage: Eukaryota > Metazoa > Arthropoda > Arachnida > Pseudoscorpiones > Chernetidae > Cordylochernes > Cordylochernes scorpioides. The sequence continues at coordinate 67,051,947 of CP092880.1, forward strand.
ATTAAGGCAAAAGGTTTCTATTTAAAATATTCGGATAATGTTGTTTGAAATGGACATCTTGTTGTTTTTAAGTTGAGCGAAGCGGCTCTCAAGGCTTTACCGAGAGCTAACACGCGCCTACAGTCTATCATAATTATTTCTTGTTGCATATTGTTGAATTGTTATTTATATCATGGATTATTATCACTGATAGTACTCTGCAGAGTTGAAGATTGTTTATGTAAATTTCTTGCCAAAAGACACAACACACATAACAATGTGTAAATATTTTGAGTCAAAAGGCGATCCATCAAATAAGTTTTTATAAAAGGGTTTAAATAAGTTATAAATATAACTTGTACCTAGATCTGTAAAGAAAAAACGAACAATTATTCTCAAAATATTATCGAGAGATTGTTCCCTCTTTATCAATTTATTGTACAGTAAACTAAATTTACAAAATTAGAAAAAATATTAAAATTGATAAAGAAAGAGCAATCTTTCGAAATATTTTGAGAAAAATTTGTTTCTTTTTTCTTTATAGATCCATGTACGCCCTTTTATATAAAATGTGTAATATATTCGAAACTATTATAGACACGTATGATTTTTTGAAAATAAAACAATTTCTACTGTCCTTACTGTAATGGACAAATTAATGGGAGGACCAGGCTCATCAGTGGTGAACCCTCCCAGCGGTTTCGCCAGTTTAATCTACCATACCGCTGTTATATTGCATTTTTGGAACTTCCTTTTATAGTGATACTGATACTAGACTTTTGGAATGATGAGCCAGGCGCTCCCATTAATTTTTCCATTACAGTAATGACAGTAGAAATTGTTTAATTTTTATAAAGAATCATACGCGTCTATAATAGTTTCGAATTTTCATAACAGACGGCGCGCTGATGTATCATAATATAATGTGTAATATGTTAGATTGTGTAAATAAATAGTTTTCTTTAAAATTCCCATTTACCTCTTGATGCATAACGTCAAAACAAACATAAGGACGTTACACAGAGGATAGAAATATGTTCCATTTCTACAAGAACACACAAATCACATTATTTTCCACAGATTTGATAATATCCCTATCCTAAAGAATGAATATACACACCAAATATCAGGATTCTCCAGCGATCCCAGAACACATCGGACATTACCGAACAGATATCTACACCGACCCAGCTCTGGTCATCGAGGCGATAAAGAGGCATGGGGAAAGTTTTCAACTAGCAATAATCGCGCCTCTGAAGATTCTCATTGGCTACGATATCACCTCTGTGCAAAGAGGAATGGCCTTCAGGATCTGGTCTAGACTTGAAGTCCAGACCTGGGACAAGAAACAAAAAATGAATATACAAATTACTCCCTAGGTAAAAGCTAAAATGTACTTCTTCTTCAATATGTCTATAGAAATGTATGAGATGCCAGTTTTATTATTATGTTCATTAGCACTTGCCTGTTTCCCAGTTCTATTAAGTGACGCGTGCACAGTTAATCAGTCTTTGCGAACAAAAGCCAGACGAAGGCTATTTGCTCGAAATCTCGACCATTTTTTGAGTTTTTAATTAAGATCGACATTGATAATCCTAGTAATGATATCAGTTAAAATTCTCTAGCAATTCTATCATTTAAAAATGCAGTTGATTTACTTTGTGGAACATTTGCCCAAATCGCAATTGGAATCTTACAGAATCTCCGACCGACGACCGCTAACTGAAAGATACACCTTCTACAGCTGATTAGTCGGTGGTGCGCATGCGCGAATTGTCTAGCCAATCATTGTAAAGCAAAGATGACACCATTAAAGATCGTCAAAAGAAAGTTTATTTATCACACACATAGGTGCACTTTAAATTTGATTTAAACCAAATATTTTAATCCATCCTGATTCCAAATATCATTACAATAATACAACTTACAGTTTTCTATTTCGAAGTTGAATTTTAAAGATATAAATATAGGTTAGAACACAGTTGGGGTTTACATTTTTCTCATTTTCTCCGACAAATTTGCGCGAGTGGGGGGTTAATACTCTTCTATACAGTATAGTATGTAAATAGGAGCAAGAATGACATATTGAAGTGTTGCCCTTCAAGCCTAATTATGTCTGTTATTCCACCTCGAAGTAATTGGAAGAGCTCTAATTGCCGAGCAGCTGTTACAGCTTGGTTGACGTGAGGTCCGAACATTCCTGAAGAGTCCATTATAGAGCCCCTAAACGACGGCCATTAAAGAGGGAGAAGCCCATTTGAGGCCGTTATGTAAATTGATGTCTCCTTCAATATACGATCTGTTGTCTACGTGAATGTGGCTCCATCTACATGCTAATTTTGTAACTAAAGGGAAACCTAACTGAGAACCACAGTCTCAAACTATGAATAATTCTGGTCTATTCTAGATCTCATTCTGAGACCACAACAAGGTTGGAAACATATATATATATCAGATTTATAAAGAATCTGTAAAATAGACTTGTACAATAAGGAGGATTTTATTTTACATTAGCACATATACACGGCTTCGCCTGGGTTTTACCCGAAAGTTTGCCTAACGAACATTTTTATAAATAATAATTGTCTTAGGTAAATATCAAAATTCTTCGATTTTTATTAACGATAATTGTTTTAACAATAATATCTTATTAGTAGTAAAAAATTCATTGGGAAACAACATTTACAAAAAGAAATTATTTCAAATTTTATCGATAATTGACAATTAAATTTATAAATGTAATTTTTTAATATTAATAGTTTTAATGGACAAAAGTGAAAGTGTGTCACCTTTAAACCTTCCTTTTGACCCGATTTAGTTCTGTTTGAGTGAATATTCTCTGAAAGAATTTTGTTTCTGCCCATCAAATATGACGCACACTGCACAATAATAATCCTTTTATGACTAAAAAACAAGTATGTGATGATTTGTGAAACAGTAGTAGTAGTTTAGTAGTGAGCGGTGAGGTGCAAACAAGAGACAGGATCCAGAAACAAAAGCAAGTGAGGCGTAGATAGGAGAGGAAAAAGAGAAAGTCTGAGGACCACCCTGGGAACAAATGGTGTCGAGACCACCTCGGTACGAACTGTCCCTTGATCATCACATCCAGGTGCTTTGAGACTGCTTTGAGTAAGACAAATTATCCTTAGGGAGGAAGGGGAATGAAGGCTGACATCTGGTGACCAAGGGGTTGTTTTGACCTCGGATATTCTATCTTCTCTTTCCTCATACTCCCACACAGGCGATGATAGGAATTATATCCTCGGGCTACCCTCGCCTGAACACTAGACTATTCTCGCCAAATTCTTCAACACTGTCACCGAGCATGTTGGGAACATGGATCCCAGAATTGTCAAGGGCCTGTCCAAACTTAGGACCGCTCTCGGCTCCTGATAGGATCCAGACGTACCTTCGGAGAAGGCCTCGTCTGGTGTATATATTTTCTCTACTATTTTAAACTCTGTAAACTCTCTCTTGACCATTGACTAGATGTCAATAAACCATTTTTAATTGTCAAAAAAAGAAATTGTCACAGGTATTTTATCTATATATTCCTAAATATTCTGACAAATATATTAATCCAGTATTTAGTCAATTTACATAACTGGATAGTTGTGACAATCTCAATATTTTCACATCTCACCAACATATAAGGTTTATCTGAAATTCCATCCAATCATATTGCCACGTGGAAAATTAGGGAAGACAAAAACTTCAGGAGGAGACAACAATTTATTTCAGGAAAGGACAAACTCTGAATGGTAAACAAAAAATAAGCCACGAGGGAAATTTACAGAGTACCAAAATATAAACATAAAAATGACCACTCTGTTAATAAAAATAATAAATACTTTGTTACAATATTATGGAAATAGTAAAGCAACTTTCCCAAACTATGCAAATATTTTGTTATAAGTTTCAAGTTTTTATAAGGTATTTTCACACAGAAATATATACAATGAAATCTATAGAACCCATTCAAAATTGAAAAAGTTAAAATATAAAGAGAAAAGAGAACGAGATATGTTAAAAAAATCCCAAATTTGCATATCAAGATATACTTTTATGTGTGAACTCTCTACATACCACTCTCCAATTATTGAATATACCATATTTACATATATCGAGGTAGATATGTAAATAACCGAGGTAGGCAAATTGTGTTGATTCTAATCACTTGAGAGAGGGATGGGAAGAAATTCGGTGTTACATAAACTTATATTTTCAAATTCTGATTTCTTTCGCTCCAAACGAACCCAGGTGAAATTAGATTCCAAACTTGGAATATCCGTGGAGAGAGATACCGAAGAGAAATATTGGTTCATTTGGTGGCTCAGATGGCGTGAGTGCTAGTTGGACATGGGAAGATGATGATAGGGATGTTCAAAATAATGATAAAGATCAGTTTGTGATGATCGTGTAACTAAAACATTGTGTAAATAAAGATTAGAATTACGAAACTATTTTAGACGCGTAATATTCTTTTTAAAATAAAACAATTTCTACTGCCCTTACTGAAATGGAAAAATTAAAGGGAGGGCCTGGCTCATCAGTGGTGAACCCTCCCAGCGGTTTCGCCAGTTTAATCTACCATATTACGCGTCTATAATAGTTTCGAATTTTCATAACAGATGGCGCGCTAATGCATCATAATACAGTATAATTATATATACATATTTCTATATTAAAAATAAAGAAGGCATCTCTCCTGACCACGAGCACATGTGCTTTTCAGATGGCAGAGCGCCATCTAGTGGAGCAAAAATAAACTAAACGTTTATTTAGCTTGCTCCGAGATATTTGGCCAACCCAATTTCTTGATAAATCAAGAAAAGCCATCCACGAACGCGTTTCGCGCTGTTGGCGCTCGTCAGCGTGGAGAAGGCCAAATATCTCGGAGCAAGCTAAATAAACGCTTAGTTTATTTTTGATCCACTAGATGGCGCTCTGCCATCTAAAAAGCACATGTGCTCGTGGTCAGGAGATGCCTTGTTTATTTTTAATATCAACACCTGACCCACTTATCTTTTATTTTTTTCTATTGTTTTTTTTTTCATATATTTCTATTAGATAATAAAAAGGCATATATTGGATTTAATAAAAGATTCATTTTGCCGATAATTGCTGAATCCAATATATGCCTTTTTATTATCTAATGATTTAAATATGGATTGCTCAATTTTCAAAAAAATATATATTTCTATATGTTCATATTCACCGTATAACTTTGTAATTTCGTATTTATATTTCCTCTTCTTTTTTGCTTTACTCCTGTGTATCTCAAGATAATTTACTGCATATAAGACTTAAGGTCTTAATAAAGGTTTAATGATTGATTGATAACAAGTAGGAATCAAAATCTCAGCAGTGAGTGCAAGTAAACCAAACGGGGCTCTGGCACATTTGCAAGTGCAAAAGTCGAACTGCTTTTCACATGTGTAGACATGTGGTGTACTTACAGTAAAAGCTGTCGAAAACTTCTATCTACCATGGTTATTATGACCTGTACCACGTCTACTAGGGATATATATATATTCCTATTAAAAACAAAAATGGCATATCCTGATCAGGAGCACATGTGCCACATGAGCAGAGCGCCATCTGGTGGAACAGAAATCAACTAAACATTGATTTAGCCTGTTCCCTGATATTTGGCCAACCCAATTTCTTGATATATTAATTTCTATCATTTTTTCATATATACATAATTTTTAAAAGTGTGTATATTAGAGCTTAGCATATAATTTACATAGGGACTCGTCAATCTTCAACAATGGATCTTCCTAATTAACAGTCATTAACCAGCCTACAATAATGGGAGGTATCCTCCCCGTGACCTGCAGGGAGAGAGGAACTTCATTCCCTGAAGAAAACAGTAAATTTGTAGCACCGTATTATATATAAACTTATGGACAAAACCTTATTGCTGACAAGTGTTGGAGAGAAAGCTCCAGGGGAAGAGATCGAGGGGAAGGAGACAACAGGGATACACAGACGATCTAAAACAATGGACTGGACGACAGGAGGAGATGAAGAGGATGGTGGAGGAAGTATGGAGAGACCATGTGGCCCACCCTCAGTAGAGGAAGGCATTGAAGGAGGGAGATATGGAGAGACCATATGGCCCACCCTCAGTAGAGGAAGGCACTGAAGGAGGGAGATATGGAGAGACCTGGTGGCCCACCCTCAGTAGAGGAAGGCATTGAAGGAGGGAGATATGGAGAGACCATATGGCCCACCCTCAGTAGAGGAAGGCATTGAAGGAGGGAGATATGGAGAGACCATGTGGCCCACCCTCAGTAGAGGAAGGCATTGAAGGAGGGAGATATGGAGAGACCTGGTGGCCCACCCTCAGTAGAGGAAGGCATTGAAGGAGGGAGATATGGAGAGACCATATGGCCCACCCTCAGTAGAGGAAGGCATTGAAGGAGGGAGATATGGAGAGACCATGTGGCCCACCCTCAGTAGAGGAAGGCATTGAAGGAGGGAGATATGGAGAGACCTGGTGGCCCACCCTCAGTAGAGGAAGGCATTGAAGGAGGGAGATATGGAGAGACCATGTGGCCCACCCTCAGTAGAGGAAGGTATTGAAGGAGGGAGATATGGAGAGACTATGTGGCCCACCCTCAGTAGAGGAAGGTATTGAAGGAGGGAGATATGGAGAGACCATGTGGCCCACCCTCAGTAGAGGAAGGTATTGAAGGAGGGAGATATGGAGAGACCTGGTGGCCCACCCTCAGTAGAGGAAGGCATTGAAGAAGGAAGTATGGAGAGACCATGTGACCAGCCACCCTCAGTAGAGGAAGACATTGAAGGAGGGAAATATGGAGAGACCATGTGGCCAGCCACCCTCAGTAGAGGAAGGCATTGAAGGAGGGAGATATGGAGAGACCATGTGGCCCACCCTCAGTAGAGGAAGGCATTGAAAGAAGAGGAGGACAAGTCTTTGAAAGCCTTTGATATCGCTGGTCGTTTTTATATATATATTTTTAATGGAGACATAGGCAATTTTGTTCACATTTGGTTATCTCGTGTATCTTCAATAAAAGTCACTGTAATATCTTTCAGAGTTATTGTCCCAATATACATGCTAAAAGGTAAAACTTCCTTAAGTTCTGTCCATTAGTGTAGATTGAGTATTTTACAAAATTTATCAAAACTGCTGTTGTGGCAAATTTATTAATATGAGGCTGTGTGAATTGGACAGAGGAGATAAAATTTGCATTGTTTTGATATATTCTAAGAGAGAAAACATGTCATTTCCATATATATATTCTCTTCTTCCGTGTTTTACCGATCATAATTTGCCGGGAAAGGCATAAAAGATTGAGTCGTTTTTGTTTGGGGAGATTTTTTTTGCGGCCAAACGCCATCTATCTAACTCTCGTCTGTCAACGTGGCAGACGACCTAAACAAACAACAAAGTGTCGCGGTGAATCATGGGAATACCGAACCGATCGTTTGGTCCTAATTATCTGGCAAATTGATCGTGGAGGCCATTGATTGGCCAGTCACTTGGCCCTGGGCAATCACGCACATCTTCTCCCCTTCCCTTCGTCTAATTTGCATAAGCGACTGTCTTCTAACTATTTTGCATATGGGTCTGTTGACGGCGGTTTAGAGAGAATGGAGCAGTTTCCCGACACACGAATGATGTGTATTATCTTTAAAATATTCTTATAGATAAGAAGTTTGTATTTTATTTTACAAACCTTTAGCTGCTTGCATGCAAAGCATGAACAAATCTTAAGGAGGTAGAAAATCTTCGATGTTGTCGGTCGTCTGTTTTTTTTTTGAAGGAAAAGGAAGCAAATTTTGTTCACACTTTGTTATCTCGAGTGTCTTCGATGAAGGTCACTGTATTATATTTCAGAGTTATTGTTTGAATCCCGATATACATGCTAAACCATCCTTAAGTTTTATCTATGAATGTAGTTTATAGTTATATTTGATATACATTCTCTAATCAGTGAGAAATATTAATAATAAGTTTATTATATATATATAATAACTTCGCCTTTGCCGGTCCCAAGCCCGGATGAAAAAGGAGGAGCAGTAACAAGCTCGCTAAAAAACCTGGGCTCAGCTGGCCCGGCTGATAGTACCCTGTAAGGGCTCCTGATCCAGGGATACAAGATGAGCAGCGTTTGTACTCCATGTTAGGAGCAGCTGCACATGGTGTCTGTTCCTTATGTCAGAGGCGGCCATTTCTTTTGGAGCTAAATCAGCCTGCCACTGAGTAGTGCTCCCAGTCTTAATGACAAAGGCAGACACATTCTACTTCACCCATTCATGATGCTTGTCAAACAGACACCATCAAGGGTCACAACTTGATATCCTAATATGATTGAGTGGAGATAAGAAAGAAGAAGAAGATTCTGAAACTCCTGTTACTAGAACTTTACACTAAACTTCTGAACAACCCAGGTAGTTGACGTATTGTTCTTCAGGAATTCGGGGCATGTCAAATATCCCTCTATTGGTATTGCCACTGAGTAGTGCTTCCAATCTTAATGACAAAGACAGACACATTCTACTTCACCCAGTCATGATGGTTGTCAAGTCTCAAGCTCTACAAACTTGATACCCTAATATGATTGAGTAGAGATAAGAAAGAAGAAGACCAGCTTGATACCCTGATATGATTGAGTGGAGATAAGAAAGAAGAAGACAAGCTTGATATCCTAATATGATTGAGTGGAGATAAGAAAGAAGAAGACAAGCTTGATACCCTAATATGATTGAGTGGAGATAAGAAAGAAGAAGACAAGCTTGATACCCTAATATGATTGAGTGGAGATAAGAAAGAAGAAGACAAGCTTGATACCCTAATATGATTGAGTGGAGATAAGAAAGAAGAAGACAAGCTTGATACCCTAATATGATTGAGTAGAGATAAGAAAGAAGAATCTCATTATTACATCGTTCTTTGATTGATGTTTATAATGTTCATTCTGAAACAAGGACATAATACATATTTACATAACATAACTATGATCCCATCCTTAGTTGTCTCATATATAAGCAGAATCGTCCAATACAATTGTCACATACCTCGACATATTTGCATAGCATTGTTTTGTTTTATATATTTTTACATTATGTTTCTTATGAAAGGTTGTTATATTTGCATGTCCGCGAGAAGCACGATGTGTATATATAGGTCAAGAGAGTAATAAAGTCAGAGTTTCTATTGTCATAGATCTTCTCGTGTTCATTCTTACTCGTTCTTTAATATAGAACGCTACAACAATATTAGAGCATTAAAAGTGGTCAGATAAATCAAATTGGCGAAAGTTCTGCGAGGGTTCTCTACTGATGAGCCAAGTCTTACCACTAATTTTGATCGCAGTAAGGATGGTAGAAAGTTTGTTTTATTTGTAAAAGTAACATTCATGCTTAATATTTATAATTCTAGGTGTTGAGTTTTCTATGATGTTATTTATTTATTAATTTATTTTCTGTGATTATGTATATTGACCGTTGACTATTTTATATATAATTGAGTTTTTTAAATAAAGAGTGTGAATAGTAATTTGGTCGGGCTTATTTTTCTCTTTGGCTGAGTCATTATCGGCACCATGAGGGTGTCGCCTGGGTATTGGAATCACCATTAGGGTGTCGCCTGGGTATTGGAATCACCATTGGGGTGTCGCCTGGGTATTGGAATCACCATTGGGGTGTCGCCTGGGTATTGGAATCACCATTAGGGTGTCGCCTGGGTATTGGAATCACCATTGGGGTGTCGCCTGGGTATTGGAATCACCATTGGGGTGTCGCCTGGGTATTGGAATCACCATTGGGGTGTCGCCTGGGTATTGGAATCACCATTGGGGTGTCGCCTGGGTATTGGAATCACCATGAGGGTGTCGCCTGGGTATTGGAATCACCATTGGGGTGTCGACTGGGTAGTTGAAGATGTGGTGATTGAAGATACAGTCCTCTAAAGTAAACGCCATACGGCTTCTAATTCGTTAAGGACAAAGGAACCTTAACACTAGGTATAAACCTAAGGGAGTTTTTTTATTGATAAGGCCGAGCGCTGTTCTCGTGGAGGCTCCCAGTTTAGATCTATACCCAGAGACTTATATAAATTTATACAAAGCAATAACGCGCCATCTATATATAAAATAAGTGAAAACATTAAGAGACGCGAATGTTTCTTTTCAAAAATAAATTTCATCGCAGTAAGGACATTAAAAGTTTGATTTATTATTATTATTATTTTTTTTTGCTTCTCCCTAGTACACGTGGTACAGGCCATGAAAATCATGGTGGGTAGAAGTAAGCGATTGCATTTATTGTAAGTACACCACATGTCTACACATGTGAAGTGCAGTTCGACTTTTGCACTTACAAATGTGCCAGAGTCCCGTTTTTTTACTTGCACTCGTTGGTAGGGTTGGACTTTTTTCAAGAATCGGGGGCTATTGGATCATTTTTTTTTATCAGAAAAAAAGTTCCCAATACGGGAATCGAACCCGGGTCGTAGCGGTCGAAAACCAACAGTTTAGATCAGCCTTCCACCGACCCCCGGAATTATTTGTGAAAAGAAACATTCGCGTCTTAATGTTTTCACTTCTATGAAGTGGCTGATGTAACTTGGCATATATGCAATAGGGAGATCCTCCCTCCATATTTGATATGGTCTCCTCAGTATTCCTGGCAGCACCGGTATTACGTCAGAATGTTCCCTGGACTGGTCAATTATTCAACAACCTCCTTCACCGATAGCTGCTTTTCTTTTCTAATGTCTGTGTGTATCTACTCATGTTTTATTATAGGATAATTATATATTATAATTACAATTATATTCTCTCACAATGAGTATCTTTTTTTATTTAAAAACGCTAGCTTTCAAGAGTTATTCGCTCTTCAATGGGCTTACAAAAATATCGACTTGATCCCACCAGAAATATTTACAAAAAACAAACGCGCGCCGCGTGGATATTTATAACTGAGAATTTTGAATTGGTTTGTAATTTAACTATTTTATGGAATATATCTATTTCAATTTTTAAGACAAAGTGTCCATTAGAGAGAGAGAGAGGTGTCCTCTTACTGGAGAGTTGCTAAATAGTAAAAATGGTAAATTTGCAAATGAAAACTGTCCTTTATAGAAAGATGTACACTGCGTGACATTGAAAATGGAACACCAAGAAATAGTGGCCAGAAAATTATGCAAATTTCAGGGTAGACGCGCCTAACCGAGTTATGCAAATGATGTAAAATGCGCAGCCCTCGTGCGCACATGGAGTAAGATATAAGGGAAGGAACTTGCAGAAAGGACAGTATTCGTGTCGTTATTTCTTCAAGGAAAATCATTGTAGATTTTTTTTCTTGGGTCAAAAGACACGTGTAATAACAGAGAATGCCAGGTCATCGTAAACGGAGGCAGTTCAAGCAGACAGACGCTTTTACGAGGGGCATGGTGATTGGACTGAAAAGGGCAGGTTGGTCCATACGTCAAATCGCAGCTGATACACACCTTGGTGCGTCCACGGTGCACCGACTGTGAAGAAGATGGTTGGAACAAGGAAATGTGGCAATTTATAGGAATGCCGGTGCAACCAGACTGACGTCAGCACGTGTGGATCGGCGTATACTTCGACAAGCAGTGGCGGCCCCACAAGCCACTTGTACCGCCATCCTGCAACATGTGCAAGACACCCTAGATCATTCCATCTCGACCAGAACCATTTACCGTCGATTGGTTGCTAATGGCTTGCACTCATGCCGTCCGCTAAGAAGACTGCCATTGACCCCACCGAATAGGCGCCAACGTTTGGAATGGTGCTGGGCTAGATCGACGTGGATGACCGAATGGCACAGGGTCGTGTTCTCAGATGAGTCGCGTTTCTGCTTGTCCAGTGATAGTCGCCGTGTACGCGTGTGGCGTCGACGTGGAGAAAGGTCCAATCCGGCAGCAATTGTGGAACGCCCCACCGTGCGACAACGTGGAATCATGGTTTGGGGCGCAATCGCGTATGATTCCAGGTCACCTTTACTTCGTATTCAGGGCACTATGACGGCCCAACGATACGTTGATGATGTGCTGCGACCGGTGACACTCCCCTACCTTCAGGGGGTACCCAATGCCCTTTATCAGCAGGATAACGCCCGACCGCACACTGCTCGCATTAGCCAACAAGCTCTTCAAGATGTACAGATGCTTCCCTGGCCACCGTACTCTCCTGATCTCTCACCAATCGAGCACGTCTGGGACATCATTGGACGCCGTTTGCATGCCTTGCCACAGCCGCGTTCAGAAGACGAACTGTGGCAAATGGTTGAGAGGGAATGGAGAGCCATCCCTCAGGAATCCATCCGTACTCTGATTGACTCTCTACCTATACGTGTTGCTTCGTGCATCGCCGTCCGCGGTGGTCCTACTTGCTACTAAGCCGACGCCGTTCTCGCTCTGTATTATGACTATCATTTTGAAATAAAGATCACTTATTGTTCGTCCCTGTCTCTCTCTGTCTGCCGAGTTTCATCACTTTCTGGCCACTATTTCTTGGTGTTCCATTTTCAATGTCACGCAGTGTACTCTAGCGCGAATGTCCTCTCATGGAGGTTCTACTGTATATGCAATATTTTGATATTAAATATATTTTTGATTGCTATGCTCTAAAAGAAGAAAGAAGAACCCTTATGCTCAAAACTGGGCAACTCTGTGCTTCACTTCCATCAATAATTGACAATATGACCCAGAATAAGTATATTGCTACGGCGTTTTATGGTTTCCACAAGTCCATATCTCAGAAGAAGGCCAAGTGACACTCACTCCTCACTTTCTTATTGCTACTCTTTTTGTGTTGTTTTTCTTGCTTCCCTCTTTCTCTTTCTTATTTTTCTTTTTCTCCTGTATATATCGTTATTTCCTTTGTATCACTGCTTTGTTCTTATGCATACCTCTGGTGAATCCTGTATAGGGTCAGTGACCCTGAATAAAGGCTTTTTGTTGTTGTTGTTGTTGTTGATATTAAATATTTTTCATATATAACACAGTAAGGATAGTAGAAGTTTGATTTATATGGGAAAAGATATATAACGTTAAACAATGTAGTTATTATTTTTGCATGATGTTTTTTAGTATAAGAAATGGAAGAATTATATAAAGGACAAATGTTTCTTCTAAACATTCAACGTCTACTGTCCTTGCTGCGATGAAAAAATATAATGAGATGGCTTAGTTCATCAGTGGTGAACTCTTTCAGCGGTTTCGCCAATTTAATCCACCAGACCGCTTCTCTTAAAGCTCTTATACTGTATTGGACCATTCTGCTTATATATGTTACACTGGAGGGGGGTAACTTAGAAATTGTATCAAGCAAATATTGACATAAGCTTTTAGGACAGTAGAATTACATATAAATATCCAAAATCAACAGTTTGCTTGAATACCATTTCTTAGATTCCACTCTTCACTTTTGCATATATACAGTCGGCTCTCGATAATTTGAAACTCAAGGGATCAGAGAAATATTTCAATTTATCAAGAGTTCAAAATAACAGGAGTTTAAACAACTAAGAGAGAGGAAGGGGAAAAAATCAAGTAAACAAGAGTTTGATCAAAATTCGTGATTTATTATTTTAGACATTTGTACAGTTATTCACAAATGTTCATTTGTGGCAAGATATTATTCCTTTAACTTCAAATTACCGAGAGAACCAATTAATATTGATTTTATTCAACTTATCGAGTATTTTTCAAGGGATCGGAGAAAATTTTCAAATTATTGAGAGATTCAAATTAACGAGTTTCAAATTATAAAGAGTCGACTGTAAGCAGAATCGTTCAATATAGTATTAGAGAGTTAAGAAGCTGTCTGGTAGATTAAATATTAGTAAATAAATCAATTTTTCCAATAAATTAATCCATTAAGCCAGAATGACGAAAAGTGGAAAAAAGGAAAAATAAACCCACCTTGAATATCAAACAAGCCAGACAAAACCTTCTCAAGAACAATATCCCCAAGGACCCAACAATATAAATTGTAAATGAACAACCCCTGTACATCCCCCACAGTAAATATGATGATCTAGGTTGCTCTTTTTGACCGGTGGCACCTAATAAAGTTATTTGGAATTGTAAATTAATCCAATTCATATATGCCTTTTAAATTAAATATTAATTTATATATAGAAAGAGAGTTTTATGCAGCATCCCTCTGTTGAATTAATTGTCCATCTTTAAAAATAGAATCAGTGATAAATCGAAACGTCGAGTTAAATAAAAAGTCATTAGTGTACTCCATCTTATCATTTTATTATATTATAAATAAATCTATTAAAATTTGGGGAAAAAAAAACCATCATGTGAATTAAAAAATAACGAAAATGTTGGTACATAGATGGCTATTTATAGTTAAGTATCTTTGGAGGAGATAGCTTCAAACTTTACAACTGTTAACTCTGTTAGCCTATTGTCTATATAGATTATACAATATTGTCCCAAAGGTTCGTAAAAACTTGAAAAAAAATGGAAATACCAGTATTATTCGCCGTTAAGTATAAAGTAATTGTATTATGTATTATTATGTATTCGTCTTAATAATATTATTCGCCAAATAAGAAAACCAACGTTTTAAGAAAAACACGAACTTTTGGGACAACCTTGTAACAAAGGGGGAGGTGCCTCTTTTCACTTACATGAATATCATCTCCTCCTACACACAACTTTATATTCTTTATTATTCAAAGAGACAAAGGTCGCCTCTCCCGTCAAAATAGACGTCAAAACTAGACGCCATCTATTGACCGTCACCGCAAACTTGCGGTCTCGGGTCGTTGACAAAGCCACAACACCAGCTTTGGCAAACTGAAAAGCGTCCACCTAGAGACCTAGTTTTGACGTCTATTTTGACGGGAGAGGCGACCTTTGTCTCTTTAAATCAATATCATCCCGGCAAAATTTCCATCTATTCTTTATTCTATTAATAAATTCTACTTTGCATATAGGAGCTAAAATTTGAAAAAGGTTCCATTCCCAAGATTCCTTATTAGAAGTCGCTAAGTATATTGCTATATAGAGATTTACCTCTAGTCTATCAATTAATTAGAGATTTCAGAAATGATTAGAAATATTTCAGGTCTTGTTTGTTATTCTTTGCCTTTTGATAACAATATCAAACAAAACACAACCAGATCTTTGAGATTAGAGAGAAGCTTAAAGAAAAAAAAAACTCGAACATAAATTTTAATGATTTCAACGGAATCAAATAATCGGGTTTAATTAGAGAGTAATAATTAGAAGAATGTTAATTCGATGGCTAATTAGCGTGGTATTATACAGGGAGCCAATGGAATTTGAGGAAAGCAATCTGGCCAACCAATACTGGAACAGTCATGTCATTTAGAGGATGTTTGCTAATAGCTTCTTTAATATTGAGATATCATTTTAATGGCCGTTTTAAATGAGATTTGTTTTAAATGACAAACAAATTTCGTTATAGACATTAAAAAATAAATTTAAAAAACATTTTGATGGTGAAATTGAAAGTTGCTGATGTCCTAAATAGGAATAAATTTCAAGTAATTATCTATATTTTTCTATATAAAAGAATATTGAATGAAGACTGGGGGGTCGGTGGAAGGCTGGTTAAACCATTTGGTTTTCGACCACTACGAACCCGGGTTCGATTCCCGTATTGGACACTTTTTTCTGTTAAAAAAAAAAGTGCTCAAATGGCCCCCGATTCTTGCAAAAGTCCAACCCCACCAACGAGTGCAAGTAAACAAACGGGGCTCTGGCACATTTGTAAGTGCAAAGTCGAACTGCTTTTCACATGTGTAGACATGTGGCGCGCTTACAGTAAAAAGCAGTCGCTAACTACCCACCATGATTATCATGGCCTGTACCACGTGTACTAGGGATAAGCAAAAAAAAAAAGACGCGAATGTTTCTTTTCACAAATAAATCAAACTTCTACTGTCCTTACTGCGATGAAAACATATTGGGAGGGCTTGGCTCATCAGTGGTGAATACTCCCAGCAGCCAAGCCTTCCCAATATTTTTTCATCGCAGTAAGGACAGTAGAAGTTTGATTTATTTGTGAAAATAAACATTTGTGTCTTAATGTCTTCATTCTATATATAGATGGCGCGTAATAGTTGCAAGGTTTTCCACTATGTACTAAGTGTCAACCTGCAACCTCAAACCACATTATTGACTGTATTGACTCATCCATTGAAAGTAAAGATTATAGTAAAAATGTTAGAGAGCAACGGCGCATCCTTAATTGCAAAAAGGAAAGAATTGGGTGAAAGGGGAATAAAATCGAAGTTGAGAGATAACAAGCTTTTTGTAAATGATAAAGTGTGTAAAGTGATGAATGGCCAAGTTTTTGATAGCACAGGAGTATAGCAACAACCTCGTAGAAACAATTGTGTAAATAGAAGAAATACGACATCAAAATCACAAATTAATTCTCCACCCTATAATCAAATAACGGAAAGTTACTTTGACATAAATACATGTAAATATGATTCTCAAGACGATGACAATGCAAATTTTTCTGAAAATTCGCGAGGCATCACGGAAAAAATAATATGTTTGGACTCATTCATTGATGTGCTCTACTCATCCCCGGCAGACACCATCAACAAGCTTTACAAGCTTGATACCTTAATATGATTGAGTGGAGATAAGAAAGAAGAAGAAGAGAAGATGGCACGTTATTGCTTTGTATTAAAATAATATTGGTCATAAATATTTCTTGATAAAAATAAGATAACACTACAATGTACCAGACATGACGTGGCCACGCAATAATATTTGAAACGAAGGCGATAAAAACGTGGTGATTTTCTTTTATTGATAAAATACAAGCTTTCAGGCAAGAATGCCCTTCCTCAGGTTACAACCAGTTGTACCAGTCGTACCAGTGCACGACCAGTTGTAACCTGAGGAAGGGCATTCTTGCCTGAAAGCTTGTATTTTATCAATAAAAGAAAATCACCACGTTTTTATCGCCTTCGTTTCAACTACAATGTACGCATTTCGGGCTTTAGCTTCATTCGGATAGATGGCGCAAGCAATCATCAATTTTCAGCTGCCCGATCAGAAGATATTTTTGTATTTAATTTGAATATCTCTCTATCTAATCCCGTTTTTTTATCCCTTTATTCCTTTTTAAAAAACAACAACAACATAGCTTTATTAAGACCACCGGTCTTATACAGATTCATCACAGGAAGAAAGGAATCATAGATAGAGCTCGTATACTCTAGACAGCGCAGCACCCAACAACAGCCTCCAGGTCCGACGCATATTTTAAACATGATTGTTAAATATTTTTAAAAAGGAATCCCCTGAACATGTAAATAAAAGTTTTTGATGGCTTGCGCCATCTGTCAGAATAAATATCATCAATTCTTTGGTTTTTAATTATTCCAGAAATGACCAAATACACATTCTTAATTAATCAAGAAAAGCTAATAACACTAAATTTCTAGAATAATTAAAAAAAAACCGAATAGTTGATATTTATTCCGAAAGATGGCGCAAACCTTATGCAACTTTTAGTTGCACGATCATGAAATGCCTTTTTCTTAATTTACCCACCTGATCCCCCAGTACAATTTCACCATTGTAACATTATTTTTACATTGTTAAATATGTTTCTTACCCTATATATATTGTCAAATAGCTCCATCCAGATGGGACAACTGTCAATCATCCCTGGACCCCGGGGGGGGGGGGGGGACCACAGGTGTGGGGGCTTCTGGGAAGCTGATATGTAAATAAGGAAAACGGGACGGTGGCTAACGCCGTTCATTAGGATTAACTTTTAACTTGGGGTAAGTTGTACAAAACTCTCTCTCCCTACAAATACCCCTTATAATAAATTATTTATTCCCAAATTTGCCCTTGCTTTATTTATCTCCGCGACAATATAGATAATTGGTGTCAGTTACTCCTTACAATTGATATATACTTATGGACAAAACTAAGAAAGTGGAAAGTCTTTGATTTCGTCGGTCGTCTGTTTTTTTTTTTTTTAAGGAAACACAGAAGCAATTTAGATATAATATAATACAAAGTGTGATCAATAATTTCCAGGAATGCTAATATATTTAAAGAAATACAAAAGTATAATAAAGTTTTATTTAAAATTTCTCAAAATAATGACAGTGACTATCTATACACTTGTTCCTTCTTTTTTTTTCCAGATATCAAAACACCTCTGAAAATCCTCATATTTCAGGCTTTTCAAAATATTCTTCGAATTCTCCTTTATTTCAGGTATTTTTATTATAAACGGTTTGCTGTAGCTTATAGTATCATTAAAGAAAAGGGCACCTCTCTCGTCAAAATAGATGTAAAAAAACTAGGTGTCAATTGATCGTCCCTTCAAATTAACGCAGATTCAAATCGGTGACAAAAACAAAACACCAGTTTTGGTAAATTCAGAACGGCCACAATGGTTTCGTGCTAAGTGCCCTTGTCATTTCAGGGCGGGCTTTGGTTTCATGATATTCACAAGGAATTCTATAAAATCTTCAGAATTTGCCAAAGAATTGATCAGCTGATAAAGTGGCTAGGTTAAATTTGTGACCAAAATAGATATGCAAATTGAGCGGGAAAATATTGATCTAAAAATAGCCCAAAAAAAACTCCGCGCCATCTATTGACGGGATAGATAACTATTCTTTTTATAGATCCAAATTTTTCCTCCCGGCAAAATTTCCATCTAAATATTTTTTATTTTTTTTTTCATGTTGAGAATTAGCATTTTAATACAGGGAAAAAGTGAGTTAAAGAGAGAATTTATATATATATATTATATAATCTAAAAACTCAAATATTTCTATATTTATTGAAATATATATATTATTTTTATTCATTGATATTTCTACTTTTTGGTTATCATCGTTTTTAGAAAGACTTTCAGTTTTGTTATAAATATGCGTAGTTAACATATCTATCTTTTTTAAATCACTAATATAGGATTAACTTTATAAATTCTATATAATGTGAAAATAACTAATGTGTAATATTTCCTCAAGTAATTGAAAATAAAAGCTACTTGACGGTAAATAATTATCTTTTTTTTTCATCACGACTGCACCTCAACCCTTTATCTTATCGATCCTTTGTCTTATCAATCCTTTATCTAACAACAAACAAATTATTCATAACATATACATATGAAAAAATAGTACAAATGTAATATTGTACTGGGATAAGGTGTATAAATTAAGAAAAAGCATCTCCTTATCATGCAACTGAAAGTTGCTGATGGCTTGCGCCATCTATCGGAATAAATATATATATATAGTGAGAGAAGATTTAACTTTTTATTTTTATATATAACAGTTCGGTTATTTTGGCATGTCAAGGTTTATTTTTGAGATTTTATTTATAAAGGATCCTTTTTTTTAAATAAAAATTTCGAATAATAAAAGTAATAACGGAATTTTAAAAAATATATTAGAATATCTTTTTTTAAAGGCGTTTCGAATAGAGATATCTTCTTCATGATATAAAGGGGAAAATCTCTTTTTGGACATCGCGGTTACATTTATTTGTATACTTCGTTTGAAAGTATATAACATGATATATGCTGTTATATTCTGATTACTAAAGGGGATCGGTGGAAGTCTGTTTTAAACTGTTGGATTTAATTTCCAAGCTTATTATCATTGATGGTATTTTTATTGATTTTTGACCACTCTGATGTTGTTGTAGTTGTTCGATAGCACATATATATTCTGATTGCTGTATTTCCCATTATTTTTTCTTTCTATTATGTTATAATTGTAATGTTTGTATGATTAAATGAAATCATTAATTAAAAATTCCTTCATTAACAAAAAACTCCTTCATAAACCGTTGGTTTTCGACCGATACGACCCAGGATCTAATCCCGCATCGGGCACTTTTTTTCTAATTGAAAAATGCTCCAATGGCCCCCGATTCTTGCAAAAGTCTAACTTCACCAGCGATTACAAGTAACCAAACGGGACTCTGTGTTCATGTGAGCAGTCAGAATATGCTTATTTTGTTTTTAATCTATAAAGTTGGCTTGCCCTCTGACTAACCAAATTGTACTTGTTTACTTTGACATAATGCCATCTTTCTGTATATACTCAATCTTATGAAACTTTGGCAAGTTTAGAGCAATTTGTACACAGATTTATAAATCACTACTAATTCATCGTGTAAATAATTAAAGATATTTATGTAAATAATTCTAATATAGCACAATAGTCTGATAGACTTCGTGCTTCTGTAATATATATATATATATATATATATATATATATATATATAATAAAATAAAATTTGAAAATCTATAAATTTTAATCTATAATTCTTTCTAAACATGCATAAAAAAACTTTCTTTACTTTTGCACATCAATACAGATATGGAGAGTAGAAAATGATTCTTATAAATGAGAAATATATTTTTATTATCTCCAGCACACCTGGTATAGGCCATGATAATCATGATAGTTAGCTAGTGACTTCTACTGTACACTTCTACATCCCGGCTCTCCTGGCCTCACCCGGCGATGATCCCCTGACCACCCAGGCTCCTCCAACAGTGCAATGTATATAGTGCTTTGTATATATTCCACTTTATGTGTCCATCGGGGCTCAAAAATCATCCATTCTGGTTAGCAGCCCCGTAAATAAATATATTCCCGACTTCTACTGTAAGTTCAGACATATCTAAACCGATATAAAGCAGTTCGACTTTTGAACTTTACATAGTGTGCCAGAGCCCTGTTTGGTTACTTGTACTTACTGGTAGGGTTGGACTTGTACAATAATCAAGGGGCTCTATATACAATCATTCTTTCTTTATACAAAATGTGTCCAATGTGGGATTCAACCCGGTGACGTGACTGTCGAATATTGACGGCTTACACCACTCATCCACCGACCCTCTGATTTTTATATTTTAAAAGTATGGAAATTCATAGATAGAAATACGACTTCTTCAATTCTAATCCTATCTATCTTATCATTCATCTCCAGTTTTTCATACGTCAAATCTTTCCTCGAACTCTCTCAATGTCTCCGGGCTATACAATTAACTCATTGACAAAACTTAAGGAAGTTTTACCTTTTAGCATGTATATCGGGACAATAACTCTGAAATATATTACAGTGACCTTTATTGAAGACACACGAGATAACCAAGTGTGTATACACTCATGGACAACACTTAAGGAAGTTTACCTTTTAGCATGTATATCGGGATTCAGACAATAACTATGAAAGATATTACAGTGACCTTTATTGGAGACACGCAAGATTACCAAGTGAAAACAATATTGCCTCTGTCTCCTTAAAAAAAAAAAAAAAATAGACGACCAGCGACATCACAGACTTTCCGCTTCTTTATGATTTTTCCATGATTGTATTTGGAACAGTTTTCAGCAATTAAATTGGATAAGTCAACGATTGAATTATTCAAAGTAATTTCAAGCATTCTTTCTTCTTACAAAAAGTGCCATACACTAAATTGTATTGGAAAGGACAAAGGATCCCTGTACAGAGAACCAAGAAGAGTTGTTGAACTTCTTTATGAGCACCACCTCCAAGATCTTGTCTAATTTAGACTAATAAAAGAATAAGTAAAAAAAAGTGTCCAATGCGGGATTCGATCCCAGTGTCAAATTATATTGACAAGTATTTGCACGCTTATCTTATCCTATTTCTTTAGTGCGAAGAACGTTGTTTTTATCAGATAAGTAAACCGATCTCTCAAGCATTCTAATTGGACGAATGTGGCCATGTTTGTATATAAAGGGGGTTTAAGGGAATGCGTGAGGCCAGTGTGGTATAAAGGTTTGTGTAGAGACGCTTATAGTGTTCTCTTCGTATTTTATGTGTCTGGTGATCTCTTCACATTCCCTGTGTAACCCCGGTCCGATCCCTACCCAAGCAGCAATAAAGATAAGTAGTGTTTTCTTATTTTATTTAACCAATTGTAAGTTTATTTATCTCTTTTTTTGTTGTTGTACTTTTGAGTGTACGCTTTTGTGTGTTTAGTTACTATTACTTTAGGCCCTAGTCTATTGTATTTTGTGTTAACCCGTACAAAGTAACTTTAGTCACCAGGTCGTCTCTGTCAAATATCTATGATGTATATCATGACTAGTAATAAAGAGTGTGTTCTATGTTCTAAAGCATTCTGACAGGATGTAATGTAGCCCATAAATCAATCAGTAATGAAGCGAAGCTCTTAATTAATTAGTTTCCCAACCTGGACGTGAGTGAAGCCAACAAAGAGAAACTAACCTAATCGGTTTCCATTCCTACCGGAGCTCTTCAACCCAATTAGTCAGCGCTGTGCTGATTTATTAATAACCCGGGCTGCTTTTACCGTTAATTAGTGAAGATTTTGTTTCTCGCGGTAGCCTTTGTGTGTGCGCCGAATGTGAAATTAGGTAAATTAGTTGGAGAGAATATATTGGAATACTAGAAGTTCACAGTCTCACTTACACAAAGCTAAATGCCAAGAATAATCAAACCTATAAATGTAAAAAAAGTAAAAGGCATCTCCTGATCGAGAAAATAAAGCTACTGATGGCTTGCGCCATCTGTCGGAATAAATATCAACAAATAATTGATGAATAAATATATTAGGGTGCTATAGAGAGGGGTTGCTATAGACAGGTCACTTTTAATGTAAATCGCATCATACTACGTATTTAAAATCGGGCGCTATAGAGAGGGAGGCGCTATTTAGAGGAGGGCGCTATAGACAGGTTTAACTGTTTATTGATTTTTTCTCAACCAGTAAAACAATAGCAGGGTAGCCTAGTGGACATGGCATCTGCCCGGTGAGCGGAACACTGTGGGTTCGATTGCCATCCCTGGGCACTTTTATTTTTCCGTTTATCATTACTCTTCACAATTCATATTTTCATACCTCATCCTTAAGGTTAGAAATAGTCGTTATTTCTCCTTTAAATAAATTTTGATTTTTCATTGAAAAGAAACTCATGCGGGATAATTTTTAAATGTCGTTTTAAATACAGGGTGATCCAAAAGTCCCGCACTATTTTAAAAATTAATAACTCCGCGAATATTTGCGCTAGAGCAATGCGGTAAACACCATTGTATTCAGGATGCAATGGGATTTTTTATGGCAAATAATGAAAAATTCGAAATTGATTTTAGTTACAATTTTATTCGCCAGATGGCGCTCTACCAGAATCAGAGATTCAGCGGCCAGATTGTTTGATAAATTGAAAAATATAACTGATCGACACGTATTTTCCCTTTTTGAATACCAGGAAAGAACCCTAATAATATCAAATAACAAATTAATAAAACACCACTTCGCCAAAAGTATGAAGAATTGGCTAACGATTTTCAAATACAATCAGAGATATGTAAAATAGGTAAATGCAAATTAAAACAGGTAGCAAAAATATGTATATTTTATATGGGGTTTTGTGAAATAGATTGAATGTTTGAAAAACACTGCTGATATCAATACACGAATTTTTGAAATGTTAATATAGTACCAAAAATTATGATGGCACTATTAATAGGATTTCTTGCTATAAGAAATGTGTAGTTTCTTGACTGATTGGCGACCCTTGACTATTTAACTGGATATTTGTCATGATCCAACAAATGAAATGTAGAGGGGAGTGACAAAATATATTTGTCGTACTTTATTCCAAATATCCTATGGGCTTGTCAAATGTTATCATTGTTTATTATACTGTACACAATTTTAAAAAATGTGTCCCCTCAAATAAAAATAATTTTTAAATCGACCTTTTGCGTTGAAAAACGTGGTAGAAAAATCATTTTGTATTATTTTTTTTTTTCACAAAATTTCTAAAGTTATTGGTGTACAGAAAATATTTCTTATGCTGTTTCTTTTAATGAGCGAAAAGCGAAAACTAAACATAAGGGGGGAAATTGTGTGTACCAGTGTTATTCGAGAAGTTATAACACCCTGGTTTGCACGACATAATATGTGAGCAAATGACAAACGAAATATTACTGTTTACAAAAAATAGAGTCAAGATATGAGGACAGCATTTATTATCCCCATATCCCAACACAAAGAGCTGCAAAATATTGGTTGATAATATAATACATGGCGGCTTATATAACACATGAGGTAACTGCTTTCTCTCTTGTATTAGGTCACAATCCTTGCTCAATGTGGCACCCTTTATTCTCAATCACCGCCTGGAGACGATAAATGACAGAATGGACAGCATTAAATAACATATCTGTTGAAATTGATAAAACGCGTGCCATCTGATAGAAGCCTTCAACATGGCCAATGTGGTAGGCCAGCATCGATAAACACACGATTTAATGTACCCCCATTGACAAAAATCGCAAGGCGTCAAGTCTGGTGATCTTGGAGGCCACTGGTATATAAAGTGGCGACTTATCATACGATCTTCACCGAACGTATCCTTCAGCAATTGTTTGGCACCGCGGGAGATATGAGGAGGTCCTCCATCTTTCATGAATGTTATTTCGCTTAGTGCTTTTGCCCTGCACAATATGGGAATACCCTTTTCTCTCTCAAAAGTTGAACATAACGTTCACCAGTTACAAAAACGGTTTTAAAAGTTCTTCTATTGATTTTTCAAAGAAAAATGGCCAAATAATAAAAGAAGTGAACCCACACAAAACTAACTCTAGGCTGGTAAAGTGGCATTTCTGTAAAAATCCTAGAGTTTTCTGTTGCCCAAATGCGGCTGTTTTGAATGTTAAATTCTCCGTTCAGACAAAAGTGAGCATCATCTGTCCACAGAACATTCGACACCCAGTTTTCATCAATATCAATTTGCCGTAAAACCCATGCAGCGAATTCTTGACGCATCTCAAAATCGCCAACTTTCAGCTCGTGAAATCTTTGAATTTTGTATGGGTACACACAATAGAGACATTAAGTGAAGCGTCTTCGGATATCATAATCATACTCGACGAATTTAAAGCCAAAAGTTCAATTTGGGGATCACCTGTCCAGGATAACAAAAGTCAGCAGGTTGAGGACATGCTAACCGACCTCGACCTTACACCGTTAAATAACGGTGAGAACACCTACCTATCTAAGTCCACAGGCACAGAATCCGCAATAGACATCACAGCGATAAATTACAACATCGCACCCACAACACAATGGAAAATCCTGAGAGGTGCAATTAGTGGCCACAGACCAATTTTAACAACCCTAAACTTCAAAATTGAGAATGTCCATTAGAATAAAAGAACATGGAACTTTAGGAAAGCCGACTTGAAAAAAAATTCACAGAAAAGCTTGAAGAACTGTGCAACGAAAAATTGAATTACAGAACGCTTGACAAAAACTTGGAAAAATTCTCTTCGAACATTTCAAAAGCTGCAAAAGCATCGATACCTAGAGGTAGACGTAAAGACCTGTGGATACCTTACTGGAAGGACCACAACATCGAGGCAATGATTTCAGAGAGAGAGACAATATCAATGAACTTCTTAAAAAATAAAACAGAAGAAAACAGAAAGGAACTCATTGAAATTAGTCACAAAATAGAACAAGAAATTTGGATATGCAAACAAGAAAAATGGCAGAATTCTGCGAAAAAATGGATCCAAGAAAGGACAGCCAACACTGGAATATGATTAGAGTGTTAGAGAACAATCAAAACCAACACCAATCCTCCAATACTCTAACCGATATGAATAGAACAGCGAGAACGAGAACAAACAGATGGCTGACATAATTGCTGAATATCTTTCAAGCACTTCCATACTCAACTATACGAATGAAGACAGGACTCTAAAAATAATATAAACCAGTTAGTTAAACAAGCAAGAAACTTCCATCAACAAAATATTTTCTCGAGAGACTTCACACTGAATGAGCTAAACTTATCAATAAAAAAATCCAAGAGGTCACCAAAATTTAATCTAATCTTTGGTCAAATGATTAAACACTTTGAAGACAAAGCTAATAATCAACTCCTACGAATACTGAACATTTCATGGCATACTGGTAAACTACCAAAGAATTGGAAGATATCAATTATAGTGCCAATACTGAAGCCAAACAAAGATGCCAAGGAATACAAGAACTATCGGCCAATTGCTCTCACCAGCATACTTTGTAAAATACCAGAACGAATTATCCACTCTAGGCTCATAGTCTGGCTCACTAACAATAATAAAATAAACCTCTACCAAACTGCCTATAGATCCCAGCACTGTACGACTGATCAACTGTTCTACTTCTGTCAATCAATAATAGATTCTTTCCAGGAAAAACCGCCAAAGAAGACCACGGCTATATTCCTTGATATGACCTCAGCTTTTGATCGAGTGTGGAGGGAGAAATTACGTGAAAAGCTGCACAACATTGGAGTAAGAGGAAAAACCTTAATCTGGATTGCAGACTTCTTAAGGGGAAGAAGGTTAAAGGTTCGGGTCAATGGAGAATTTTCCAAGGAAGGAAGAACATGGGCTGGTGTACCTCAAGGATCTGTGCTCAGTCCTCTACTCTATCTGCTATATATTAACGACATCCATCCTTATCTCACTGAAGACACAAAGGTTGCCTGTTATGCAGATTATATAGCCATATGGCACACAAGTAGCAGTATAGAAAAATCTGAAAAAGTACTGAACACATCAATGAGAGGACTGGAGAAGTGGGCAATGGAACTCCAAATGACCATAAACCCAATAAAACCAAACCTATGCGCCTTCTCGACTGACAGGGAAAAAAGGCATAACTATAACCACAAAATAAGCATAAACAAACAAATATTTGATAAAATTAGAAATCCATAATACCTAGGTGTGATACTGCAGTCCTGGATCTTTCAAGTTGGTCTCGAGGACCACGCCATCACCATCTCCTAAGCGGCGAAGTACGCGATCTACGTATTAATCGTAGATCGCAAAATGCGTGGTGTCGATGGAGACCCACTGGAGATTCTCCACCAAATTCTGCAGCGCTGGCAGAGGCGCCATATTCATTGTACATAGTGTATACCTTATCTTTTTTTAATACTGCAGACTGTGCATGTATTGACAAGATGTGTCAACAAAATTATTTTAATTATTATTGATGAGGAATTGGAATTTTCAGAACACATAATTAGCACCTCAAATAGAGCTATCAGAAAACTAAACATTCTGAGAAGGCTATGTGGAACAAATTGGGGAGCAAAACCCAGAATTCTCAGAACAAGATATACCACCTTAATAAGGCCGATAATGGAATATGCAACACCGGTCTGGGCTCCCTCAAGCTCATCACTAAAAGTAAGACTAGACAGTGTTCAAGCAAAAGCGGCCAAAATAATCACTAGTGCTGTTTCATCCACCAACAATTAGAAAATTCAGAGAGAATGTGTTCCAGACCTACTCGCTCGAAAGCAGAAGACAAAATAAAAACAACTTGGATCGGCTCTTCGGAAACGAGGAACCAGAGGACGAGATCTCTCTGACCACTTATGGTTTGGTAGATCCGCCCTTTTCTGAGAATGAGGTGAAACTGATGGCTTTCAAGTTCGGGAAATAACACGGTCGTGAAAGCCCTGGTAAGGATGCACCCATCGCTTCTTTCCAGGTTATTCAATAGGTGCCTGGACACTGGTGCATTTCCTGAGGCATGGAAGGTTGCCCGAGTAGTGCTTCTCGAAAAGTCTGGTAGAAAGGGTAATTCTCCTAATGATTATCGTCCGCTTTCTTTACTTGTGTGTCTAGGTATGGTCCTGGATAGCCTACTAGCTCAGCGACTGAAGCATTGGCTAGAGAGTAATGAACTCCTTTCCTCTTTCCAACATGGTTTTAGGGAAGGGAAGTCCACAACCACAGCTCTGAACGAGGTGTTAGAGGGGGTTGAGATGGGCTTAAATAAGGGTGCTTGGGTTCTTTTCGTGGCCCTGGACATGGATGGCGCGTTCAACTCCATGAGCTGGAACAAGCTGATGAGAAATTTGATGGACATGGGTTGTCCTGATAATTTGTGCAGCTTGGTTCGTGACTTCCTGAGAGATAGACGGTTTAGCCTCAGTTTTGGTGGGCGGAAGTTGGAAAGAAACTGTGCTAGGGGTTGCCCCCAGGGCTCTTGCTGCGGACCTATTCTGTGGATTATCCTGGTAAACACCGTTTTCCAGGAGGAGCTCCCTGAGGGAGCCAGGCTGGTTCTCTATGCTGACGACCAGTTCCTCATCATTGAGGCTGCTTCGAGAGCGAAGGCTGAGAAGTGTGTTGGAACTTCTCTCCAAATTCTCTCGATCTGGGCCCATGACTCTGGCCTTAAGTTCAATGTCTCCAAAACTAAAGCCCTCAGCTTTAAGCCTAGGGACATAAGAACTAAAAGGAAAGGGATCAAATGTGAACACAAGCCGGCTAACCGGATGGAAGGACGGAGGGTAGCGTTGGTCAATAGGATGACCATTCTGGGGGTGGTCATTGATGACAAGATGGGTTGGCAATACCAGGCGGAGGAGATGGTGGCGAGAGGCAGGGAGGCGTTGTGCAGGCCTGTCCTGGTTGGCTCTCAACAGGGGGTGGGGAGAAGGAGGGTACTATTTTTAGGAACCTCTGCCTCTCCTGTGTCGAGCCTATCTCGCTATATGCTTCCGGGGCTTGGTGGCGCCGAAACAGGGATCAGAAGGTGGCAACAACTCTAGAGAGAGTGCAGAAGACAGCGGCACTCAGAATCACAGGGGGATATCGCACTACCAGCAGTGAGGCCTTTTTGGCCCTCGCTGGGCTTATTCCCCTGGGATTGAAACTAGAGGAGGAGACCATCAGACATCAGAGAACAGGGAAGATGCCCTGGGACTTGAAGCGGGGGCCCTGGAATCGAAGAGGGATCCAAGGAAGGCCAGTGGTTGCCAAAGTGGAATTGGAGTCCTGGAGGGCCGACAGGGATTGCACGGAGGTTTTCACTGATTGTAGTAAGTCTGGAACCAATACTGGAGCTGGGGTAGTGATATTCACTAATGGAGAGCTGATCTTCCAAGAAAGTTTAACACTCAGAGTGGACGAATTGGTCTTTTCAGCCGAGTTGGTTGCGATCAGGGTAGCCCTCAGAGTGTGTGCCGAGAAGAACTTCAGCCCGGACCGCCTCTATTCAGATTGTGTGTCGGCCCTCGTCGCCATCAATCTGGAGAAAGGGCAACTCGCGCATCAAATAATCCAGGAGCTGGAGATGATGACGCGGGCTCCAGAGCTTCTTGGTTTAGTAGACACAGCCTCATCGAAGGTAATGAGTTCGCAGACAGGATCGCTAAGGCAGGATGCTTTAGAGGTAGATCACTGAGGACCCCAGTGACCAAGAAAGAAGTTTATAGGAGGATCAGGGGGCACGTCCAGGACTTATGGTTGGACAGATGGAGGAACAGTGTGAAGGGGAGAGAGGTATTCAATGGGGTAACAACACCCAAGTACCTCTGTAAGGTAATGTCCCACAAACTCATTAGGGTAGTTCGGGACATGGGCTCTTCCCCAAGTCTCCACAGATTTAAAATTAAGAACAATCCTGATTGCGTCTATGGAGAAAGGGATATGAATGCACGTCACTACGTCTTGGATTGTCCAAGGGTAGTGGGTGTGCAGGAAGAGAGTAGGAGGGCGAGGGGCGCGATCGAGAGTAAGCTGCTGAGAAATCACAGCAAGCTTCTTGAGAAAGCCCACGACGTGGCAGCTGAGCTTTTCCTCAGCTGTGAGTGAACAGAGTCGACCGGGGGCTGCTTCCCCGCGGTCCCTGCTGGACACAGTAGATAGTTTCCTATTTTGCTGTGATTAAAGGCCACCGGTATAGAAATCCTTCCAGACACGTTGTCTGGGAGGTGGTGTTTCCAGGTACAATGTCCAAGCACTAGCTTGGATACCGTTACTTGGCTTATGAGTTGGACAGAATAGCAGCGAAGGGCATGCTTCGGATGCCGGCTTGTGGACCGAAAGGTCTGGGTGGCCATCTGCTTCTAGGGTATACCAACTGTGCTTAGGTGGGATCCTCCAGTTCTTGTTTATTTTTGCTACTGTTTCTATTTCTTTAAAAGTAAGTTTATTTTTCTGTAGCAAGGGTTCTTTTGTGCCTTTTTTCGCTAGCGCATCAGCAGCTTCATTGCCTTCAATGCTAACATGTAAGGGTATCCATTGAAGGTGAATTTTTGAGGTATTGAGAGTTTTTGGAGATAACCAATTATGTTCCTGCTTACTTTGTCTCTAAGATCCCCTGTGTGACTTAAGTGTTGTATGACACTTCTACTATCAGTAAGAATCCATATATCGTCATGTTTAATGTTTCTGATGGATTTTAAGACTTCATAGATGGCTATAAGTTCTGATCTGAAGACTGAGCAAAATCCTGGGTTTCTTCTGTTTATTTTCTCAATGCCATTTGTGGTTTTGATGAGACAGCCACTGCCAGTGTGTCCCAACTCGTCTCTGCTACCTCAGGTATAGATAGTTATTGCATTTTTAGGAATTTTATTAATTATTTCTAATGATAATTGTTTTAAATATTCTGGATTTTGGTATTGTCTGTTGGTGGGTTCATTTAAAGTGGCATAAAAAATAACATTTTGGTAGTGGTTCGCATGGAGATATTTTTTCAGCTAAATAATATTTTTCCACTTTATATTTTAAAAATCCATTTCTTTTGGCCAGGTGGAGAGGGCCTTCTTTTTTGAATCTTATATTGGGTTCCCAATAAAGTATGTAATTGAAAGTTCTGTGTTTGTTTTCATAACTCTTGATTTTGTTTATATATTTTGGCAGATTGTAGCTTATTCCATCCTTCAAGGGCATAATGTCTGCCTCGTAAAGTACAATATTATTAGGGCAGGTTTTTCGAAGACCTGTAATATTTCTGGCTGCACTTAGTTGCATCCTTTCCAGTGCTTTTAGATTTGTTTCAGATGCTGTACCATAGATTTGATATCCATATTCCAAGATAGGTCTCATTAGAGATGTGTAAGTTAATTTTAGTGTTGTTGCTTCAGCTCCCCACTCTTCCTGAAATATATTTCAAGATTTTTAGTCGGTCTCTTCATTTTCTAACAACTCCTTCAATATGCTTACTGGTTTTAATTCCTGGATCCAGGGTGTAGCCGAGATATTTAGGATGTTTATTATATTGTAATTGTTGTTCTTTCAGAATAATATTTGATCTTATTTTGTATAGTTTCTTATCGGTAGTAATAAGACAGGTTTCAGATTTTTGGGGGTTAAATTCTAATTTATTTTTATTAGCAAATTTTTCTAGGTGGAGAAGAGTCTTGTTCAAATCTCTTTCAGCTTTTTTCCAGTTAGTGTTACTGCTCCATAGAATAATGTCATCAGCGAAAAGTCCAATATTGGTTTCATTTGAAAATTTTTCTTCTATGCCTGCAATAAATAGGGTGAAGAGAGTTGGGCTAAGGATTGATCCTTGTGGTAATCCTAGGTACAATTTGAAGGTTTTAGATAGAGTGCCATTATATTTGACCCTGATTTATATATTTTTAAGGGAATTATTTATCCAAGTGATAGCTTTTCCATCAATTTTGAAATGTTTGTATAATTTTGTAATTAACTTTTTCCATACCTTATCAAATACTTGTGTAAGGTCTAAAAAGCAGCTATGGTGTGGTTAGTTGTTTTTTTTTGTTTTGTGCATCTTTTACCTTTTGTGTGAAAAATAAGAGTTGTTCTATTGTCCCATGTCCTTTCCTAAATCCATATTGTTCTTCTGGTAAGAGATTTCTTGTGTCGGGGTGGTAGGTGAGTAGTCTAAGTATAATTTTTCCATTAATTTGCAGCAAATATTTGTTAGGGAGATAGGTCGGTAGTTTGTTGGGTCATCAGCAGATTTGTCAAGTTTTTTAATGAGAATTATTGTTGCATTTTTACAGTCTTGAGGCAATTTTCCAGTTTTCCAGGAGTTATTGAAAATATTAAGAAGTCTTTCTTTGCCAATTTTGCCCAAGTTTGATATCATTCGGCCATGGATTCCATCTGGCCCAGGAGTCTTGTTTAGGTCAGTGTTTTCTAATGCATAAGATAGCTTTTTCATATTGATTTTTTTCATGGAAAATATTATGAGTGCTGGTGACATTTTACAGTCATGAATAATCTTTCGGGCCTTTTTTCAACCTTGATTTTACTACTTATTTGATATGAATTACCTAAAAGATTGGCAGCAATTTTGTCATTAGTTGCTGGTGTACTATCTGTATTCTTAATCATATTTGTGTTTTCAGTTTTTGGCTGGGCTCTGTCAATTTGTTTTGCCAAATTCCAAAGTTTTGTATTTGGGTTTCTTGGGTTCAGGTTTTCACAAGTTTGTTTCCATTTTTTCCTTTTCACATTTACGTATAATCTTTTTATTTTTGCAATCACAATGTTCAGTTCAGTTATACAATTTGTTTGGTTTTGGGTGCACTTTTTTGTAGTTCATTTCTTTTAGTTATAAGTGTTTGAATATGTTTTGCCTGGTGTGTATAATTTGGAATCCATTTCTTAATATTACCTCTTGGTATTGAAACTTTGGCTGCTTCAATAATGGTGTTTTCGAAAGATATCATATTAGCCTTTTTGAAGTTCCAGAAATTTTCTTAATTGAGCTAGTTTTGGTCTTGGTGCTAATTTCTATCAAATTAGGCAAATGATCACTTCCAAAACCTTTTAATATTTGCTATTTGCATTGGTGGAAAATGTCAGGATAGTAAAAACTTATATCAAGGGCTTGTGCAGTATTATAGCTTGTATGAATGATGGGTAGGATTCCCATCATTTAAGCACATGAAGGCATTGTCGTCAAATATGTTTGATAGTATTTTGCCTCTTGGGTTTGGCGTAGGACATCCCCATAGTTGATGTTTGGCATTAAGGTCACCTACAATAATAGTGTTGTCTGTAAGAAATTGAGCCATTGTTCCATCGTCAATAGGTGTATTGTTTGGAGGGTGATACATATTGTATATGTTGATGGCTTTGTTTTGATTGAGGTAGACTTTGATACCTTGGGCTTCGAGGTCTAATGTGTTTGTAATATTAACGGCTATGTCCTCATAGTACAAATTCTTGATTAAAAATGCTAGGCCACGCCCTTTAACAGCATATACAGATGGATCTTCAGACCTTACCCTGAGTAATGGAGGGGCCGGATTTAACATACTACTGCAAGATGGAACAAACATCAAAATCAAAGAAGGAGCAGGACAGATTTTGTCAAACTTCACTTGTGAACTGACAGCTATCTGGAAAGCTCTTGATTTATGCCTTAACCAACCATCCCTGCATCAAGCAGAAGGAATTTTAATATACAGCGACTCCATATCCGCTCTAGAAGCAATTCAGAAGGGCAATACTAGAATCACACAGAAAATACACTCGTTACTTACCCAACTGGAATCATTGGAGAATAACTGCATTCTACAATGGATTCCTGCCCGTGTTGAGATCGGGGTAATGTAATGGCAGTTGAATTGGCAAAGGAAGCCAGAAAACTGAGCCAAAATAAAGAACAAATGTGAGTATTTGACGCTGATGCTTTGGCAAAATACAAGATAATTAAACAAAAAATAAGAAAAGATCAAATATGTGAAATAAACTCTGAGAGAAAACTGACAAAAACTATAACAAGACTTAGAACAAAACATTATAAAGGAATGAAAATACATCCAGATGGCACAATAACCTATAGAACATGCAACAACTGTCCTGGTGTGGAACTAACACCTACCCACATATTCTCATTCCCGCAGCCTTGCAGAAAATTGACATAGACCCAGAGCAGCAGCTTTATACATCCAAGATAGTGGACATTGCTGCTGCTGCTGTGATAGAAATGCATGGAGACATCTGAGGCTATTTATTGGACACGACAAAAACAACAACGGCATTCCAGAGTAAAATAAATTATCAGAGATAGATACATATTTTTCAAATGAATTAAAATAAACATAATCGATACTGAGTGAGAGTTGAATTAAAAATATTATAAATTTATTATCTTCGGAAACAAACCGTATCTAAAATATCAATTTTCTTTTTGCTATATGTTTTAATTTGCATTTACCTATTTTACATATCTCTGATTGTATTTGAAAATCGTTAACCAATTCTTCATACTTTTGGCGAAGTGGTGTTTTATTAATTTGTTATTTGATATTATTAGAGTTCTTTCCTGGTATTCAAAAAGGAAAAATACGTGTCGATCAGTTATATTTTTTAATTTATCAAACAATTTGGCCGCTGAATCTCTGATTCTGGTAGAGCGCCATCTGGCGAATAAAATTGTAACTAAAATAAATTTCGAAATTTTCATTATTTGCCCTAAATATTCCCATTGCATCCTGAACACAATGGTGTTTACCGCATTGCTCTAGCGCAAATATTCGGGGAGTTATTAATTTTTGAAGTTGTGCGGGACTTTTGGATCACCCTGTATATTAGAATTTGCCAAATATCCTTTCTTGATTAATCAAGAATGTATATTTGACTCTCTCTTTCTCTAATTATGGAATATTTTTTTTTATTAACGAATAGTTTATGTATATTTCAAGGCGAAAGTATTGACTGTACATATTTCAAGCTACTATTTCTAATTGCTATATGCAAAATTTGACATCGAACGTTTAATTTTCATGATTCCTAATGTTCAATTGTGTTAATTGTATATAATGTAATATATACACGCAATTATCCTAATTGTGGATATGGCGTGTCTCTCCCAACTGTTAAATAAATAGTTGATATTTATTCCGACAGATGGCGTAAACCATCAGCAACTTTTAGTTGCACAATCAAGAGACGTCTTTTTCTTAATTTATCCAGCTTATCTCCCAGTACAATTTGACACCCGATCCCAGTACAATTTCACCTTTGTACAATTTTTTCACATTATAAATGTAATGTTACAGAGAGTGTATGATATTCATATACTAGAAGGGTGCACTTCTCCCTTTAAAATACATTTCTCAATCTTCACAAAACGTACAGATTCAGAGAAGTGGATGTGATAGGTTTTTTCCACGAGTATACTTATGCAAATTATCTCCGAATGTAAAACGATAAATTGAAAATATATTGTAACAAAGTATTTATTAATTTTATTAACAGAGTGGCCATTAAGAAAAAGGCATCTCCTTA
>CP092880.1:67087105-67185000 GCA_030710605.1 Cordylochernes scorpioides
CATTGACATCACCCAGCCCCTGTATGTGGAGAGAGAAGACCCAGAGTCCAGGCAGCAGACCATCCAGGAGATCAAGAGGAGATCCCACTCCTCGGACCCCTGGGAGCAGCTGCTCATTTTCCCTGAGGGAACCTGCACCAACCACACCTGCCTCATTCCTTTTAAACTTGGTGGGTACCTTCCTCTTTAACACTTCCTCTGGGCTAGAACAGCTCAAGTCCTTCTTCTTCTTTATCGCCACTCAATCATATCAGGGTATCAAGCCTGTAGAGCTTGTTCATGGTGTCTGCTGGGGATGTGTAGAGCTCATCAAAGTAGATTTGACATCCATAAAAATTGGGTCAAATAGAATGCATCTGCTTTTGTCATTAAGACTGGGAGCACTACTCAGTAGCAGACCAACTTAGCTCCAATATTAAATAGCTACCTCTGACATGAGGCAATGTACAGCCGTTCCTAACATGGAATACAGACACTAGATCAGGAACCCTTACAGGGTATTACCAATCGAGCCCAGGTGTTATAGCGAGCTTGTTACTGCTCCCCCCTCCTTTTTCATCCGTGCTTTGGACCAGCAGAGGCGGAGTTTCAACAAGGCCTTCTACTTATCTCCTCTACAGCATTAAATGTGGGATACCAACTCCTTGGGATCTTGAGCTTCATTGTCTTTTTACTTATCCCTAGTACACGTGGTAAAAAGCATGATAATCATGGTGGGTAGTTAGCAATGACTTGTAGAACAACTTTTACCCTTACAAGTGCGCTAGTGTGCAGACTTGTGCAAGAATCAGGAGCCATTTAAACAATTATTTTTTTGTCAGAAAAAACTGTCCAATGTGGGATTCATTTCCACGTCGTGGCTGTCAACTGATTATACCATTTCTCCACCAACCAACCCCAGTTATACAGTAAAGTACACCCATGGACAAAACTTAAGGAAGCTGTACCTTTTAACATGTATATCAGGACAATAACTCTGAAAGATGTTACACTGACCTTTATTGAAGACACAAGATAACCAAGTGTGAACAAAATTCCCTTTTTTTCATAAAAAAAAAAAAAATCACCGAGACATCAAAATACAAAACTTCCTTAAGTTTTGTCCATGAGAGTACATTTTAGATTAGAAATCCCTAAGATAACAAGACCAAATAAGTAAACTATGTTATGTGTGTCGGGTATCAGAAAGTTAGTTTATTTGTATATGGTCTTGTTATGTTTGTAATTACAGTTTATGTGTATTTCCAAACAGCTCCAGTGAGTCTAAACAATGTGTGTATGTGTTGACAGGAGCTTTCCACCCTGGACTTCCCATCCAGCCTGTCATCATCACCTATCCCAACACCCTGGTAGGTCCCAGCTGTCTTCTTCTTCACTACTGGTGTAACTAGGTGTGTTTAACCAGGACTCCCTCACATGGACCTGGCACGGACCTTCAGCGTAAGTCTCTTCTGTTGTTGTTTTTTGTCATTCCTTGACAAGCCAAGTCAGCTTGTTGTTAGTAGAGTGAGTCAGTTAGAGGGTGCAAAGCACACATGACTGGATTAAATTTGTTATCGGGGGTCGGTGGAAGGCTGGTAAACCGTTTGGTTTTCGACCACTAGGACCCGGGTTCGAACCCGCATTGGACAGTTTTTTCTGTTTAAAGAAAAATAAAATGCTCCAATGGCCCCCGATTCTTGCAAAAGTCCAACCCCACCAGCGAGTGCAAGTAACCAAACGGGGCTCTGGCACATTTTGTAAGTGCAAAGTCGAACTGCTTTTCACATATGTAGACATGTGGTGCGTTTACAGTAAAAGCAGTCGCTAACTACCCAACATGATTCTCATGGCCTGTACCATCATGTATTCTGCTAATAGTGAGTAAAATATAGGAATGATTGTAAAATTTTGGTTTAGAGTGCTACAAATCTCTGGAGACCTGGTTTGTATGAAGTGGTTGTAATTGTGGTTTAATGAGACTGCCAAGTGTATCTCTGCTACCATTGGTATAGATAGTTATTACATTTTTAGGAATGTGTGTTCTTAATATTATATAACTAGCTGAATGACCCGGGCAACGCCCGGGTTTTACCCGATTAAATGTTTTTATTCAAATACTATTCGTTAAAATTATAAATTGGCACCGTGGATGTCACTTTTGTGAAACGTCCCGCTCCAAACTTTGTGTCTGAAAAGCGATATTTTTATAGAAAGATCATCTGGCTTTTGTTTTCTGCTCGAATGAATGTTTTTCTGTTAGAATTTTGTTCCTGCGTACAAAATAATCAACTGGTTTCACCCGTGGTCTCTGCTTTTTGGAAAAATTTTCCCGATATAATTTTGTATCTGATAATCAAACATGATACAGCAATATCGTCATCATCATTTTCTGACTAAAAATATACAGTTTTAATAATTGATTTATATATTTTTTAAAATAGCCTATCGTCTTCCCCGTATTTTTTTTACCTATGTATGGAAATTTTGGTTTGAATTAGTGAACTACTGCGAATTTGTATACCGCACATACAAACATTTATTTTTATATATATTATTATATAATGTTACAGTTCTAGTATCCTTAGGTGTTTATAATTTCACCCCACTGATGATATGTTTTTATAACATAGTAAGGACTGTAGAATTTATTTTTTAAATATCAACTAGCACCAAAATAAAGATATTTAAAAAAATCTCTAAAATCACACCCGTTTAAGTGAGCATACATATGACTCCTTGTGTTATATTAAGACAATATAAAATATTCTAAGAGCACCAAATATTTGTATTAGAAGACAAACACAATAAAAGCCTGGCTTTCAAAGAAGTCTACTTAATCTATAGCTGTTATGAAAATCTACCCCACTTGCCCAAAATGTAGCTTGGCACCTGCAGCTCCAGAATACATTTTGACTTACATTAGATGCACTAAACAGGACCTTTGGGAGAGGCCGCTGCTTATCATAAAACATCTCGAAGAGCATGAACTCATGGAATTCGTGTAATCTTTACACAAGGGGATAAGAAACAACAACATAGCTGTTATGTAGAGTGCAATGTCCAGTGCATCCTACATAAAACAGTTATAGTTTAAGGAGACTCTCTTGAAAGCCCAGCTTTTATTGTGTTTGTCTTCAAATAATAAATATTTGGTTCTCTTAGAATATTTTATTTTGTTGCCTTCATGTCTCCTACAACAGTTGGGGGTTATACAGTGGAACCTCCCTGTAAATACCTCACCTAGCTGTAGAGCCAAAGTGTCCTCTTACCGGAGAGTTGCTAATTAGTAAAAATGGTAATTTTGGTAAGGGAAAACTGTCTTAGGTAGAAATGTATCCACTCATAGAGGTTCTACTGTATTATAAGTTGTGGAGTGTCACAGTTTCCTATGTGTTCCAGGGTCAAGCAGCTGTGGTACACCATGACCCAGCTCTACATCAACTGTGAAATTGAGGTTGGTGCTCTTCTTCACATATTGTTGTTTTACCTTGGTTGAAGCGAGACTTCCCCCTATACTTTCATCAAATCAAAACAATTTACTACACTTGATAAATCACAATTTGGATTATAGGGCAAAAGCCTTTCCTCAGCTTATTGTCAACCAAGAGTAGTAATACAAGAAAATAAGACTTAATCCAAATAATTTAATAGTGTGTGATGTTTCGGTAACAGCATTGTCACACACTAATAAATTATTTGGATTAGGTCTTATTTTCTTGTATTACTACTCTTGGTTGACAGCTTATGCTGAGAAAGGGCTTTTGCCTGAAAGAAAGCTTCTTGTTTTATTAAAGAATAGCTGAGAGAGGACTAATGATATCTTCCAGTTTAATACTTGCATGGGTAGACATGTGGTGGTTGCACATACAGCAAAAGTATTCACTAACTACTTCCCATCATGATTAGCGTGGCCACCTGTACTAGGGATTAATAATAATTGAATAAACTTTTTTGGTCAATTCTGGTCAATTTTTTTATTTGGCTAATTATGGATTAAATAAAAATCAATTGTTAGTTTATATTTACTCTGACAGATGGCACAAGCCATCAGCAACTTTTAATTGCACCATCAGGAGATGTCTTCTTCATTAATTTATTATCTATGCTCGGATGTTTTCACCCTCACACAATAATACAACAACCACCTGAATTTGTCTCCTCTAGGTTCCTGAACTGTTGTAGAACTACACCCCAGTGTTACTTACATGTGCTGTTCCAGTTTCTACCAGTCTACGAACCCAATGAGGAAGAGAAGAAAGATCCCCGGCTCTTTGCAGAGAATGTGCGGAAAGTCGTGGCCAAGTGAGTTCCTTAACCCTCTCTGTCTAACCAAGTGTTACCTTGCCAGAATTACTGTGCTGTGTGGTACACTACACTTTTATTGCAGTCAAGATCCCACTTTTTAGCTATGGGAAAAAAAAACAAACTTTTTTTTATGTGATGTGAACTTGTACGGAACCTGATGGTCAAATTAAGAAAAAAAGCCTTCCCTGATCCTGCAACAAAAAGTTGCTGATGGCTTGTGTGTCTTCCTATGGAATAAATATTCTACTAATTTGTTGATTTTTTTTATAAATGAATACAGAATTTGTGAATATTTTTTGGAAAATTGGTAAATTGTGTAAACCATCAGGAACTTTTCATTCACACGATTATGAGAGGCTTTTTTTTAAGGTTACCTCTTTATCAAGAGAGATATCTCAAGACTCTTCTTGAGATGAAAAAAAAAAAAGTTTTCCCGCTGGCCGGATGGACAGTCCAAGTACCCACCGACCAATCAGGGCAGAGTTGGTGACACAGCTGTGCCAAGTAGACAAGAAAAAAGCCTCGCGGGAGCTTGCCCAAGATGACCTCCGGGAACTTCGTCCATCTTCCATAAACGACCATGAATTTATTCAACCTTATCGAGTATTTTTCAAGGGAACGGGAAAAAATGTTCACTAGATAAAACATTTTGTAATGTAGAAAATTAGGAAAGACAAAATTCAGAATGACACGGCACACAGGGACCGGGAAAAAATGATCACTTTATCGAGAGATTCAAATTATCAAAATATGTCTATTTCTTTATATAAATTAATAGAGAATTGTTTTAACAAATGTTCGTTAGATAGACCTTTACTCGGGTACCGATTAATATTGATTTTATTCAACTTATCGAGTATTTTTCAAGGGACCGGGAAAAAATGTTCACTTTATCGAGAGATTCGTTAGACAAACCTTTACTCGGGTAAAACACGGGCGAAGCCGGGTACATCCGCTAGTAGAATATAAACACAAGGTAATAAGACCAACTCCAAGTAAATAGTGTGTGATGTTTTGGTAACAGCGTTGTTACCATCTTCAGACAAAAGTGCTGAGTAGTACAGTAGTACAAGTACAAAAGTAACGCTGTTACCGAAACATCACACACTATTTATTTGGAGTTGGTCTTATTACCTTGTGTTTATTGCTCTTAAATTTTTGTCATCTTTAATCCCTTCCACTGCCAGCATGTGTGGTTAGCTAGTGCTGTGGTATCATAGTACATTGCCGCATGTGCTGGAACCTTTGTTTTAAACTCAAACTTTATATTTAAACAAGTGAGAAACCACATAAAGCCATTTACAACAAAGTATCATGGCTTATCGCCGCAAAATCCAGTTAAAATTGTAGTGACACTTGAACTAAAGGAATAAGTGTTGAGGCTTAGATTCGACTCAAAAGTGCCACTGACTCCTAGAATTCCTGAAAAGTCCCCAATTGCTAGTATTCCCTTCTAGAAGGCTTCGGAATTGACTTGGAGGAGGAATACCTACTTGTAGGTGTAAAGAATGTTGTAATTGTTTATCCCATGAAATGTGCACTTTTTTTTTTTTTGCTTATTTCTAGTACACGTGGTACAGGCCATGATAATCATGGTGGGTAGAAGTTGGCGACTGCTTTTAGTGTAAGTGCACCATGTCTACACATGTGTAAAGCAGTTTGAATTTGCACATACAAATGTGCCAGAGCCCCGTTTTGGTTACTTGCATTCGCTGGTGGGGTTGGACTTTTGCAAGAATCAGGGCCCATTGGAGTATTTTTTTTTTTTTTTTAAATAAGAAAAAACTGCCCAATGCGGGAATTGAACCCGGGTCATAGCGGTCAAAAACCAACGGTTTAGACCATCCTTCCACCGACCCACTATGTGCACTGATGATGGCAGTAATTGCTTAGTTGGTTGGAATCTCCTATACTATGGCACCAAAATGTTTAATATATTATTTTTTATTATATACAGTGAAACTGCCCTCAATAAAGGTTATTGTGTGGAGACTTAGATTTGAAATGGAGACATTTATACCACCAGCTCCTATTACAATCCAGGCAGAGATGGTAGACCACAATGTATAAACACTGGGCTGTAGTAGGAAGCCTTAATAGTGAAGTAATATATCTCTGTAATCCCCCCTTGTTATAAAACAGGATGTCCAATGGTAGTGGTGTGATGTCAGCAAGCTGAGGCTGCCCCTCTCCTACTTCTCCTACGATGACATCCAGCACATCTGCCACGCCAGCAAACACGGCCTGCCCCAGTCCGCAGCCCTCATCAAGCTCCTCAAGCTCCAGAGCAAGAAAGGGTCAGTTCCCCTCCTCTCTTGGCAGGCAGCTGTTGCCCCCCTAAGATAGCTAGTCTA
The DNA here is from genome assembly GCA_030710605.1 of Cordylochernes scorpioides. NCBI lineage: Eukaryota > Metazoa > Arthropoda > Arachnida > Pseudoscorpiones > Chernetidae > Cordylochernes > Cordylochernes scorpioides. Next base: position 67,093,747 of record CP092880.1, read on the forward strand.
GTCCATCATCTTGTAGTCCAACTGTCTATTACACTCATGGACAAAACTTAAGGAAGTTGTACCTTTCAGCATGTATATAGATATTCAGACAATAACTTTGAAAGATATTACAGTGATCTTTATTGAAGACACATGAGATAACCAATATACACTCATGGACAAAACTTAAGGAAGTTGTACCTTTCAGCATGTTAATTGGGATTCAGACAATAACTTTGAAAGATATTACAGTGACCTTTATTGACGACACATGAGATAACCAAGTGTGAACAAAATTGCCTCTATCTCTTTAAAAAAAAAAAGATGATCAAAGAGTTCCTTAAGTTTTGTCCATGAAGGTATACAGGCCATGGAACTCCCTGTTCTGTGTAATTCTCTTCCAGACCATCATATTCTATTAGATTATAAAACCAATCATTATCTTCAGCCTTCCTGATAGCTTTGAAATCCCAGTTCTGCAAACATCCTGTCTGACCTTATTTGTCAAAAAGGTAGTCCTAGTCATAGAGTAAGCCTTCTTCTGTACACAGTGCCCGCTGCTAGCTGTTTATGTACATTATTAGATACAAGAAATTGTTAAGGCACACAATTTGGATTATAGATTATAAACACAAGGTAATAAGACCAAATCCAAATAAATAAATAGTGTGTGACGTTTCGGTAACAGCGTGCATTCAGTACTTTTGTCTGAAGATGGTAACAACGCTGTTACAGAAACGTCACACACTATTTATTTATTTGGATTTGGTCTTATTACCTTGTGTAGATACAAGAAAATAAGACCTATTCCAAATAAATTAATAGTGATTGACGTTTCGGTAACATCATTGTTACCCCATCATCAGACAAAACAATAAAATGATTATAAAAATATATTTAAAAAGATTTTATTCTTTTGTTTGATGATGGTAACAACACTGTTACCGAAATGTCACACAATATTAATTCATTTGGATTAGGTCTTACTTTCCCGTAGCTAATAATCTATAATCCAGAAATTCTAGGGGGTATTTAACACTAAAATAAAGAGGCATTTTAAGAAAACTGTTTGTGTGGCTTCTTGCTTGCTTCCTGTGCATTGATTTCGATGTATTTTGATTGGCTACCAGATGTAACTGGCAGTGGTAGAGAGACATGTGCGTGCAGGCTGGAGGTGATGAATGTAGTCCGGGAGATTGAGACCATCTCCCTCCGCCTGGAGCACCACCAGGGCACCACCCACATGTCCCGCCAGGACCTCACCTCCTTCCTCCACATGAAGCCCTACGAGGCCCTCAGGGATTTCTTCGAGACCATGGACCAGGTGGGACATCTCAGTTTAGCTAGATTGGGGGGGATGGCTTGTTTATTACTGTAACACCTAGTCAGTTGTTTCTCGTCGGCCTGCCACTGAGTAGTGCTCCCAGTCTTAATGACAAAGGCATTCTACTTCACCTAGTGTGGAGATAAGAAAGAAGAAGAGTTGTTTCTCTATGTTCAACTCATTATTTGTTCCTAGAACATTCCAATTCTACCATTCTCTCCAGAACTTACTTCATCAATCCACTTCCTCTTGTTACAATGCTCCATCAGGCAAAGTCAGACTTTCACCAAAGTGTGCCTTGATCATGGTGCCATGATCAACGAAAGCTGCACCCCTATACCCCATTCCATAAGATCATGAACTCATGGAATTCGTGTAATCTTTACACAAGGGGATAAGAAACAACAACACAATGCTCCATCAAGTTGGTATCTGATTACCTTAGCAATGTTCTTATTGAAATGTTTCTAATATCATCTCTTTTGCTGAAAATATTTAACACTATTAAAAAATAATATTAATTAAAAATAATTTCCACAGACATCTTTTTTTTATACTGCAATGCTAAAAATTCTAAATTAGAGGAGGGCCTGTCATTAGTGTTGAACCCTACCAGCATTTTGATGGCATTGAAAGACATTTCTCTCAATCACAGGGCCCACGAGAAAAGATAAGCAAAAAACAAGAGTGGTGTGGAACAGGACAAGAAGGGGGTGATAGACGCGCGGACATTCCTTGCGGGGCTGTGGCTTACCCACCTGGGTCTGCCCATGGCGCGGCGGGTGGAGCAGGCGTTCTGTGCGCTGTCTGCCACAGTGCCCTCCCAGGCTGTGGTCAATGAGGAAGGCTTCCAGGCCATATGCTGGCTGCTGCTGGGCCTGCCCTCTGACCTGGCCTCCGACATCTTCTACCAGCTCAACGGGGACCTACCTCATGTCTCCTTCTGTGAGTTATCAATTACTTTAGGAGCTCCTTAAATATATATATATTGAAAATAGAGCAATCCATACTTAATTCATTAGATAATAAATGGCATATATTGGATTTAATAAAATATTTATTTTGCCAATATTTTGGCTGGCTGAATGCCAACCTTTATTGAGGCATTACATCTTTGTATACTGCCTCGATAAAGGTTGGCGTTCAGCCAGCCAAAATATTGGCAAAATAAATATTTTATTAAATCCAATATATGCCTTTTATTATCTAATATATATATGTTATGAATTATTTTGTTTTGTTGTTGAAAAATATAGGGAATTGAAGGTGCAGTCGTAAAAATAGGAAAGATAATTATTTACCCATCAAGTTAGTTTTTATTTTGAATTACTTGAAGGAAATTACACATAAAATTATTTAACACAGTAATATAGAATTTATAAAATGAATTCTCTATATTCGTGATTTAAAAAAAATAGGTAGGTTAACTATACATATTTACAACAATATTTAAAGTAAGAAAAGGCATCTCCTTATCGTGCAACTGAAAGTTGCTGATGGCTTGCGCCATCTATCGGAATAAATATCAGCTATTCTCGTTGATTTTTAATTATTCCGGAATTGGCCAAATACCCATTCTTGATTAATCAAGAAAAGCTAACCACGGACGCGTTTCGGGCTGTTGGCCCTCATCAGCGTGGTGCAAGCTGTACCTCAACGACCAAAAAATTGGCCATTAAGGCATCCTGAAAAATCATGAAAAGGGTAGTTAAGGCCAGAATTGCGTGAGAACGCTACACTTCACAATATATTTAAAGTGTTATATTCTAAATCTATGGTCAAAAAATGTAGAACAGTCAATGAATGAAAATAAAATGTTTTTAAAAGATAAGATATTTGCATTTTAGATTATATAATATATATATGCTGGGGAAATAATTATATATATGAATGAAATCTCATAATATATTTCTATATTATACAGTAGAACCTCCCTGTAAAGGACACCTAATTTCAGAGCCAAAGTATCCTTTAAGGAGAGGTTTCCTCTTACCGGAGCTTTGCTAAATAGTAAAAATGATAATTTTATAAATGAAAACTGTCCTTTGTAGAGAGGTGCCTTCTAGTGCGAGTGTTCTCTCATGGAGGTTTTACTGTATTTGAATAAAATCTTATGCCCGAGTCGTGCTGCACATGCGGACAGTTTGGAATATGCATATAGCTGATTGAAAACTAGCTCTATTTTTTTAAAGATGTAAATGATAGTCTTGCAGCTTGAATTTCATTATAAATGTAGTGTGAATATTTAAAAATGGGTGTGTATAATGAATAATTTTTTAAAAATTTCTCTCTCTCAATATATATATGTTTATATAAAGATTTATATATGCAAAGTCAGAATTCCAAGAAATATATTTTTAAATAAATAAAAAACGAATTAGTAGTTGATTAAAAAAATTTGAACATAATATCTTGAGAGAACACTGTTGATGGTATTTATAAGCCTACAGTATACTGTGGGGTCTCTCCAGAACTTTGGGCTGTGACCTACATCCCTCCAGCAATGATCCCCTCTGAGCTGTCCAATCATGGGAGTCGGTTGAAGGATGGTTTAAACCGATTGTTTTAGACCGCTACGACCCGGGATCGAATCCCGCATTGGACACTTTTTTCTAATTAAAAAAAAAAAAAGAAAGCTCCAATTGCCCCCAATTCTTACAAAAGTCCAACCCCACCAGCAAGTGCAAATAACCAATTGTGGCTCTGGCACATTTGTAAGTGCAAAGTCGAACTGCTTTTCACATGTGGAGCACTTACAGTAAAAGCAGTTGTGAACTTCTACTCACCATGATTATCATGGCTTGTACCACGTGTACTAAGGATTATAATATAAATGTCCAGTCATGCTGTATAGGCTTAGTTCTGTTCTAAAGTATAGCTTCAGGTATTGTTCTGATTACTACACTTTGTCATCACTACTTGTTGTTTGCTCGAGGAGCATGAACTCATGGAATTCGTGTAATCTTTACACAAGGGGAGATAAGAAAAAACAACAACAACAAATATTTGTTTTACCCCACTCCTAGCCAATATGGATCAACTGGCCATATATATATACAAAAAAGAATTTGAGCTTTGGGAGAGGCCGCTACTTATCATCAAACCTCGAGGAGCATGGATTCATGACATTTGTGTCAGTTTTACACAAGGAAATAAGAAAAACAACAATTAAATATGAAAAATGATGGACTAATGCAGACATACCTTGGGATCTTGAAATAAAAAAGACATTTGATTTCTGTAAGTTTGTGTAGGTTAACTTCCTGTAATGAAATGGGACAATGGGTATTTCAATGCACAATATCTGAGTAGAAGGAGATCCCTTCAATCCACCCCTTAATTCAACATTTACACTCATAGACTTAAGGAAGTTGTACCATTTAGCATGTATATCGGGACAATAACTCTGAAAGATATTATAGTGACCTTTATTGAAGACACACGAGATAACCAAGTGTGAACAGCCTCTGTCTCCTTAAAAAAAAAATAGATGTCCAGTGGCCTCAAAGCCTTTAAACTTACAATTGAACAGTTTTGTCCATGAGTGTAGTTTAAACCAATTTTTCACCTACCAATCAATAGCCTATTTACTTAAACTGACTATAATTCAACACCCACTGATCCTTTGTAGTGTAAAATGAAAGTTGTGTTAGACTGTACTCAGGTACTTCATTTATCCTCCCCCCACTGAAATGTCTTTATTGGTCAAATTTACACTTAGAGTGGAACACCCTAACAACCAACCAGCCAGCTCCCAGTTGTTTTTTATGCTTATTCCTAGTACATGTGGTACAGGCCATGATAATCATGGTGGGTAGAAGTAGGCGACTGCTTTTACTGTAAGTGCACCACATGTCTACACATGTGAAAAGCAGATCGACTTTGCACTTACAAATGTGCCAGAGCCCCGTTTGGTTACACCCTTGCTGGTAGGATTGGACTTTTGCAAGAATCAAGGACCTTTGGAGCATTTTTTTTTCAGAAAAAAATGCCCAATGTGGGAACCGAACCTGGGTCGTAGCGGTCGAAAACCAACGGTTTAGACCATCCTTCCACCAACCCTCTTGATCCTTTGTAGTGTAAAATGAAAGTTGTGTTAGACTGTACTTGGGGTACTTCATTCATTCCCCCCCCACTGAAGTCATATACTTGATTATTATAAAATTTACACTTAGTGAGAATGTAGCATCCTAACAAGCTGTTGTTGATGCGCGGATGTGTACGCAGCCACCTTCAGGAAATGTCTACGGGAGACTGAACGGTTCAAGGACCTGCTGGAAGAGAAGCCTCACAAGAACGGTTTTATTGCGTCCACCAAATCTGACTAAGTCCTCCTCCTCCCATGTCATATTTCCCACGGGACCACCGCCCCCCTCCCTCCCTCCATTTTATTTAGTTTCTCCGTTCCGTGGCTCAACAACCAACTCTCTCTTCAACGGTGCCAAAAACTCTCTCTCAAATAAAATTACAATCAAATTTTTTTTTTTTTTTTTCAAATTTACAAAATTTTTCTCTATATCTCTCTCTATTTCTTTTAGTTAAAAAAAATAAAAAGGGAAAAATTTAGAGAGAAAGAGCTATAGTTTTTTCCATTCTCTCTTATTATCCCTTCCTTGTAAATAACCCATGAAAAACCTGCCGGTGGAAATTATGTTTTATTAGAAAAGTTTTTAAATGTATGTGGATCCATATAAGGAATATATTTTTTTAAATTTTAGAATTTATCATCTCTCCCTCCTTTTTTTTCAATATTTAGTTTCCACAATTATTTTTTTTTTGTGAGATTTTTTTACCCTTTTCCTTTATATATATTTTTAGAATAAATGAATATTATACATCTTCTTGATGTGAAGATAATTTTTTTGACTTAATATTTATCTGTGAAATATTTTTTTTTTTACTGTAGATATATAAAATGACACACAAGAAAAAAAAAAGGCCAAAGACTCTGAGCTAGTCTTCTTTATTTACATATTTCCTCTATCGTCTGCTTTAAATTACAAATTATTGGATTTTAAAAATGAATTAATTATTTTTTTTTAATTGAAATTTGATTTTTACTTTTAGATTTTTTGTAAATATATATATATATTATATTATATTGCAAAAAAAAAGAGAGAATTAAAGTGCAATGTACTTCTTTTTCTTTTTTTTTTAGATATCTATTTTATTTTTTTGTTGTTTTTAATTTGCATAATGTACTTTTTTTATAACACTTATTTTTATTTTAGAACAAAATAACTCTTTACAAAAAAAAAAAAATTCTCGAAGTGTTTGGGATGTGTCAAACTTTGCTACAAAAAAAAAAAAAAAAATGCTCAACAACCGAGTCCACCATATTTGTATATAGTCGGAGAATATGCAACAACAACAACAACCAGGAGTTTACAAAGCCTAGAAGAAGAAATTGTCCATCTATGTCTGCCCCTATGTAACACAGTGCTGAGGACATAGTAACCTTAGGATCGCACACTTTGAGATGGGGAATCTACCGCAATCATGAGAAATAATATATATATATGTCAATAAATTTTTTTTCTTTTTTTTTTTTTAAATACATGTGGGTGTGTGTATCATTTCTTACAGTTTTAAATGGAAACTTTTATACACTCTGATGTATAAATTTCTGTAAATTAATTTTTTTTTTGGTTTAAATGTCCCCCCAACCAACACTTTAACTGACTGATTATTCACACAACACAGATTTTTAATTCCCTTGGGGCAGGGGAGAGGATTGAAAATAAGAGGTTTGTGATTGCATTTTCTATATCCTTTTTTTTAATTATCACATGTACACAAGGTACAGGCCACAACATAGGACTTTGACACTTCTTATACTTTGAGTACACCAAAAGTGTTGGAATTTGCATTTCCTTCCTCCTCCTTCAGTGCCTTCCTCTACTGAGGGTGGCTGGCCACATGGTCTCTCCATACTTCCTCTACCATCCTCTTCATCTCCTCTTGTCATCCAGTCCATTGTTTTAGATCGTCTGTGTATCCCTGTTGTCTCCTTCCCCTCGATCTCTTCTCCCGGAGCTTTCCCTCCAACACTGTCAGCAATGTCTCTCCTGCTGATCATCACATGTCCAGCAAACATCAGTTGTTTTAAGAACTTTATCAGCTGGCATTCTGTACCCATTCGATCGAGGACTTGATTATTTGTTACCATAATTTGCATTTATAAGGTGTTATTGTTTAGTTGGTCATGTTGACTTGTGGGGCTGGATCACTAAATGACAGTATGGAGGGTCGGGCTCATTAGTGGGCTCCTGGCTCATCATCACCAGTTTAATCTGGCATACCACTCTAATATTGTAAGGGGGTCGGTGGAAGGATGGTCTAAACCGTTGGTTTATGACCGCTATGACCCCGGTTTGATTCCCTCATTGGGCACTTTTTTCTGATAAAAAAAAAAAATGTTCCAATGGCCCCTGATTCTTGCAAAAGTCCAACCCCACCAGCGAGTGCAAGTAACCAAATGGGGTTCTGGCATATTTGTAAGTGCAAAGTTGAACTGCTTTTCACATGTGTAGACATGTGGTGCACTTACAGTAAAAGCAGTCACCTTCTACCCACCATGATTATCATGGACTGTACCATGTGTACTAGGGATAAGTAAAAAAAAAAAAAACCTCTAATATTGTATTAGTACTGTAGTGTAATTTTATCAAAGGTATTTAAAACAAACTATGGACATAAGCATATAGAACAGTACATATAACTATATGTCCCCAACTGGAACAGCAATTGAAATCCTATACCATTACATCCCCGTAAAGAGGAGGAAAGGTTATTTCTAGAAAGTTGGTCTTCTCTCCATAATTGAGAGAAAAAACACAGTACACCTATCCCCCCGATTTACACTGTAGATACATTCCTGAGAAAAACGTGTAAATCGAGGGATAGGTGTATATTAAACTGTCAAATCTGAATAGGTGTTCGCCCCCTCATGAATCAGAGCCTCCCAATATTCTTTTCAACATAGGTAGTATAGAGTAGAATATCGTATTTTAGTATAGTGCGATAAAAAACAAAAAAAAAAACTCATTTGGAAAACCGTGTAAAAGCAAAAACGTGTAAAACAAGTACCGTGTAAATCAGGGGATAGGTGTATAAGCAGGAAATTAGAGATACAATATCTATATATACAATCATCATAGAACTGGCCCTAGAAAACAATGCGCACCTGACTCATGAATTACCAGTTTCTGAAAATATTGCATATATTTTGATCCGAAAAGACTTTTAATAATTAAAAAATGTGTGGCTCATTTTATATAATATATTCATCTTAAAAAAATAAAATAAAGAAACAGGTGCATTTTAAATAGTTCCTATATTCAAATATAGACATCATGTTTAAACTTGTTTCTACTCAACAGATGAAGGTAAAGTTTACTTTAGAGTTGAACACTTTAGAGTTAAAAAGACAAGGTAATAAGACCAAATAAATAAATAGTGTGTGACGTTTGAGTAACAACACTATTACTGAAACGTCACATACTATTTATTAATTTGGTCTTATTACCTTGTGTTTATAATCCAAATTGAACCTAATCACTTTAGAGATTTGTTTTAACACTACTTTAGAACATCTCCCTACATATGCTTTACAGGCAGAGAGTTCGCACAACATTAACATGCAAGCTTGCATATGCGTTACACCGACCAATCAGCATAAGAAAACGTACAATACCGTTCTAAATTATTCTAAAGGATTTATTGGATAACTATTCAGAATCAAACAGTGAAATCATTGCTTATGCGGACAATATAACTGTGATATGTTGGGGAAACAACTTGACAGAACTTGGGAATACAACAGGAAAGGTCATGGGGAGAATATTAGACTGGTGTGGGAACAATAAGTTGACCGTATCTGAAGAGAAAACGAAAATCTTATACTTGTTCAATAGCAAAATAGCTGTAAAAATTCCGAACACTATCACAATACCGTCCTTGGGTGCATTTGTGTGAAACCCCATCATCCAATCGCCTGCAGGAATGACAAACTGCGCATATGTAAGCTTGACTAAGCTCCCTCTTTTATGAAAAACATCATTTCTCATTACAACTCTTAATTTTTATTTCTTCTTGTGCACTTTGCCATCCTCTGATTACAAGGATTCCAGATGGTAGATTCAATTACAAAAATTGGTAATATTATTTAAGTATTTTTGAAAAAAAAAAAAATATATATATAAAATGAAAAGATTTAAAAGCACGAATGCTTCTTTTATACATAATACAAACTTCTACTGCCCTTACTGCGATGAAAAAATATATTGGGAGGGCTTGGCTCATCAGTGGTGAACCCTCCCAGCGGTTTTGCCAATTTAATCCACCAGACCGCTTCTCAGAGCTCTAATACTGTATTGGACGATTCTGCTTATATAGGCAGCACTGAAGGATGTAATTTCAGAAATGGTTTTCAATAAAACTATGGACATAAGCTTATAGGACAGTAGAATTACATTCAAATATTTGCATCGAGCAATGCTCTTCCACAAACAATAAAGACATGGCCAGTTAGGCATTTTTTTCATCGCAGTAAGGGCAGTAGAAGTTTATATTATGTATAAAAGAAACATTTGTGCTTTTAAATCCTTTCATTTTATATATATAGATGGCGCGTTATTGCTTGTGTTAACTAGAAAAATGGTCAAGTGTTGATATTAAAAATAAAATTGGCATATCCTGACATAAAGATGGCAGAGTGTCATCTAGTGGAATTTTATTGCGCGACATTTTCATAATTTTATAGTACATGAAATTCCAGCAGATATCTAAAATTGATCTAATTATATATATATAAAACATTGAAATAATTGATACACAACCTTGTTCATTTTAAATGATCTTTTTTTTCCACATCATGTATGGGTTATACCCTTTTTTTTTTATCCTACACACTGGAAGATTTTAATTTGAACACATTACTCTTTGCCGGTCCCAAGCCCGGATGAAAAAGGAGGAGGGGGAGCAGTAACAAGCTCACTAAAAAACCTGGTCTCAGCTGGCCCGGCTGATAGTACCCTGTAAGGGCTCCTGATCCAGGGATACAGGATGAGCAACGTTTGTACTCCATGTTAGGAGCGGCTGCACATGGTCTGTTCCTCATGTCAGAGGCGGCCATTTCTTTTGGTGCTAAGTCGGCCTGCCACTGAGTAGTACTCCCAGTCTTGATGACAAAGGCAGACGCATTCTACTTCACCCAGTGTGGAGATAAGAAAGAATAAGAATTTGAACACATTAAACATTGATTTTTTTTTCATCTTCCATTATAGGGGTTGTATAAAGCGATAAAAAAGTAAAACTAATTCTCGTGTGTTGATAATGATGAAAGAGTAGGCCGACAAAAACTGAAGTGTAAAAGTAGGAGACATAGTCAATGAGGAAGGTAGAGGAAAGAATATTGGAAGCATTTGAATTGTATGACAGGATGCCAACCACACACAATGGGGAAAGAATAAGCTAATACAATCAGGAATGAAGATCTCATGGAATGGGGTGTAAGGGTGCAGCTTTCGTTGATCATGGCACCATGATCCAGGCACACTTTGGTGAAAGTCTGACTTTGCCTGTAGTTTGAGGCCGTCCCTAACATGGAAGCAGACGCTTTTGCTGCCAACTCTAACACGAGTATAGACACAGTTACTCCATATCCCTGGAGTGGGACCCTTGCTGAGGTCTATCAACCGGGTCATTTGAAGTCAGGATTTTTAAAGAGGTCTACTCTTCTAGCTCGAGGAGCATGAACTTATGGAATTCGTGTAATCTTTACACAAGGGGATAAGAAACAACAACAACAGGAATGAAGAACGTCTTGAGAAGTTTGGAAGAGAAGGACTATTAACAACAACAACAAAGATTTTAAAAATATATTTACATAAGACGAATCCCACCTGACATCTGGAATTCATCGGTCAACCACCGCCCTGACAGCATCCCGTATATATCGGTGTTCTTTTCCCCGACATGTGCTATTGCAATGTCGAGGAACTCAATCAAACTTCTGCTTATAGACTTGAGAAAACAGACGAAGTCCTACCTTGAGTGAGATGACATTGCGCTATTTCCTGTCTAAAATATTCGTTATAGAGAGGTCCTAGGAAGGAGTCAGCATCCAATTTATCAAACAGCTCTTCAACCTGTTGGGGAACAAGGAACGTGGCTTGCTGAAGACCATCAGGAAAATACTTGAAGAGAATGAAGCGAAGAAATGTATGGGGCATTATTAAGAAACGATCTGATAAATAAAAGTTCGGAATTTTAAAATGAATGGAACGAAATGTTAGAAGAAAGGAGAATTAAACTGGATAAGAAGTTAGGAGGTCTTCTTCTTTCTTATCTCCACTCAATCATATTAGGGTGTCAAGCTTATAAAGCTTGAGAAAAACATAGTGGGGAGATTTGACAACCATCATGATTGGGTGAAGTAGAATACGTCTGCCCTTTGTCATTAAGACTGGGAACACTACTCAGTGGCAGGCCGACTTAGCTCCAAAAGAAATGGCCGCCTCTAACATGAGGAACAGACGCCATGTGCAGCCGCTCCCAACATGGAGTACAAACGCTGCTCATCCTGTATCCCTGGATTAGGAGACCTTACAGGGTACTATCAGACGGGCCAGCTGAGCCCAGGTTTTTTAGTGAGCTTGTTACTGCTCCCCCTACTCTTTTTTCATCCGGGCTTGGGACCGGCAAAGGTGGAGTTAGTTAGGAGGTAATTCAAGAGAGTCCAGTGACTGGAGCGCCCACAGGACCACTAAGTCTTAGAAAAACTGAAGAACGGATGATTATTATTCAACAGATCTCATCTATGTGTCTTCAATTCAACAGTTAAAAACAAACTTTTTTTCTCAAATTAAAAGAGAGATTGTGTTCTACCAATTATTCATTCTCCCTCATATATCTTTTCAAGTTAAAACATCAACATAGCATTTCTCCATCCTGATTATAAAGTAATCTTGTACAGCTATGCAACTCAGAAAATTTACATATGCAATTTGGACAATCAAATATGCACGATAATATAAAATGAAATATATAAGTGTCAATTTTGCGTGTCTTTATAGAAGTAATTTTAAAAGATATACATGTATACATGTATAAAGATATACATGTATATAAATACTAATAGCTTTTTAAAAATAGGCACGAAAACTATATATATATAGAAATCATTTAAGATATATAATAGCAGAAGATATGCATGAATTTAATTATGTTATATTCTTATTACATATTTTTATAAAACTTACTTATGTAAAGCGCAGCAATTTTTACATCAAAATCGACTAAAAGCAATCTTTTTGATTCTATACAATCAATAATCAGTAAAAAAAAAAACATTACACCAGCCTTAGAAACACTGAATACACTGACTCTTTTATACTCACAACACAATACAGGGGAAATATCTCCTACCATTTATTTAAAAAATCTTTTTCAAACTCTTCACAAGATAAAAAAAAAACTCTTAAAGACATCTTCTGGAGATTTAGCAACCCACTGAAGATGCTGAGAACTATTTCATAAAATAAAAATATAGCAATAGAACTCTATAATTTCTATAGATCAATTATAAATAGATTCATACACAAAAGAGATAGTGAGGAAAGTTTTAGAACAGATGTGTAAATAAATCTCTTTTTAAACAAAGACTCGCGTGCATATGGGGAAAGGGAGAGGAATTGCTGTATTGTTTTGTTGTTGTATGGGCGAATCCATACAGGGCAATGGGCCCTAATAAAAGCCTTGTTGTTGTTTTCAAACTCTTCACACATGTTCTCATCTCGCACCCATAGAACTTTTAATCATAAGACAACGCGTCATCTATATATACTGAATCAAACAGTGGCCAGGAATCGGCAAACTGTGGGTCGCAAGACACATACGGCTCTTTGGATGTGAAGCTCTTTATATAGTTCCATATGTAAATATTATTTATGCGAGTACTATTCATTGTTGCGATTGCATTAGCAAGCCACCTGTTCTAATAATTATCAATGATCCAACATGTGAATGCCGCTTAGATGTTGAATCACCAGAGCATCTTCTTTTAACTTGCCCTCTGATTAATCAAATTGTATGTAGATACTTTGAAACATTACCAAATTCTCTTTGTGTATATACTCTATCTCTTATGAAAACTTTGTTAAGTTTAGAACTATTTGTACAATAATTTACAAAACACTACTAATCCATCGTGTAAATAATTAATCATATATATGTAAATAATACTAGCACAGCACAATAGTCCTTTGGACTTCGTGCTTTTGTAACAATAAATAAAATAAAATAGGTCGAATTTTCATATTCATTGTTGGCAAGAAAAAAAAATTGTGGCTCCTTCAAAAAATTTGAAATTATAAAAATTGTAATTTTTGACTTTCCTGACTCAAGAGTTTTCCGATCCCTGTGGTCTAGACAATCTTTGATAAACTTCTTGAAATCTATTTATATACAGTATATTTGGTCGCAGTGGTACAGCCTACTCCACGCTGAAGAGTGCCAACAGCGCGAAACGCGTTCGTGGATGGCCTTTCTTGATTTATCAATAAATTGGGTTAGCCAAATATCAGGGAACAGGCTAAATCAATGAATAGTTGATTTCTGTTCCACCAGATGGCGCTCTGTCTTCTAAAAAGCACATGTGCTCCTGGTCAGGATATGCCTTTTTTATTTTTAATACAGTATATTGTTTTGTCATTAATCCCATATGTTACAGGCCATGATAACCATAGTGGGTAGTTAGCGACTGCCCACCATACTGTAAGTGTACACCACGTGTCTCTCTACGCATGTAGAAGGCAGTTTGCACTTACACGATGACAGAATTCGATTTTGGTTACTTACGCGAACTGATCTGCTTGGACTCGCTCAATAACACTGAAAGACAAAACTTAAGGAAGTTGTACCTTATAGCATATATATATCAGAATTCAGAAAATAACTCTGAGAGATATTTTCTGAATCCCGATATATATATGCTATAAGGTACAACTTCCTTAAGTTTTGTCTATCAGTGTATTCTAAGTACATTGAGAGAATCACATTTTCATATAAAAAAGTACACACAATACGGGGTTATATACTATCCCCAAAACTACTGTACAATCATACAACTTATAGTACTGGAAAATAGGCTTCTTTTGTTTTATAATAGAACGCTTAGAAAAATAAATGAAAACAAGATAGATAAAAGATATAATACAAAAGAGGGGTAAAACATATTTAACCAATCTACAACTCTCTTGATAAAAAAAGAGCAAAATATGCAACTCAAATAGCTATAATTGAAAATATGTAAATAATTATACTGTTCTTATCGTTATGCAAAAAAGAGAGTGAGGGCCTGAATCATCATAGGCTAACGGTCCAAGCAGTTTCAACCGTTTATTACACAAGACTGATACTTGTTTGCTGCCCCTATATACACTCATGGACAAACCTTAAAGAAGTGGAAAGTCTTTGATGTCGCCAGTCGTCTATTTTTTTTTCTTTGAAGGAGACAAAGGCTGCTTACACTTGGTTATCTCGTGTGTCTTCAATAAAGGTCACTGTAATATCTTTCAGAGTTATTGTCCCGATATACATGTTATAAGGTACAACTTCCTTAAGTTTTGTCCCCGTCAGTGTAGTAACACCCAGAACTTCTAGATGAATTTGCTGTTGTAGTGAGATCCTAGGGAGATATGTAATTGAGGTAGAATCCAAACAACTATCTGAGGTAGAAAGGCCTTATTACATTCTTATGGTCGACCAAACAGACATATCCTCACCTCTCAAACAAACATTTTTCAGATGACATAGTGATATCTATTGGTATAAATATCAACTAAACGTTGAATTAAGTTTTTTTTTTCAACATATTTTATTGATAACTACATTTGAAAGAAAAAAACAAAACAATACGTACGAGTTTCGGAGACTCGTCAGTGTGGTACAGGCTGTAGCTCACCGACTACTAAGGTTGTCAAATAGGCCTCCCGAAAAAATAAGAAATGGTTATATAAGGCCAATTTGTATGCGTTCCTAAAACATGTGAAATGGAAAGGGGGAAAAAATAATAATAAAAAAGCAAAGAAGGCAAGGAAGAAAAAGGTCAGGATGTAAAATACATAGATAAAACTTAAGGAAGCGGAAAGTCTTTTAAATTAAAAAAAGTTGTGGCGTTTTAGAGTATAATTTAATAGTTTTCTCTCTATATCGGGGAGGTATCCTTTCTTTTTCAAATATCATCCCTATCTATGTATTATCTTGTGTGGAGAATATGTAAAAAGCACAACAACAAGTTACATAAACTAGGTTATCGTTTCTTCCATCTATACATTTTTGTACAGTATCTATCATATAGAGGCTTAGCATTATTTAAAAAAAATATATATTTTTATTTTTTTGCTTATCCCTAATACACGTGGTACAGGCCAGGATAACCATGGTGGGTAGTTAGCGACTGCTTTTACTGTAAGCGCACCACATGTCTACACATGTGAAAAGCAGTTCGACTTTGCACTTACAAATGTGCCAGAGCCCCGTTTGGTTACTTGCACTCGCTGGTGGGGTTGGACTTTTGCAAGAATCGGGGGCCATTGGAGAATTTTTTTTTTAAACAGAAAAAAGTGTCCAATGCGGGAATCGAACTCGGGTCGTAGTGGTCGAAAACCAAACGGTTTAACCAGCCTTCCACCGATCCCCCGGCTTAGCATAAATGAGAGAACTTAATCTCGTTTCTATTTATAAAACACATACCTACAAATGTATAATCTATATTAAATAAGAGAAAGTAAGTCTAATAGAAATATACAAACATGTAAATAATCCACGTTTTAAAGAAATTATACATTTTATATATGCATGCATACAATGTAGAGGAAAAGTTACGATGAACTATGGAAAACTATTCAGAAAAATACTAAGTATATAGATTTAAAAAAAGATAATAAATTTGCATATTCGCATTTCACAAAGCAACACGGATACAAATCAAAGCTATTTACATACTTCCTAAATTTTAAAAACTTCCCTTCAGTTAAAAAATATCCACAAAACACCTAAGAAATCACGCCATTCAAATAAATATATATGCGGAATAAGATAAACACATGTAAATACGGAGTTCTAAAGAATCGGTGGGAAGTATGCAAATAATACTAAAGGAATAAATAGACGAGCTGCCGGGAATGTCGGCAGTCTTAACTGATACGATCGCTACACCTACCAAAACATGAACTTTCCTGCGAACAACTATGGCCTCTACCAGCAGGGTTACCTTCCCCAGCAGCAGCTTCCTTATGCACCCTATGCGAACGGCTATCTAGCTCCCTATATGCATCCCTTAGCGCCACCCTACGGCTATGATAACAGATATTTCTATGGAAGACCATTGCAAAACGTGCCCTATGGATATGCCCCGGTGTCATACCTACCACAAGGAATTCTTGGATCTCGCAACCAGGTCAATCTCCCGCCAACAGCCTGGAACTCCAGTCATGGCTACGCCGCTCTCCCACAAGTTTATCCTCACCAAAGACCTCCTAACACTCTCCAAACTCAGTACACAGAAGAAACTGTCTACACAAAGGAACCGCCGCAACAAATCTATTCTTTAGATCAACCACTAGAGCCAGTAGTATTGCCACACAATATCGAAACTCAAATTGAAGATGTTACACAAAGAACGATTCAAGAAAGCATTCACGTTGAAGATAATGCAGTCATTCAGCAGAAAAAGCTACCAGAGATAAGCCATTCTAACAAATCTGAGCCACTTAATTTGGAAAGCCTAAAACACCTAGGTAAGATGCCTAAAGATAGAAAAGGGTGGAAAAAGTGTCCAGATATTAAGCCGAAAGAGAACGATCATTTGGAGGAGAAGGAGAATGACAAGAGGGTTCTGTTAATCGACGAACTTGCCAAAGAATTGCTGGAGAGCTACAAGGAATTCCCACCAATCCATGTTAAAGTTGATAAATGTGGAAACCTCGATGAGCATTGGCTGAGACGAAAGATCCGCGAAGATTTGTGTCAGATCCCTCCAAAAATTCCTCCCTACATAAGGATGAGCGACTCCACAAAACTGAAAGTTGAAAAACTTCGGAAAATGGCCTGTTTGTTAAAGAGCACTAACGTGTTAGGAGACTTGCAAACCAATGTCGTCAACCTAGACATCGTGGAAGAACTGATGAAATCTCGGCTGAATTGTGAGGATAAGGAATCCGAGTTGGACATCTACGAAAACCTTGACTTGGAGCAGAGAATTTTAGATATCGTTCACGAATCCAATATTGAAAATCCACTTTGTGAGGAAAAGATGGCCGAAAGTAAGCTCGTCCAATCTCATGTGGAGATCTGCAGAGTCAACGAAGAACCTGATGACAGAAGCATGTCCATTTCGCGCTATGTGGCTCAACACGTCCCCACTGCATCTTGCTGCGGCTATCTACAGAATGGGAGAGAACGGGAGATGCAAGACATCTACGATGACGCCAAGATTTCTAAAGAAGCTGCGAAGAAAGAAAAAGTCGAACAACCTCACGAAATCTCCCTATCCTGCCTACTTTTACAGATGGACGGCAATCTGAACAGCAACACAACTGTAGGATGCTCAGAATCACTTTTAGATAATCAGACTTCAGAAATTCTGTGCACAGAATCTGTCTGTTGTGACGACTTGGACACCGAAATATGTCCACTTTTTGAATATTCTATTGGGGAAGAACTTCACAACCTCTTAAAGCCCCCATGCCAGGAATCACTTATCAAAAATCTCTTAACTGAGAATGCCGACATTCCTGAGGCTATTGATAAGAATCAAGAAGAAGATTCTTCAATTTTAGAAACCACTTTTATCATTGAAGACGAAGAGCCTAACGAAGCTATCGGAACTCCAAAAATTGAAATTTCCGAAGTTTCGGTTATTGATAAATCGGAAGGCAAAGATTCGAAAGAACCAATGGTCAGTGCAGAAGCTCTGGATAAGAAAGAACTCTGCCATGATGACCCAGCTCACCTCAATGTGGTTGAAGCTGATCTTAATCGACCTAAAGAGGCTACCAGTGGTATAATCAATATTTCTACAGAAGCTAATAAATCAGCAAGCAAAGAGAAAGCTGTATCTGTTGAAATTGTGGATACATCAACAAAGGATTATCTACAGAGCGGTGAAAAGGCTAAATTATCCCGCTGGAAACCCATCGATTCTCTATTCTTAGAAGACGTCAAGGAATCTGAAGAATACGATGAAAAGTACAGTTCATCAGCATATATAGAATGGCCAGAAATCTTGAAGAAAGAAGTCTTAAGATCCGAAGCTTTAGAAAAGGCAGTCAATCTGGAAGATTCTGAGAAGGCGGCAGAAAGTCAACAACTCTCCAAAGAACATTTAGAGGAATCTGCCGAACAAGGCTCATGCATAAAAGCTGAATTAAAAACTTGGGAATATCCTATTGAATCCAACTTAGCAGCTGCAGAGACTGATAATTCTGCAGTTTCCGAAAAAGAACTGGCCAACGAATCTGAAAATCTCATCCAAGATTCACCTCAATCAGATACTCAAAGGGAAGCTGAAAATTCTAGCAAGGAGTTGGCCGAAGGATCTGATGGAAATATTCAAGTTAACAAGCAGTACGTGTATACACCAGACTATTCTAATATTATACTAAGGCCTTGTACAGAACTGGAAACCATTGAAGAAATGCCTGAAATTATTGAAATGGAAAACCAAGAAGCTCAAGAACATGCTGAAAAAATCCTTGAAAAGGATTCTCCGGTGGAGGAACCGAAAGATTCGATATTAGAACATGTTTCCTTGAATATGTTGGATGACGGTATGAGGCTGGAACCTGCCAAGAAAGAGGTGGGCCAAGATAAACCAGAATCTGAGGCGGGGGGATCTGACGAAGCTGGAAAACAGCAGGAATTGAAGCAGGTCGTCAAGAAAAATCGTAAAAACAAGCGCAAGAACAGGAAACGATAAATCATAAAATAAAAAAAAAACTGATAAATTTTAGAATTGTCTATATGCGATCTATTTGACGATGTTTTTACATTTTGTAAAGATGAGAATTCAATAAAATCTTTCAAAGAAAAAGGTTTCCTTTATTAAAAAGTATTTAGAATCATTTTTTCCCTATTTAAAATGTTTTCTAGATGTTTCTTGAAATAACTTGGACAAAATATGCTGAAATTATTTTTTAAAAATCTGACTTAAATGCGAGAATAAACATCTATATGAGGAACTTTAAAAAGTCAAATTTGTAAAAAAAAAAAAATTCTAAATAATTTAAGACTTTATAAAATTTAAAATATAAATTTGATAAATATTTTAGCTAAATTTTTATTTCCTAATTATGAAATGTATGCATAACCGATAATTCTAAATAGGTGCAACATTTTAGCATACGTTAAAAAAAAAACGAAATGGGCAAATTTAGATATAATTATTTTAATAGAGATTTAGAGAAGCTGGAAATATTGCCCAATACATAACAATAAAATATAGCTGGTGATTGAAGTCTTGGTGGCAATCTACTTTTTTTTCAACACTTTTCAACACTTTTTCAACACTTTTGCGCAATCAATCTACATTGTATAGTACAGACCGTGAGGTGAAAATCCACAAAAAAAAAGTCACACTAAACTCAAGGTGATGCTTGAGATCAGAAGTAAGGTGAGGTTGTGTCTAGGATGAGAGAACATTTTAAACAATATATGAAAACATTATATAGAAAGTGGAAAATGCATAAAAACTGGTGGCAAAATTTAAATAAAGACTTCTCCTTATCGTTCAATTGAACTTTACTAATAGCTTACGCCATCTATCGGAATAAATATCAATTGCAGAAAGGCGTGCTGCAACATTTTTACATTTAAAACGAAATTACAGAAGATTTCGCGAATCAGCCTTTCTTCAGCTAAAAACTTTGATAAATAATAGAAATGAGAGTTTGTATATGCATATATGACGTTTTGTGAAAGGTTAAATATGGAAATTTGAAAATTTACATTATATTAAAGTAGAACAAAGAAAATAATTGAATATATATAGTAAAGTTCAATGAGAACTTTGGTAGATCAATAAAATCGTTCCTTTTTTGTTGATATTTTAAAAGATTTAAGATGAGATACTGTTGCGGGGGCAGCGCTATATGCTTAGGTTTATAGCATCATAATTCTTCTGTGTTTCTATCGGTCTGTCTGGAGTGTGACCTGTTTTACTGTGATAGGGTTACTATTAAGGAGTTAGAATTCTGATTAGAAACATTGATGTAGCAACTAATATTTGAATTATCAACAAATGACATCTATAAACTTTTCGGGAATTAATTTGGCGATTTTTAGTTGGTATTTATTCCAATAGATGGAGCCTCAGTCGCACGAACAGGAGATGCCTCGTACATAACGATGGTTGGAAAGCTTGGGTAGAATTTTAAAAAAGTCCCTTGTGTTAAAAAAGAAAAGTTTTAGGATGACATGGCGATAAAAACCAATTAAATGGTGGTTTCAGAGTACAGTGAAGAACACCAAGATTGGTCAAATTCAATGTAGAGAACCTAAGAAACTACCAATCAGAAAGCAAAAACGAAACTTTAAAGCGTTTACGACGTATATAGCAGGAAACAGAGAAGCTGGATATATTTCCACCACAGTGTCGTAAATGAAAAGAGAAAAATATCAAAATTATTCATAACAGAAACTTTCAGGAATGCTGATTACCTGGCTTTATCCACTTAGCTAGATGGGATTTATTTTTGACTGTGGAACTTATGATAACTTAGTTGTAGGGCGTTGTAGTTTCTTGTGTTTTGTGTGTGTGTTGTTGTATGTGTGCTGTGTGCTATTATGTGTGTTATTTGCGCTGTTGTGAGTGTTGTATCCGTGTTGTGTGAGTGTTGTATCTGTGTTGTGTGAGTGTTGTATCCGTGTAGTCTGTGTTATGTACGTGTTGTATGAGTGTTGTATCCGTGTTGTGTGAGTGTTGCATCCGTGTTGTATGAGTGTTGTATCCGTGTTGTGTGAGTGTTGCATCCGTGTTGTGTGAGTGTTGTATCCGTGTAGTGTGAGTGTTGTATCCGTGTTGTGTGAGTGTTGCATCCGTGTTGTATGAGTGTTGTATCCGTGTTGTGTGAGTGTTGTATCCGTGTTGTGTGAGTGTTGTATCCGTGTTGTGTGAGTGTTTCATCCGTGTTGTGTGAGTGTTGTATCTGTGTTGTGTGAGTGTTGCATCCGTGTTGTATGAGTGTTGTATCCGTGTTGTGTGAGTGTTGTATCCGTGTTGTGTGAGTGTTGTATCCGTGTTGTGTGAGTGTTGTATCCGTGTTGTGTGAGTGTTTCATCCGTGTTGTGTGAGTGTTGTATCTGTGTTGTGTGAGTGTTGTATCCGTGTTGTGTGAGTGTTGTATCCGTGTTGTGTGAGTGTTGCATCCGTGTTGTGTGAGTGTTGTATCCGTGTTGTGTGAGTGTTGTATCCGTGTTGTGTGAGTGTTGTATCCGTGTTGTGTGAGTGTTGTATCCGTGTAGTGTGTGTTATGTACGTGTTGTGTGAGTGTTGCATCCGTGTTGTGTGAGTGTTGTATCCGTGTTGTGTGAGTGTTGTATCCGTGTTGTGTGAGTGTTGTATCCGTGTAGTGTGTGTTATGTACGTGTTGTGTGAGTGTTGTATCCGTGTTGTGGAGTGTTGTATCCGTGTTGTGTGAGTGTTGTATCCGTGTTGTGTGAGTGTTGTATCCGTGTAGTGTGTGTTATGTACGTGTTGTGTGAGTGTTGTATCCGTGTTGTGTGAGTGTTGTATCCGTGTTGTGTGAGTGTTGTATCCGTGTTGTGTGAGTGTTGTATCCGTGTAGTGTGTGTTATGTACGTGTTGTGTGAGTGTTGTATCCGTGTTGTGTGAGTGTTGTATCCGTGTTGTGTAGGTGTTGTGTGTATGTGAATGAAGATATATTCCCTTTGGAAGATAGTGACATCAGGGCACCGATGACTAAACAAATGATTAAATCACCCTATACTTCAGTGGCATATAGTACAGAGACTCGAGCTGATCAGCCTTTGTCACCAAGCTAAGGAGTTACATTCGTCCGTTCCTCATGTCAGAGATGTTCGTCTAAAATTGGAGCTGTATGTAAGTCAGTCTGTTACCAGAATAGTGCTTCCAGTGACTAAAACACGAGTATTTAAAATATTATCATTGAACTATCATTGCTATATCAACTGCCATTGCCATTTCGCTCCTATCAACCAAGGGTGGCTGTCAATATCTTCATATGGTTGAGAGGAGCTATTTCTCAGTATTTCACACAAAGAGACTGTTATATCTCCAGTTACCACCATATGTACAGTGTAAGTCCTCAGTGTTTTCTACTAACATCTAAAATGTACCTTCAGCAATCATACGTTCTTAACTGACAGTACCTATCTTTCATCCCTGTATAATGAATGGTATATTCCACACTACATTCTATTGTTCTCAAAAGTCACTTGAACAGCTGTAAATACAAGGTGTATGCAAGGTATAGAAATATAGAAATAAACACAAGGTATCCATCCACCACGCACGTATATTTTCAAAAAATTCGGATTTTCAAACAGAAATAATGTAGTATATTTTTCTCTCATTATATAGTAAGTATTTAAAATATGTATATAATAATATGTATATGTCATAATATATACTCTTCCAGGAATAATAAAGCAAACCTCAGTAAACCCAGAGAGAGACGGGCGGGTAAGGACCGGTCACTTTAGACATCAGCAACATTCCAAGGGGCGACTACTGGGGCCCGTTACTTGGAACCTCGGGACTTTTAAGACAGTTGGGGATTGTGTGCGACACGAACGGCTGCCCGGCTGTTGCCGGGCCCGTCTCCCTCTCTCTCTGGTTGTCTGGGATTCTTCTTCCAAACTTGTGGTGTAATTATCTCTCTCTCCCCACCTTATTATATTGCCACATATATCAAAATGTATTTATTATTACATTGTTAACGTGATAATCCTGTTGAAGGACTGACAAGTCCGAAAGCTTGAAAATAAAAAAAGTTGTACAAGAAACTTAACCCTGGAAGCTTCATTTATTTTATAACAAGTTATGTATGGACCAGCCAAACAAGGGAATCCACAATAAAAGAAGAAGAAGAAGAGTTGGGGCGTTGAACCATCGGTCAGGCAATAAAGCCAGATGCTAGGGAGGAGGGTTCACGCACATCTCTGCCAAACGACCCAATTGCGTGGATAGAAGAATCCATCTTTTGGCGCCAAATTGTTGCACCGTCTGCCCTGATATTTAACTTTGATGTCTTTTGGTATGTTGTTCTCTATGTGACAGTCGGTTTGTTATAGTAATTATATAATAGATCACATTGGCTATAGCATTCAAGTATAATTACATATTCTAAATTATTATAGACGCGTATGATTCTTTTAAAAATAAAACAATTTCTACCTCCTGGTTCAAAGCCACATTAATAGGTACCGCTCAACAAGAGCAACCTAGTTCATGATAATTGAAACAGTGAATAATATGTGTAGGTTATTCACACATATTAAACAAAATGTTAACGTGGGATTCAATCCCGGTTCATGACTGTCGGGAATCGAGGGTGTTACCTACTTGTCCACCGACTTTATTATATATTTCTACCTCCCTTACTGAACAATTTCTTCTCCCCTTACCGCAATGGAAATATTAATGGGAGGTCCTGGCTCATCAATGGTAGATTAAACTGGCGTAACCGCTAGGAGGGTTCACCACTGATGAGCCAGTCCCTCCCATTAATTTTTTTCATTGCAGTAAGGGCAGTAGAAATTGTTTTATTTTTTAAAGAATCATACGCGTCTATAATAGTTTCGAATTTTTATAACAGATGGCGTGCTAATATATCATAATTAAATATAAAACTGATTAAACAGTTTTATATTTATAGATACAAGAAAATAACACCTATTGCAATTGATTTTTTGTATTCTTTTGTCTGATGACGGTATCAACGTTGTTACCGAAACGCCACACACTATTAATTGGATTAGGTCTTATTTTCTTGTATCTATAATCGATCATTCAAATTGTGCTTAATCAGTTTTATATTTAATTATGATATATTAGCCCGCCATCTGTTATAAAAATTCGAAACTATTATAGACGCGTATGATTCTTTAAAAAATAAAATAATTTCTACTGCCCTTACTACAATGAAAAAATTAATGGGAGGGCCTGGCTCATCAGTGGTGAACCCTCCCAGCGCCAGTTTAATCAACGGATGCGTTTCGGGATGTTGGCCCTCATCAGCGTGGTGCAAGTTGTATATATAGGCTTATTGACAATAAGTACTCCCTACATTTATATATATACACTTCGAGGCATTATTTAGTTATTGTGTTACTCCCGTAGAGAAGGACTTGATAAAACTGAGACAAAACTTATGAGTTAATAAAAACTGATAAGGAAACTTATCCTCGGATGGATTTTCGATTTACATACTCCAATATTATTCACTTGGTCACAGAACCCGGACGAAGCCGGCTCACACCGACTTAGTGAAAGCTGATTGTTTTAAAAGCAAAACAAACTCATCAAAGAGGAAGTTGATAAGTTGTGATCACTAATTGACACATGCTAGGTGACACAAGTTGTTGTTGTTGTTGTCGTGTCCAAAGAAGAGTCTCAGATGTCTCCATGCATCTCCATCACAGCAGCAGCAATATCCACTATCTTGGGTGTGTAAAGCTGCTGCTCTGGGTCTAAGTCAATTTTCTGCAAGGCTGCGGCCATTGCTGGGCATGAGAATATGTAGGTAGGTGTTAGTTCCACACCAGGACAGTTGTTGCATGCTTTATAAGTTCTTGTGCCATCTGGATGTATTGTCATTCCTTTATAGTGTTTTGTTCTAAGTCTTGTTATAGTTTTTGTCAGTTTTCTCTCAGAGTTTATTTCACATATTAGATCTTTTCACAAGTGACACAAGTGAAACATATATAAGTAGAAGATAGAAATTAGAAATAAGCATTCCCTCGAGGAGAGTGAAAGCTAGTCATTAAAACGTCGGAAACTAAATAAATAATTAGTTGATGTAGACAGATATATTCAAAGCAAACTCCCAATCAACAAATGATCTTCAAAACGACAACAAATGACACATAGAACACAACCAAATACACACAGGGCAACAATTCCAGTTACCTCCAGCCACCTACGTTATAATTACAATTACAATTATTTTATTTCCAAAGCGCTATATCCCGCAAGTGATACTTGCGCCAAACAAGGAGAAAGTTTATTTACATAAGTTATTTACATTATTCAACGCATGAAAACATTAGAGATCTAGATTTTGTAGAAAGTTTAGAATGTATTTACAAAATGAATTGAACTTTAAATATGATTTTTTTTCGGAAATCAAATCGTTAAGTTCACAAACAATTAATTCATTCTTCATTCTATAATCTTGAAATGCTGGGCAATTATGATGTGTAAATATACTACAGCCACGTGACCCAGATGGCAAGATCGAAACGTAGCGTGATCCAGGGTGACCAAATAAAATATTCAATCAAATATTCACCATAATAATTCTCTATCCTGGCAATTCTGGACCTTCTTCTCACACCAATCGAGATTCTCTCTTTTTGTTGCGCGGTGAAACTTTCTTTTATTGTATTGGGGTCGAGGTGGGACCGCTAATGAATTAATATATATACAGCACCACACATATATATATATATATATATATATATATATTGTAATACAGTTGGGTATATTGATAATAAATCTTTTTTCTTTACTATGGGGTAACACGCTAGGGGATTCCTTAAAGAAATTATCAAAATTCGAAATTATTATAGACGCGTATGATTCTTTCATACACGTCTATAATAGTTTCGAATTTTAATAACAGATGGCGCGCTAATGCATCATAATTAAAGAAATTATAAAATTTAATTTAAAAAAAAGCACAATTAACCCTTTTGTTGCCGACCACATGTGTAAATATAAGACTATCCTCAGGAGCCTATAACACGCTTGTGCGTGATCTAAGATCGAACATTTAGATTTCTGGTTGCTGTTGTGTCCTATAGTCACCTTGGACCAGAATTTGGTCAAATATTCCAAGGGTCTAGGGGGAATCGCAAGGAGGTATGGTCGGGCTTCTTCTCCTCCTATCTTTCTGGTTTAATCCGCAATTGCATTTCAACGATATCTGTGATGGTAGTAGGCTATATAAACGTTGTTACTTAGTTGCATATGACTGTGGATTGGTTTTATTTGGATTAATAAATATTTTATTGGATAAAAACGGTGTTAAAGGAGAATGACCGGGGTGAGACTATTGCTTCTGGTTGCAGACTAACTAACAACACACATGTTACCACGTATGGTAGTAAAAGTTGAACATATTAGTAGCAGTAAAGTAAGATAGTGACATATGCCATATACAGTTGAACCTGTCTATAGCTCCCCCTCTTGGGACTCACCAAAATAGGGTGCTATAGAGAGGAGGTGATATAGACAGGTCACTTTTAATGTAAAATGTTTACATTTTAATGTTTAAAATCGGGCGCTATAGAGAGGAAAGCGCTATATAGAGAGGGCGCTATAGACAAGTTTAACTGTATATTAATAAGTTGATGATTTCTCAGAAGCTAGATATAACTTTTGAACTGAGAGATCCTGCCCTTGTCTGGAGGAGGAATCTCTCAAGATGGAGGAGCCTCCCTGATAACAAATGTTTACATTTTATCCTAATTTTATTTATCCTAATTTTACATTTTATCCTAATTTTATTTATCCTAATTTTACATTTTATCCTAATTTTATTTATCCTAATTTTATCCTAATTTTACATTTTATCCTAATTTTATCCTAATTATACCTAATTGCAAATAATATCATTTATATTATGATACATTAGCGCACCATCTGTTATGTCAGAAATTGAAACTATCATAGACGCGTATGATTATTTTAAAGATTAAACAATTATCTGCTGCCCTTACTGCCTTTCCATTAATTTTCCATTGCAGTAAGGGCAGTAGATAATTGTTTAATTTTTAAAAGAATCATATGCGTCTATAATAGTTTCAATTTCTGACATATAATATATGATGTATCTTTGTTTAATTTCTCATTAATTTTTGTAACAATTAACTAAGTGAAAAATAGTACAAATGTGATATTGTACTGGGATAAGGTGCATAAATTAAGAAAAAGGCATCTCCTTATCGTGCAACTGAAAGTTGCTGATGGCTTGCGCCATCTATCGGAATAAATATCTTTGAGGTACAGCTTGCACCACGCTGATGAGGGCCAACAGCCCGAAACGCGTCCGTGGTTAGCTTTTTTTGACTAATCAAGAATGGGTATTTGGCCAATTCTGCAATAATTAAAAATCAACGAGAATAGTTGATATTTATTCCGATAGATGGCGCAAGCCATCAGCACCTTTCAGTTGCACGATAAGAAGATGCCTTTTTCTTAATTAACTAAGTGTTAATACAATATTTTCAATTGTCAATTGATATATTTTACTGGATTGTTCCAAAGATCTTGTTATATAGCCAAGATACAATCAAGGGGATGTTGGGGATTGTTACTATTGTCTTTGATGTATGTTCGTTATCTGTATACTTGGACAAAAAGCTAATAAAAAGAATGAAAAACATATATGTTATGATTATTTTGTTTTGTTGTTGAAAAAGAGAATTGAAGGTGCAGTCGTGAAAAAAGAAAGATAATTATTTACCCATCAAGTAGTTTTTATTTTGAATTACTTGAAAAGAATTACACATTAATTATTTATCACAGTAATATAGAATTTATAAAATGAATCCTATATTCGTGATTTTAAAAATAGGTAAGTTAGCTATACATATTTACAACAAAAATTCTAAGTATTTTAAATCTATGGTCAAAAATAAAAGAATTGTCAATGATGAAAGTAAAATACATGTTTTTAAAAATAAAATATTTGCATTTTAGATTATATACACATATATATTATAAAATAAAAGATGAGATTTTCTGTTTGATTTTTGATCATCTTGAGAATTATGCTATGGTAATGCAGTCGTGGTTAAAATCTTGAAAGTATAATTATAAAAATAGTCTTGATCAGTAATTGATTTAATTGAACTAAAGGAATATATAAAAACATAGTTTGATAAAAGTACTGCCTGGCTTAAGGCGTAAGAATAAAAAATGGAAAACTTATTTACATAATGTACAAAAGGTTTGAGCCGGCCATCGGGAAACAACAACAATGAGTTTTTATAGGGGAAGCATGACCTCTGGCGGTCGATTTCACGAGTATTTGAATCTATGAAATATAATTTTAAATAAAATAATATTTTAATATAACATATATACATGTATTACTAAATTTTCACAGTAATAGGGAAACGTCAACAAAAATAAAGACGAAAAGTAAATGTTTTAAAAATTGACAAACTTAATTCTGAAAAGAAATCCGATTCTAATAAAATATATATTTTTTGTTTAAATCGTAATTAGTTTAGAGAGAGAGAAAAATTTCAATATATTATTAAATTTCGCCTCTTTTAAAATTAAGAAAGTAGAATAAATTTTTCAAACTTTTGTTTTTAAATTACTTTTTTTTTCTTGCAGTTTTGTCGATTTTTGTAAAAGTCCATAGATATTTTAGATGGGCAGAGAGAAAAACGTGGTTTTATTGGTGACTTGGAAATATAACTCGGCTTCGCCCGGGATCTTCCTAAGTGATGTTTGCCCACACAATAATGATTTTTTATAACGAAAACTTATATTTCACCATATTAATAGATAAAATAATAATTTTATTAAAGCAGTATAATATTTATAGTATAAACAGATATATATATATACAATAGTATATACAGAATGTATTTCAGAAAACTGAATGTTTACTGAATGTTTCCTAAAATATTATTTTGTAAAACGACATTTGAAATTTATCCCGCATGTGTTTCTTTTGAACGAAATATCGAAATTTATTTTTGAGGAGAAATAACGATTATTTCTAACCTCAGGGAGGAAGTATGAAAAGATGAATTGTGAAGAGTAATGATAAACGGAAAAATAAAAGTGTCCAGGGATAGGAATTTCCGTTTATCATTACTCTTCACAGTTCATCTTTTCATACTTCATCCCTGAGGTTAGAAATAATCGTTATTTCTCCTCAAAAAATAAATTTCGATATTTCGTTCAAAAGAAGCACATGCGGGATAAATTTCAAATGTCGTTTTACAATTATAAGCCGCATTATATTATATTATATATTATTTTGTGATAAACAATCCAAAATATACCTTATTATTGATTGTATGCAACTTATAGAGTGTGCATTATATATTTCTCAACCTTTATGTTCTATATTTTAAGGCCCAAACCATACGACATAACAAAGTTTTACTCTATTTTGGACGTATCTTGATTTAGTTCACAAAAATTACCTTCACTCACCCACACACACAAAGCTTTATTAAGACCACCGGTCTTATATAGATTCACCACAGGAAGAAATAATAGATAGAGCTCTTATACTCCAGGCAGCGCAGCACCCAACAACAGCCTCCTGGTCCGACGCATGTCCAATAAATTACCTTAACTCTCAACGTAACAAGGGGACAAAAATACCGAGTTGGATACCATCTGTCTTCCCAATTAAGAAACAATTTCCATAATTAATTATCAATTTGTCTCCAGGTGCTAAATACCCTGAGGACTTTAAAGACTAATGTTGCTGCATGGCCACCGACTGTGGGGTGGTGTTAATGGAACATCACGTCTAACTTTTCCAATCAATATTCCTTTATGTAGCGAATTTACCAAATGAAAGAAGACAAGTTTCTTTAATTATTCGACAACGCAAGCTTTCGGGCAAAAACCCTTCAACAGGCAAGATAAAGTATAAATACGAGAGTGTCGTATTTATACTTTATTGCCTGTTGAAGGGGTTTTGCCCGAAAGCTTGCGTCGTCGAATAATTAAAGAAACTTGTCTTCTTTCATTTGGTAAATTCGCTATATATTTTACAAAGAAGAATATTCTATATCTAATGTTCCTTTATTCATACCTTCTCTCTGGCAGGATTAAATATTTTTTGACCAGTCTGCATTCAATAAAGTATACACATTCATCGACAGAACTTAAGGAAGTGGAAAGTATTTGATGTCGCGGGTCATCTATATATATATTTTTGAGAAGACAGAGTCAATTTCGTTCACACTTGGTTATCTCGTATGTCTCCAATAAAAGTCACTGTAATATCTTTCAAAGTTATTGTCCCGATATACATGCTAAAAGGTACAACTTCCTTAAGTTCTGTCCATGAATGTATTCACACTTGGGTATCTCGTGTGTCTTCAATAAAAGTCACTGTAATATCTTTCAGAGTTATTGTCCCGATATACATGTTGAAAACTTCCTTAAGTTTTGTCCATGAATGTATATGTAGCAAACATATATAATATGAGCATTTCTCTATCTTTTTATCCAAATTCATATTTATTCTGTATTTAACTTTATATAATCTTATATGAACATTGTAATAAAGTAGTTTCAATATCTTCTCGCTAAAAATGTTTTAAAACAATAAGAATATCGTTGATATACAACAACAACAACAACAACAAAAAGCCTTTATTGAGGACCTCTCGTCCTATAAAGGATTCGCCATTTTACAGAGTAAGAGAAGAGAACTAAGAATACAGAGAGAAACCTATAAGTAGTAGGTATACCAGGTCTATTAGTATGAAACGCGAAAATTTTCAGTGAATTCAAAAGTTCACCAATTCCATACAACAAAAGATTTTTTATTCAAAGTAATTGCCCTGATTAGCTATACACTCTGACCACCTTTCAGGCAATTTTCGAATTCCTTGTCTGAAAAATTCTATTCCTTTTGAGTCGAACCAGTCAACAAGCCATTTTCGGAGTATGTCTGAATTCGATAATTCCTGTTTTTTTTTAGGGCGTGTCCTAAAGATGTGAAAAGGTGGTAGTCCGACGGCGCTAAGTCTGGTGAGTACGGCCGGTGGGGTAAGAGTTCCCAGCCCAAGTCTTTTAGGGTGTTTTTGACCACTGTAGCGTTGTGGGCTGGAGCGTTGTCATTGCTGCAGTATCAGCTTGTTGTGCTTTTCACGCCATTCCGGTCTTTTTTTCATTCACCGCCTCTCTCAAACTGTGCATTTGTTGTTCGTAGCGACTAGTATTGACCGTTTCGCCAGGTTTCAGGAGCTTGAAATATACTACGCCGGTCTGGTCCCACCATACGCAAAGCATTGCCTTTTTTCCTAAGCGATTGGGCCTAGGTTTCCGTTTTGGAAATTGGCCGAGCAGGCCCCACGACTTTTGGCGCATAGGATTGCTGAAGTGGATCGATTTCTCATCAGAAGTTACGATTCGGTGCAAAAATGACTTCTTTTCATGCCTGGCGAGCAGCCCTTCGCAGGTTACCAGACGCCGTTCTTGATGCCTTTTGCTCAACTCGTGGGGGACCTACCTGGAAAGCTTTTGGGTCATTCTGAGGCTGTTTAAACGTAGGGAACAGAACCTTTGGACACCTGGAGCTGTTTCGCGAGTTTCTCCTGCGTTTGGGTACTGTCGTCATCCAACAAAGCTTGCAGTTCAGCGTCCTCGAACTTTGGTGCGGTTTTCCACGTGGTTCATTATCAAGTTCGAAATCGCTACTTTGGAATTTTTTAAAGCACCTGTAACACTGTGATTTGCTCAGAGCGTGGTCGCCGTGAACTTCCTCGAGCATTCGGTGGGCTTCAGTGGCACTTTTCTTCCAGTTGAAGGCGAACAACAAAACTTCCCGCAAATGGGCACTTTTTGGCTCGGAAATCACCATTTTCCACGGGCTCCAGAAATTTTCTACGATTTAAATTTTTCTAAAACTCCACGCATGCTGATGCCACGTGAGTCAAAAAACAAAATGCCTTCAACAGCGCCACCGTCGGCTCAAATAAAGTTGCACAGCGCCCTCTGGCAGCCATTTTCGCGTTTCATACTAATAGACCTGGTAGATTAGTATTTTCTACACTGTGACTATATACAACAGCAGCAACAACCCTTTTACTGGAATCAAAGTCCCATACAGGATTCGTCATTCTAATCCTGACATAGATTATTTGCATATAATTATTTAAATTAATTCGATTATATATATAGCCTCCTCTTCTCTTCAGCCGTCTTCCAAAATTTTAACAAGGCAAAAGCTCCAGCTCTGCTTCTCACCACCTCATTCAACTTATCGTTGATATACTCTATGCGTAACTTACAGACCCAGATCAGCCAACAAGCCACAACACCAGTTTTGGCAAATTCAGACAAAGCCAACAACCTTTATACCATGGTTTCGGTCTATTGCCCTCATCAGTACAAGGGCGGCTTCGATTTCATAATATTCTACGAGAGAAACTATGAAATAGGCCGAATTTACTAAAGGTGTCGCCAATTTACGCAGAGAGATTTGTCAAACAAACATTGTTGTACTGATCTCTAATAGGACGGCTGTCATTTTGTGGCTGTATATGTGTGAATACCATCTCTTTCAGAAAAATTACCAAGTAGTACACACGTCTTTACCATATAAGTTTTATCATTCATTCCCCCCATATTCTGGAATAATTAAAAATCAACGAGAATAGTTGATATTTATTCCGATAGATGGCGCAAGCCATCAGCAACTCAGTTGCACGATAAGAAGATGCCTTTTTTTATAATTCCCCCTATATTGCAAATATTTATTGAACTTAAACACAAATTATACGGTTTTGTAGGGGATCGGTGAATGAGTGGTATAAACGATTTGGATTTCAGATAGCCACGACCTGGGAACAAATCCAGCATTGGACACTTTTTAATGAATTAAAAAAATTGTTCTAATGACTCCCCGATTCTTACAAAGTCTAATCCCCCAACCAGTGAGTGCAAGTAACCAAACAGTGCTCTGGCACACTTATAAGTGAAAATGTCGGACTGATTTTCATATGCATTGATATGATGTGCAATTACAGTAAAATCAGTCGCCAACTACTACCCGTCATAATTATTATGTAGCAATAACGCCCCATCTATATAATACAAATGTAAACACCAAAACGCGAAGGTTTCTTTTCACAAATAAATAAAACTTCTACTTCTAGCAGTAAGGGTAGTATAAGTTTGATTTCTTTGTGAAACATTCGCGTTTTGGTGTATTCATTTGTATTATAAATTTTATGGTCTATATATCACGTGTATTAGAAGTAATGATAATAATAATTTAAAAAAATACGGTTTTGTATCTTTGTCTCCCAACAACTCTACTAGATGCTAGAGAAGGTCAATAGATAGCGCGTAGTTCTGGCGTCAATTTTGACGGGAGAAATATGGAGCTTTTCTTTCTATTGTTTTCTATCGGTAAAATGTGCGTGCAAAGACAAATGAGTTCAAGGTAGGCGCTTCTCCCTCCACACAACAGCTGCCATTGTTGGAGTCCCACACAATCTAAGGTAATGTTTGACCCAGTTTCCATGGTTTGGATTATGGTCCTGTTCTTGGTACATGACATTTACATCTCTATACTATGAATATCTTATTTTTGACACTCACTCCTCACTTTCTTACTGCTACTCTTTTTGTGTTGTTTTTCTTGCTTCCCTCTTTCTCTTTCTTGTTTTTTTCCTTTTTCTTCTGTCTATATCGTTGTTTCCTTTGTCTCACTGCTTTGTTCTTATGCATACCTCTGGTGAATCCTGTATAGGATCAGTGACCCTAAATAAAGGCTTTTTGTTGTTGTTGTTGTTGAATATCTTATTTTTGTCATTTCTCTCTCCGCCGTTTCTTTTATAAACATGGCGAACACGACGACAACCCATTTCTATTCTAATATCTCCATATAACGCACACAAATTTGCACAATCTCTTTTAATTACAATTTTCCATAAACTTAATCCAGGATACACATACATACAAAAAGGTTGGGTAGACTGCGGTATTCGGTGATATTTCTCTTCACATTTTTGTCCTATATTTTTTAATAGAGCAACACTAAATACACTCATGGACAAAAATTAAAGAAGTTTCATATTTTGATGCTGCCGGTCGTCTTATTTTTTGAAGGAGACGGAGGTAATTTTGTCCACACTTGGTTATCTCGTGTGTCTTCAATAAAGGTCACTGTAATATATTTAAGAGTTATTGTCTGAATCCCGATATACGAGGGGTGTCTCATAAGTCCGTGGCCCGACCATGAGAACAAATTATTAGAAACTAATAAATCTTAACATTTATACTTTAAAGCCTTGTATAAAGATATGTAAATTTTTAAGTTTCTAGAACTAACCGTTTTTTTGTTATGGGCTCTGAAAGAGGACAAGAAACAGGAATAATCTAAAATGGAGACAAACGAGATTCGTGCTGTAATAAAATATCTTTGTAAGAAAGGAATGTCGCCGAAGGAAATCTATGAGGATATGGTGGATACATTAAGGGAAGATGATGCTCCTTCCTATAGCACAGTAAAAAAATGGGTAGCTGCGTTTAAATTAGGGAGGATCAGCACCGAAGACGAACATCGACCAAGAAGACCTGTTGAGTCAGTTACTCAAGAAAACATCGACAAAATACATGATTTGGTTATGTTGGACAGAAGAATGTCCGTGTCATCTATTGACCGTCTCGTAAACAAGCGGCCTCGGGTCAGTGAAAAAGTCACAACACCTGCTTTAGCAAATTGAGAAGCGTCCACCTGGACTTTTGAGAGGAGAGGTGACCTTCATCTTTATGGATCATTATTCTCCTGCCAAAATTTCTATTTAAATATTTTCTGAGCATTGTTTTATAGATTTCGATATAAATATTTGGGTCTATGTATTTTTTTATATAGATTTCACTTTTGTGTTTATCTTTGTAACATTGATGAAGGAATGCCTCGGTTTCTCCCGAGACTCAATCGTAACACAGTTTAGAGTTATTATCATCTATAATAGAACAGTAATAAAAATTTATTTGCCATAAAAAATCCCATTGCATTCTGAACACAATGGTGTTTATCGCATTGCTCTAGCGCAAATATTCGCGGAGTTATTAATTTTTAAAGTTGTGCGGGACTTTTGGATCACCCTGTATTTAATCCCATTTAGAAACTCGTAAAAAAAGAGCATAACCCCTGAACGCGAACCCATACTAGCTACTATGGCACTGGTATATTTTCTTAAAAAAATATATCAATACACATTTTTAACGATACCTTTTAAAAAAATGATGAATGATTTAAATTAAAGACATCTCTCCTGATCGTACAACTAAAAGTTTATGATAGGTTGCGCCATCTATCGGAATAAATATAAACTATTCCTTGATTTTTTAAATCAATTCATAAATGGCTAAATACACATTTTTAATTAACAGATTATTTGATGATTATTCCGACAAATGGCGCAAGCCATCAGTAAATTTAAGTTGCAAGAACAGGAAATGCCTTTCTCTTAATTTATCAACCTGATCCCAGCACAATATATTTCACTTATGTACATTTTCCCCCATATAATTGATAATTTATTTATTTCTCATTTTCAGCGGTAGATGGCGCTAAATTTATGAAGATGTTTGAATTTTTTTCTTTGAACTGAAGAGTGCTAAACCAAATAATTAAAACGAAAACTAATTTTTAAAATATGATTACATTCAAATGGTTATCGTAAAGATAGAGGCTGCCTGGCCGGCATTCATATACAGTGTACTCCGCTTATAACGAAGTCGCATTATCCATGACAATCACTTTGTTATATCCGAAGTTTGTTATATCCGCAGTTGGAAAAAAAAAATGTTTTGTACCAATAATTTTATTTACTATTCAACTCAAAAGAGCAACACAAAGATCAATAACAACCTCATCAGGTGTTTTTGGAGAAGTAGTTTGTGATTTTCTTTTGACATTTAGAAGTCAGTAAGAATGCTATACGAGTATTTGTGAGGCCCTGCATGTCTGGGGGATGAGCGCCGCAATTGTCAAGCAGGAGGATAATTTGTCGATGTTGTCCAGCCATCTTCTTGTCGATGTGCCGAACCCAGGATTCGAAGAGTAGTCCAGTCATCCAGGCCTTCTGATTTGCTTCGTACTGAACAGGAAGGTGCTTGATTCCTCGGAAGCATCTCGGCTGTTTCGCTTTTCCAATGACCAAAGGTTGCATCTTTTCAGAACCATCCATATTGCAGCATAGAAGGATTGTGATCCGTTCCTTACTAGCCTTTCCGCCGGTGCAAGTTTCTCCCTTAAAGTGAAGTGTCTTGTCAGAAAGAAGACGCCAGAAGAGACCGGTTTCATCGGCGTTGAAGATGTCTTTGCAAGCATAGTTACTAATTATATTAGGCATTACATCGGTCAACCAGTTCGTCATTGTCTCACGATTTACATCAGCTGATTCTCCACAAATGTTGCGCAGCTTGATGCCATGCCTTGCCTTCCAACGCTCGATCCATCCACCACTCCCAGTAAAATCCTTTAATCCAAATTCAAGAGCCAGGGTCTTCGCCTTTTCGGAAAGCAATGTACCATTAACTGGAAGCGCTGCACTTCTTGCCTGCTTGAACCACTGCAGCAGAGCCTCATCAACATCAGCATATGTAGATCCACGTGCTCGTTTCCGACTGCTTTCTCCCGCATGCAGAGCTTGTTGGTGGATCTTCTCAGAGTTCTTTATTATGGTGCTGAGCGACGACTGTGGGATATTATGTTTCTGGGCAACATCTGTCTTTTTCTTCTTCTCCACTTCAATCTCTCTTAGGATTTGCAGCTTTATTGACAGAGATAGTGAGTTTCTTGTTTGTTTTCGT
This sequence comes from Cordylochernes scorpioides, assembly GCA_030710605.1. Lineage (NCBI taxonomy): Eukaryota > Metazoa > Arthropoda > Arachnida > Pseudoscorpiones > Chernetidae > Cordylochernes > Cordylochernes scorpioides. The sequence continues at coordinate 67,130,862 of CP092880.1, forward strand.
TCTCCTGCCATGGTAAACGTTAATAAAATATAAGCGTTTATTAAACAATTTAATTTTGTTTAAATAATGTAAAAAAATACTTATAATATGTTTGCATATTTTAAAATTGTATATTATTAACTTATTTGTTGTGTATCATTAAATTTGTGTCATTCACACGTTGTAATTTGATATATATTATGCATAATATATTAGTCAATTATAATGGTAAATGAGAAAACTTCGTTATAAACGGATAAAATAAAAATTTATACATGCAAATCACTTCGTTATAAGCGAAAATTCTTTATATCCGACTTCGCAATATCCAGAGTTCTTTTAATGGTTTAAGCCTTCTTTTCTTTCGTGCAGACAATTTCATTCGCTATATGCGGAATTTCGCTATAACCGACTTTGTTATAAGCGGAGTACACTGTATCTATGAAAACAAAGATACTTCGGCCGAAGTAGCTTTATTTTCAAGAAATTCAAATGGTTTTTAGACGCTTATAAAAACAAAGAAAAATCTTTTTATATATCCATTTCGTATAGACTGATCCGGAGGTCCAAGAAAGAAATCAAAGCACAAACAAAGGTAGAAGTACCAATATGTAAATAGATAACTACAGTTATATACAGTCTTGGTGGAGAGATATAACAACGACTGGGTGTTTTCTAGTTATCTTTTTCATTTTATAACGATGCATTTTTTCTATTAGAATAGATTAGTATTTATAATTGTGTTTGATTACAATTTATTTATTCCTCTTTAATTAATTCTCTCTCTCTCTCTAAACCCCAATCGCACAATTACTTTCCATTCATTATAAAAAAAAACAACAAAAGGAGTTCTGTGCTGAAAGACCTTTTTTTACTTACTTAACGCCATTGTTGTCGGAGATAAAACAAACTATTCTAAAAGTCCAATATTTCTATAAATTATCTCTCATTGAAATTTCCATCTTTGTTCTCTGAAATAATTAATTAATTTTGACCGGGGGCATTCTGAATACAAAGTTGTCTTTTGGTCGATAACGGGACTAGAAATGCTCAATTTGGTGAGGTTGTTGTTGTCGTCGTGTCCAATGAAGAACCTCAGATGTCTCCATACATCTCTATCACAGCAATGTTCTCTATCTTGGGTGTGTAAAGCTGTTGTTGTCGTGTCCAATGAAGAGCCTCAGATGTCTCCATACATCTCTATCACAGCAATGTTCTCTATCTTGGGTGTGTAAAGCTGTTGTTGTCGTGTCCAATGAAGAGCCTCAGATGTCTCCATACATCTCTATCACAGCAATGTTCTCTATCTTGGGTGTGTAAAGTTGTTGTTGTCGTGTCCAATGAAGAGCCTCAGATGTCTCCATACATCTCTATCACAGCAATGTTCTCTATCTTGGGTGTGTAAAGTTGTTGTTGTCGTGTCCAATGAAGAGCCTCAGATGTCTCCATACATCTCTATCACAGCAATGTTCTCTATCTTGGGTGTATAAAGCTGTTGTTGTCGTGTCCAATGAAGAGCCTCAGATGTCTCCATACATCTCTATCACAGCAATGTTCTCTATCTTGGGTGTGTAAAGTTGTTGTTGTCGTGTCCAATGAAGAGCCTCAGATGTCTCCATACATCTCTATCACAGCAATGTTCTCTATCTTGGGTGTGTAAAGTTGTTGTTGTCGTGTCCAATGAAGAGCCTCAGATGTCTCCATACATCTCTATCACAGCAATGTTCTCTATCTTGGGTGTGTAAAGTTGTTGTTGTCGTGTCCAATGAAGAGCCTCAGATGTCTCCATATATCTCTATCACAGCAATGTTCTCTATCTTGGGTGTGTAAAGTTGTTGTTGTCGTGTCCAATGAAGAGCCTCAGATGTCTCCATACATCTCTATCACAGCAATGTTCTCTATCTTGGGTGTGTAAAGTTGTTGTTGTCGTGTCCAATGAAGAGCCTCAGATGTCTCCATACATCTCTATCACAGCAATGTTCTCTATCTTGGGTGTGTAAAGTTGTTGTTGTCGTGTCCAATGAAGAGCCTCAGATGTCTCCATATATCTCTATCACAGCAATGTTCTCTATCTTGGGTGTGTAAAGTTGTTGTTGTCGTGTCCAATGAAGAGCCTCAGATGTCTCCATACATCTCTATCACAGCAATGTTCTCTATCTTGGGTGTGTAAAGTTGTTGTTGTCGTGTCCAATGAAGAGCCTCAGATGTCTCCATACATCTCTATCACAGCAATGTTCTCTATCTTGGGTGTGTAAAGTTGTTGTTGTCGTGTCCAATGAAGAGCCTCAGATGTCTCCATACATCTCTATCACAGCAATGTTCTCTATCTTGGGTGTGTAAAGTTGTTGTTGTCGTGTCCAATGAAGAGCCTCAGATGTCTCCATACATCTCTATCACAGCAATGTCCTCTATCTTGGGTGTGTAAAGTTGTTGTTGTCGTGTCCAATGAAGAGCCTCAGATGTCTCCATACATCTCTATCACAGCAATGTCCTCTATCTTGGGTGTGTAAAGTTGTTGTTGTCGTGTCCAATGAAGAGCCTCAGATGTCTCCATACATCTCTATCACAGCAATGTCCTCTATCTTGGGTGTGTAAAGTTGTTGTTGTCGTGTCCAATGAAGAGGCTCAGATGTCTCCATACATCTCTATCACAGCAATGTCCTCTATCTTGGGTGTGTAAAGTTGTTGTTGTCGTGTCCAATGAAGAGCCTCAGATGTCTCCATACATCTCTATCACAGCAATGTCCTCTATCTTGGGTGTGTAAAGTTGTTGTTGTCGTGTCCAATGAAGAGCCTCAGATGTCTCCATGCATCTCTATCACAGCAATGTTCTCTATCTTGGGTGTGTAAAGTTGTTGTTGTCGTGTCCAATGAAGAGCCTCAGATGTCTCCATACATCTCTATCACAGCAATGTTCTCTATCTTGGGTGTGTAAAGTTGTTGTTGTCGTGTCCAATGAAGAGCCTCAGATGTCTCCATACATCTCTATCACAGCAATGTTCTCTATCTTGGGTGTGTAAAGTTGTTGTTGTCGTGTCCAATGAAGAGCCTCAGATGTCTCCATACATCTCTATCACAGCAATGTTCTCTATCTTGGGTGTGTAAAGTTGTTGTTGTCGTGTCCAATGAAGAGCCTCAGATGTCTCCATACATCTCTATCACAGCAATGTTCTCTATCTTGGGTGTGTAAAGCTGTTGTTGTCGTGTCCAATGAAGAGCCTCAGATATCTCCATACATCTCTATCACAGCAATGTCCTATATCTTGGGTGTGTAAAGCTGTTGTTGTCGTGTCCAATAAAGAGCCTCAGATGTCTCCATGCATCTCTATCACAGCAATGTTCTCTATCTTGTGTGTCTAAAGCTGTTGTTGTCATGTCCAATGAAGAGCCTTTCTTAAGGAAGTGGAACATTTTTATGTCGCCGGTCATCTATTTTTTGAAGAAGAAGAAGACAGACAATTTTGTTTATACTTAGTTATCTCGTGTGTCTTTAATAAAGGTCACTATGTATCAAATATCTTTCAGAGTTATTGTCTGAATCCCGATATACATTATAAAAGGTATAACTTCCTTAAGGTCTGTTCATGAGTGTATTTAGGTTTTCTTAAATGCCGGCACAAAACCACGAATATAACAGGACAGGAAACACAAGAGGTACAACCAAACCGAATCATCGCTGGTTGACCTATCCGAAGATATAGTGGCATGGGATCCGTTAGAATAAAACGGCCTGTAACTATTTATCACGGGGGTAAAATGTTTTCAAAATGGGCAAATAAATAAATAAGTATTCTTAGAAAGAAGGATTTTCCCACCTAATGCTCTAATATTAATAGCGTTCTGAGAGAAGGATGTATCTTGGTTAATATCTCATCTCTCCTTTATATAACAGGTCTCCTTGTGTCCTCTATTGTGTAGCTTTATTTAGGTTGCTCACGCTCCTTTTGGAGATTACATATAGAGTGCATACGAGGTGTGTTCAAAAAGTATCGCGACCTTTGAATTTTCGCGGGTTACGTATATTCAAATTTCGGTCTTTTTGTGGCTTTATGTTGGTACTCATGTCTCTCACTTATGCCGACAAGCTCGGCCATTTTGAATGTTCACTTAATTGTTGACAGCTGCTTTGCTTGCAGGTGTTTTGGATCGTCTTCGATTTTTACCTATTAAAAAAAATGGATCAAAGAACCTGTATCAAATTTTGTGTGAAAAACGAAATTAAGTGCGCGGATGCATTCCGAATGTTGACTGTGGCATACGGAGAAGCTACCTTGGACCGAAGCAACGTTTATCGGTGGTTCAAAATGTTCTCAGAAGGCCGAGAAGGTGTGAACGACGAAGAGCGTGCCGGACGCCCGAGCACTTCAACAACAGACGAAAAAATTAATGAAGTGGAGAAAAATGATATTGGGCAATCGTCGAATCACCGTTAGAGAAGTTGCTGAGGACCTAAACATATCGATTGGCTCGTGCCATTCGATTTTTATCAATGATTTGGGCATGAGACGGGTCGCCGCGAAATTCGTACCAAAATTGCTCAATTGCGACCAAAAACAGCATCGCATGAACATTGCTAATGAGATGTTGGACTCTGTCCGCGACGACCCAAATTTGCTCCAGAGGGTCATAACTGGCGACGAAGCGTGGGTTTATGGTTATGACGTGGAAACCAACGCTCAATCATCTCAATGGAAGCTGCCGCACGAACCAAGACCGAAAAAAGCGCGCCAAGTTCGGTCGAATGTGAAAGTTTTGCTGACAGTTTTCTTCGATTGAAGGGGCGTGGTGCATCATGAGTTCTTGCCACAGGGTAGAACGGTCAATAAGGAATATTACCTGCAAGTTATGCGCAATTTGCGCGAAGCAATTCGCCAGAAACGCCCGGATTTGTGGAAGAACAAAAATTGGCTTTTACACCACGATAACGCCCCTGCTCACACATCGTTGCTTGTGCGCGACTTTTTGGCCAAAAACAACACACTAATGATGCCGCAGCCACCGTATTTCCCCAGATCTGGCCCCCTGTGACTTTTTCTTGTTCCCTAAACTGAAGAGGCCCATGAAAGGACGACGTTACACTACGCTTGACGAGATAAAGACGGCATCGAAAGAGGAGCTGAAAAAGATTTAAAAAAAAAAAGTTTTTTTGAAGTGCTTCGAAGATTGGAAAAACCGTTGGCACAAGTGTATAATATATCATAGGGATTACTTTGAAGGGGACAAAATAGGTATTCATGAATAAATAAATAATTTTTGAAAAAACACAAAAGTCGCGATACCTTTTGAACACACCTCGTATATCCCGATTTATGCACATCTTTTTCGGTCAACAAAATTATAATAGGATTTTACAATTATTTTAAATGGTGATATAAATTTACGCTTCATATTGATGATGTGTGCTCTTTTTAGACTGAGTATGTATATTTTATTTTTATGTAGAGATTTAACACCATTGGGGGGGGGGGGGGTTAAATAAAAAATTATGAGTAGGGTGAATTGGGAGATAATTTAGGGATGAAATTTTGGGATATAGGAATGGTGTGAAGATATAATTTAAGAGGATGACGGACGTGGCAATTGATAGTATATATGTGGGAGATTTTAGTAGATACATTTGGGATGTTGTTGTCGTGTCCAATAATCCAATACATTTGGGGGATGGAGTGAAGGTTTAATACAATGATGGGGAATTGGGAAATGTGTGATTTAGTGAATGAGTTCGGATATAGGGATGGGACCTGGAGAGATAATTTAGGGGGATGGAGTTAAGATTTAATTAGTGAGATGGGAAAATGTGCTATGTGCGTGTGTGTGATTTGAAGATGGAGTTTGGATATAATATAGGGATAGGATCGAAACACACACACGTATAATTTAGGGGGATGGAGTTAAGATTTAATTAGTGAGATGGGGAAATGGGAGATGCGTGATTTATGGATGGAATTTGGATATAATATAGGGATGAGATCGGGAGATAACTTAGGAATGGAGTTAAGATTTAATATAGTGATGGGGGAATAAAATATGTGTGTGTGTGATTTAAGGATGGAGTTTGGATACAATATAGGGATGGGTTCGGGATATATAATTTAGGGATAAAGTTAAGATTTAATTAGTGAGATGGGGAAATGGGAGATGTGTGATTTAGGGCTAAAATTTCGGTATAATATAGAAATGGAATCAGGGGATAATTTAGGGATGGAGTTAAGATTTAATATAGTGATGGGGAAATGAGAGATGTGTGTGTGTGTGTGATTTATGGACGAAGTTCATATGCAATATAGGGATGAGGAATAGGGATATAATTTAGGGATGGAGTAGGGAAATATTGGAATGAAATAAAATAGGTTATGGGTAAAAGGGATATATGTATGGAATTGAGGGATGAGTTGTATATAGAGTTGGGAGGTAACTCAGGGAGAGATGGGACTAACTTGGTGTTATGTATGATGTTAATATTCTTTTAATTTCTTATCATCATCTTTTGTATTTTTATTTTGTATAAAAGCTAATTGTTTTAATAATAAAGTAGTATGTAAATCTAGGGTTGCGTCATGTATTAAAGCGGCTCTCTAAACATAATATTTGGACAACTTAGGTGGGCGAACTAAGGGATTCAGAGAGAGGGAAAACTTGTTAATTAATCATCGAAGTAATCAATTAACTGGGCTGTCCATTAAGCTCATCAGGCATGCCACGCGCGTGTCTCTCTGAGCAGATTACTCTGTGGTTTTAATGGGCGGTAGTTGCCAGATATTCCTACATCTCTAATAACTCTATGAAATGTTCTGATATAATCCGCATGTTTCAAGGTAAAATTGTGAAAGACGCTTGTGTGCAGTAACGACAATAGAAGTTTGTATTATGTATAGAAGAAACATTCGCACCTTAATGCTTCCATTTCTATAGTATTCATGTGGATGTATGTAATCCGTATAAAATCCTTTCTATATAAAATAACAAATATTTAATTAAAAAGACATATATTGGATCAAAATATCATTTATTTTACCAATATTTCAGTTGGCTGAATGCCAACCTTTATCAAGGTATTATAACATATTTAATTGTGTGTCAGCAACAAATTCAGCGCCACATGCTGTTGACACACATTAAATATGTTATAACACCTTGATAAAGGTTGGCGTTCAGCCAACTTGAATATTGGTGAAATAAATGATATTTTGATCCAATATATGCCTTTTTAATTAAAGATTTATTTATGGATTGCTCTGTTTTCAAAATAATAAATGTATTCATTCTAATCACACACGCCCCGTGAGAACTAATGCTTAAAGTTTTTTATTCAAAGGATACAAACAATAGACCTCAATGTTTACTTCAACCCACACCGACAGGGTTTATAGCGATTGTTGAAAAATAATCTTTTTGATATTTTTCGAGGAAGATATATATTTTCGAACAAATAAATGGGATTTAAAAAGAAAACAATTGAGGGGGGCACGAGGAAGGAGAATTCGAAAATCTTTTTATAGAACTATTCCATTATCTGGGAAGCTTGGGTAGGATTTCCTCCTTCTTGATTGGTTGATCCCCTTTCTGCGCCATTTGACGTCAGGCTTATAACACCGGTAGGAAGTATTGATGTTCCGTTGACGCGCTCCTTTACAACATATTCTCATGGACAAACCTTAGTGAAGTTGTACCTTTTAGCATGTATATCGGGACAATAACTCTGAAATATATTTGATACACAATGATCTTTAATGAAGACCCACGAGATAGCCAAGTGTGAACAATTGTGCCTCTGTAAAAGGTACAACTTTCTTAAGTTTTGTACATTAGTGTACATCACAGTGATCTCTGTGGCGGAGATTAGAATAAAGATAATTAAACCTAATTCCCATCCCTGGACACTTCTATTTTTCCGTTCATCATTACTCTTTACAATTCATCCTTTCATACTTCGTCCCTAAGGTTAGAAATAATCGTTATTTCTCCTTAAAATAAATTTCGATTTTTCGTTCAAAGGAAAAACATGCGGGATAATTTTCAAATGTCGTTCTACAATCATAAGCCGCATTATATTGTATTATTAAACTAAATTTAACGATTTGAGGAGAAAAAAAGTAAAAATGTAAGAGATTAGGTAATAAAATACAGAAAAAGATCCCTTGAGCGTACAACTGAAAGTTCCGGATGATGACTTGCGTCATCTATCTAAATAAAGCATCGGTTTTTTTATTTCCCGAGTATTGGTCAAAAGATATTTTCTGATAAATTATGATAATAAAATATAAAAACAAATACGCGCTTCGGGCTGCTGGTCCTTGTCAGGGCGGTGCGAGCTGTACCTCAACGATACCAAAACCAGTCGTCCGGTAACAGGAGAAAACCAATGAGTTGAAGCATAAAACTGACACCATACAAATAAACCGATTAAAGAAGGTGAAGTGTGTTGGACTGACCTGAAAACCTAATCGTTGGCTAGATATGCTGTATGCATATATGTTAATCATAAATATGCAAATTTTTCTCTCACATCTCCTCCCAGCTGTTATATATTTCCCCCCTCTCCACAACCTAAAGTTAACTACTCAGATACTGTATCCTAAGACTGGGCACCTTTGGACCGAAAAATAATTGATAAGAAAAAGAAAAAAAAACTTTCTTAATGATATACCGAAATAACGATCACCCAATTACCATACCTTAATTATAATTACACTAGCTAATTAGCTACTTAACTATATTCACAAAATTACAGCCAATAAAGCCGTGGTGGGTTATACACAACAAACAATCTCGCTTAGTTTACCACACAAAAATATACAAAAAAAGGCTCGACTTCCAATTTGACCAAAGATGGATACAAAAACCTACCAAACGGCAGATTAATGACGTCACCAAATGCTGTCGTTTGATTGGTTGGGCTACCTAATTATAGGTGAATAGGGGGGGGGGTAGGGGACGATATTAAAGCTTTTTTTTTTTCTTCTTTAAACAATTAAAAATCGATTTAATGTTAATTGTATTATTAGTTTTTATATGCGGAGCGTACACAAATACTTTTTTCTTCCGCTACCTCAACAAATATTGGGAAAGTAATGCTAATTAATTTGACGCTTAATTTGATTGGTTAGGAGGAGAAAAAAAAAAAAAAAAAACGGCGCGGCGCGTTTCTCAAGGGATTTCACCTCATGACGTGGTGGGAAGCGTATCCCCTCTGGACTCCCTCTTTCAGTGTCTTCCTCTACTGTATCTTCAATAATAGTCATTCTGTATCAAATATTTTTCAGAGTTATTGTCCCGATATACATTCTAAAAGGTACAACTTCCTTAAGTTTTGTTCATGAGTGTATACACACTTTGTTATCTCGTGTGTCTTCAATAAAGGTCATTGTAATATCTTTCAGAGTTATTGTCCCGATATACATACTAAAAGGTACAACTTCCTTAAGTTTTGTTCATGAGTGTATATACACACTTCGTTATCTCGTGTATCTTCAATAAAGGTTACTGTAATATCTTTCAGAGTTATTGTCCCGATATATATGCTAAAAGGTACAACTTCCTTAAGTTTTGTTCATGAGTGTATATACACACTTCGTTATCTCGTGTATCTTCAATAAAGGTTACTGTAATATCTTTCAGAGTTATTGTCCCGATATATATGCTAAAAGGTACAACTTCCTTAAGTTTTGTTCATGAGTGTATATACACACTTCGTTATCTCGTGTATCTTCAATAAAGGTCATTGTAATATCTTTCAGAGTTATTGTCCCGATATACATACTAAAAGGTACAACTTCCTTAAGTTTTGTTCATGAGTGTATATACACACTTCGTTATCTCGTGTATCTTCAATAAAGGTTACTGTAATATCTTTCAGAGTTATTGTCCCGATATACATACTAAAAGGTACAACTTCCTTAAGTTTTGTTCATGAGTGTATACACACTTGGGGTTCTCGTGTATCTTCAATAAAGGTCACTGTAATATCTTTCAGAGTTATTGTCCCGATATACATACTAAAAGGTACAACTTCTTTAAGTTTTGTTCATTAGTGTATACACACTTGGTTATCTCGTGTATCTTCAATAAAGGTTTCTGTAATATCTTTCAGAGTTATTGTCCCGATATACATACTAAAAGGTACAACTTCCTTAAGTTTTGTTCATGAGTGTATACACACTTGGTTATCTCGTGTATCTTCAATAAAGGTCACTGTAATATCTTTCAGAGTTATTGTCCCGATATACATACTAAAAGGTACAACTTCCTTAAGTTTTGTTCATGAGTGTATACACACTTGGGGTTCTCGTGTATCTTCAATAAAGGTCACTGTAATATCTTTCAGAGTTATTGTCCCGATATACATACTAAAAGGTACAACTTCTTTAAGTTTTGTTCATTAGTGTATACACACTTGGTTATCTCGTGTATCTTCAATAAAGGTTTCTGTAATATCTTTCAGAGTTATTGTCCCGATATACATACTAAAAGGTACAACTTCCTTAAGTTTTGTTCATGAGTGTATACACACTTGGTTATCTCGTGTATCTTCAATAAAGGTCACTGTAATATCTTTCAGAGTTATTGTCCCGATATACATACTAAAAGGTACAACTTCTTTAAGTTTTGTTCATTAGTGTATACACACTTGGTTATCTCGTGTATCTTCAATAAAGGTTACTGTAATATATTTCAGAGTTATTGTCCCAATATACATGCTAAAAGGTACAACTTCCTTAAGTTTTGTTCATGAGTGGTATACACACTTGGTTATCTCGTGTATCTTCAATAAAGGTCACTGTAATATCTTTCAGAGTTATTGTCCCGATATATATGCTAAAAGGTACAACTTCCTTAAGTTTTGTTCATGAGTGTATACACACTTGGTTATCTCGTGTGTCTTCAATAAGGGTTACTGTAATATCTTTCAGAGTTATTGTCCCGATATACATACTAAAAGGTACAACTTCTTTAAGTTTTGTTCATTAGTGTATACACACTTGGTTATCTCGTGTGTCTTCAATAAAGGTCACTGTAATATCTTTCAGAGTTATTGTCCCGATATACATGCTAAAAGGTACAACTTCCTTAAGTTATGTTCATGAGTGTATACACACTTGGTTATCTCGTGTATCTTCAATAAAGGTCACTGTAATATCTTTTAGAGTTATTCTCCCGATATACATGCTAAAAGGTACAACTTCCTTAAGTCCATAAGTGTATACACACTTGGTTATCTCGTGTATCTTCAATAAAGGTCACTGTAATATCTTTCAGAGTTATTGTCCCGATATACATACTAAAATGTACAACTTCCTTAAGTTTTGTCCATGAGTGTATACACACTTGGTTATCTCGTGTATCTTCAATAAAGGTCACTGAAATATCTTTCAGAGTTATTGTCCCAATATACATGCTAAAAGGTACAACTTCCTTAAGTTTTGTTCATGAGTTATATACACTTGGTTATCTCGTGTATCTTAAATAAAGGTTACTGTAATATCTTTCAGAGTTATTGTCCCGATATTCATGCTACAAGGTACAACTTCCTTAAGTTTTGTCCATAAGTGTATACACACTTGGTTATCTCGTGTGTCTTCAATAAAAGTCACTGTAATATCTTTCAGAGTTATTGTCCCGATATACATGGTACAACTTCCTTAAGTTTTGTCCATGAGTGTATACACACTTGGTTATCTCGTGTGTCTTCAATAAGGGTTACTGTAATATCTTTCAGAGTTATTGTCCCATATACATACTAAAATGTACAACTTCCTTAAGTTTTGTCCATGAGTGTGTGGCGACTACACTTTGCTTCAACGCATGCGCGGGCGTCAACACTTCACTACGCATGCGCGTGGGACGTCATCAGAGACGCTGGGATTTAGCGGTAAACATGTAGGCTAACTCCAACGGTCGTTACTCCAACCGTTGTTTCTTTTCTCTCTATAATTTCTTGCTTTAAATAAATTAATTTTAATTTTATCAGCAGCCTTTCCACAAGCCACACCAACACAGCACATCAACAACCATCCTACAAGTGTATACGAAATGAAACTGTTTAGGTACAAATTTTTCTTTTTTCAAACAAAACATACTTCACACTGTCCATTCACTGCGATAAAAAAAATAGTAGGAAGGCCTGGCTCATCAGTGATAAACCCTTCTAGCGATTTATCCAGTTTAATCTACCATACTGCTGTCTATTTGAGTTTATTTGAAGAATCTCTCTAGACTCCCCAAATATAAATCTAACCAAAAGGCCTAGATTGAAATATCTCTATTTTAATTTTATATAATATAAAACATCCCTATCAATCTTATATATAAATAACATTTAAATTATTCATTGAGATTAACGGTAAAGAAAAGAGAGAGAATCCAATTAAAATAGAAAAAAGAAAAATGTTTTTGTCGGTAATGAGAAAAATAGAGAAATCTTTAGCACGCACCATAATACCGAAGGTAATTGGGATAAAAAATACATTTACTACCTATTCTTCAAATTTAATATATCGGGAAAATATAATATTTTGGAATATTTATCTTATTAAAAAGTGGAATGCGTTTTTCTTTCTTCCAAAAACGGCAAAAAAATGTACCTAATCTTTTTTTTTATCTAATCTCTAGCGTACTGTGATAAACAAAGATTTGAATAATCTCTCAAATCTCTCAGAAAAATATAGGTTAGTTTAATTATGTAAATGTGTAATTTGGTGATGAGATCCGCACACCAGGGCTGCAGCATATTACATAGCGGGGGTTGGATTATATATTTACATAATAATATATATTATGATGCACTAGAGCGCCATCTGTTATACAAATTTGAAACTATTATAGACGCGTATGATTCTTTAAAAAATATTTTTTCCCATATATTACTATAATAATTCAAAATGAATAAAACAATTTAATCTTGGTTGAGGCGCGAAGATAATTGTTTTTACTACGAAAAATACTAACAGTCAATTTATTAATTAAAAATATATAACGATATACCAACAATATTTTGATAAAACACATTTCACTCTAAATATATCCAAAATTTTGAGGTGTATTTATCTTCAAATATTTAGATAGAAAGATAGTATAAAAATTCACAAAATATTTCTCAAATCAAAATATTTATGACATATATAAATTTGTATTTTCAAAAAATTTAAATATATTGTATATTAAAAGTTTATGGAACACTTATTATTAATTGTTTTATATTTTTCTTATCTCATTAATAAAGTTTTATAGTTTCAAAAGTAATATATATATATTTAAACACATCGCGAAGAAAAACAGAAGAAAATTTAATATTGAACTTTATTCAAGGAGTTAATATTAAACTGCTATATTCCTCTATCAAACTTCATCTTATTAAATATTTGACGTTGGATAAAGTATTAAAGGAAAACTTCGAAGCGTTATTTTCCTTTTAACGCTTCTAACGCATCCTTTAAATAAATGTGTGTTAGTATATATTTAAATATTAATTATATAAAATATTTAGCTATAAAAGTATTATATTTTGAAAATAGTATTATTCCTCTTTTTTGTGCAAAATAAAAATTTAGAGAAATAAAAGATAACTTTTCTATCTAAATTAGGATTAATAGTATATAATCTAATATGTCATTCTTTTGTAATATTATTTTTATATATTTTTTGAAAGCTACTTACCGTGAAAAAATAAAAACGGTTTGTGTGTGTGTGTGTGTGTAAAAATGTTATTATAATTGTTATAGATTTATTTTATGATAAATAAATATATATATCTTTTTTCTTTAGTTTTGATATTTACAAACAAAACAATATTTATTGCACATCAATATTGCAGACGGCTGCACAAATATTTTGATGATAATTTAATATATTTTAGTTAAAAACACACACATTTAATAAAATATATTTCTTTGAAAAAAATAGTTTTTTTCCGAAAGAAAAAATTATATAATTATTTTTAAAATATTTTTCTTGAGAATTCAATTTAAAATATTATTAATCGTAAACAATAGATTACCGTTTTTTTCATAATTATGAACATAGTTAACAGAAATACAAATAATGCTCGAAAATATAAATTATATCGTTATATTCTAATTGATAAATGCTTCAAATGTTTGAATTTTAAAAATTTGTATATCTTGATCGACAATTTTTACACTGCATTTCCATGTTTTAAACTTTATTAGAATCTCTTTTAAAAGTTTAATTATAAATTTTCATGTTGTTTTAACGAAAGTCTCAGGTGCGAAATTTATCTATATTACAATACATTTATTTCGCAATAAAATAACTTTTAAAATTTTTAAATTAGTTTTAAAAAAAGGTTTTAATTAAAATATAGATGATAAGGTCTATTGAGAATAAAAAAAAAGATATTTCATATTTTAACAAGTATTATATATTTGTTTGAATATATTATTTGCATTTTTGAAGAATATGTTGATTATTTGCAAACTATCCTTTATATTTTCATAAACCTTATTTATTATTTTGCTAATATATTCTTACACTTTGAAAACTTTATATTTTGCAAAAGAATATTGTTTACTACACTGTAAGTGAAAAATCTATCGTAAAATATCGTTTTATCGTTAATAAATTTTTATTCTTGATAAAGGGGTCTGTAACGGCAGCTGGCATGCCTATATAGTAAATTATCAGTGAGCACATTATTATCACTGATGATACTCTGTGCAGTTGCTTTTTGACTTATTGTAATATATCACATGTAAACTTATGTCTGATATAATTTATATTATGTCTGATGCTAGCCAAAAATAAATAAAGACTTTCTTTTTTTAACTTCCAAATACTTCTTGCTGATTAACGTCAACCAACAAATACGAGGACGTTACAGGGTCTAAAAGTTTCTACGAAATATTATATTTGTAATATATCTGCGTGAAATATTCTGTGAACATTTTTTTGCTTGTGCAATTCTCTAGTTGTTATCATCATAGTTGTTTTGAATATATATAATTTGCATTATTTTCTTCTTTATTGCATTCATTTAATTTGATATTTTTGTGTTTATTTCTTTTGATTAAATATTCAAATATATATAAATATATATATATATATAATAAATATATATAACAATAAAAGTTTTCTTTCTTCGTTTCACTAAAGTTATTGCAATATTGGTGAACATAAAATGCATTTAATCGCCAGATTTTATACAACTATTCAAAAACTTGAAACAAAATATAAAATATATCAAACATGATGTAAATCACATACAGATATTATTTATATTTCTGCAAACACACATTATTCGTAGTTCCACAGACTGTATTTATATTTCCGCAAATGTATTTACATTTGTGAAATAAAGCCGGTCAGAATAATTTTAGTATGATAGTAATAATGCAGAGCGATATATAAAGGCTTTTATTTTAATATTTATACCAAATTTTAATCAAAGGAAACATTTAAACCGTTTTAATTGCTTCTTTCTATATTGAATAAATTATATTTCTTTGCTATTTCATTAGCAATCATAGAGAGAGGATAACGACACAACCCTTCTCTCTATATTTACACACAATATTAATATAAACTCTATTAACATAACATAGGGGAAAATTACTCAACCTTAGCGTTTCTAAATTAATATTAAATCTCTGAAAGAGAGAATTAACAAAATCAGGAAAAATGGAATTAATATACTCAATGTTTATTATTCTTATAATATTGCCACGTGAAAAATTAGAGAAGACAAAAACTTCAGGAGGAGACAACAATTTATTTCAGGGAAGGACAAACTATGAATTGTAAACAAAAGATAAGCCACAAGGGAAATTTACAGAGTCGCAAGATATAAACATAAAAATGACCACTCTGGTAATAAAAAATAATAAAATTCATAAATACTATGTTACATAAATAAAATTAATAAATACTATGTTACAATATTAAGCACGCCAGGAAAATATATTCTTCTCTGCCAAATCATTAAATATCGAATAATATTTATATATATATATAATTTTTTCCGACTATTTCGTAATTTTGCTGCCTATATTTTCACATTTATATGTAGATTTTAACATAACTTCATTAAATATATGCTAATATATAGGTTTTTAAATTTTAATACAACATTTTACACTGGCGAAACCGCTGGGAGGGTTCACCACTGAAGAGCCAGGCCCTCCCTTTAATTTTTCAATCGCAGTAAGGACAGTAGAAATTGTTTTATTTTAAAAAGAATATTACGCCTCTAAAATAGTTTTATAATTTTACACTTTAATAACAACATTTTAAACTTTAGTTTGACACCCTATTTCATTTTTTAACCCTTATTTTTCGTTTTAAAAATTATTTTAACAATTTAATCAAGCATTGGAAACGAGCAATATGAGATTTTTCTCAAATATAATCAATCCCTGTCTAATATATGACGCTAAGATTTCCTATATTTCTGCTACAAGTTGTTTGCTTCAAAGCTTAAATTTCAGCTACTTTCGTAACTATTGTTTTAAATAACTTTTTTTATGCTGAATGAAACCACGCAGAAGTTAGTATTTTGGTTTAGATATTTCTATATCGCATTTATGACGGGCTAATTAATGTTCTATAATTTATATAGTATCATTCAAATTGAATATATTTATAAGATTTTTTTCTGTGGTAATATTAGGTCTCCTATTCCTGAATATTGATGCACTCTAGGGAAGTACTAACTTACGCGATGTTTACTTTGAACCTTTAGAAATCAATTAAAACAAAAAATATTGTTATGAAAATGGCTAAATAATAAGTTGGCAAGCATTTTTTAGTGGGGATATATGAAAATTTAACGCCATATTAAACAGTTTTAAACTTTATTTGAGAAAATCTCAAATGCTTCATTTCTAATGCTTAATTAAAAAGGATATAAAAATGCCTAAAATAGACTCATTTCAATTGAATATAAAGGCATTTCGATAAAAACTAAAAATATCTATAGTCAAATTGTAAAAATATTTTTAAAAAATATAAAATATGTTTAAAAAATGAAAATGTTGTTATAAAAGTGTGAAATGTTGTTATTAAAGTGTAAAATGTTATCCTAATATTGCAAAACCTATATATAAAATTAAAAATCGTAATTCAATAATTTAAATATTTCTGGAAAATATTTTGTTAAATTATTTTATAAAATGTTTCTATCATAAAAAAAAGGTATATACAATCCTCACTTAAAATGAAGAGTTATAATTAAAATAAACATAAAGCCATTATTTAAAACAATAATTATTAATAGTTTGAAAACTAAATACTCTTTTGTTTTTTTATCCAATTAAATAATATAACTTTACACACATATGGTAAAAAATAAAAATAATTCTATTATATATATATATATATTGTCATAAAAATATTCATAAAGTATTTTTATTTCTTTGTATATATACAACAATAAAAAAATAATACAAAAGACCAAACAAATTACCCCTCAGCCTTTATTTATAAAAAAATTATTAAAGATAAAAAGATCCACACAATACCAGCAAAAAAGGATCCACGAAACATTATAAATATTAATAGATTGATTGACGAAAGTTTTCAGAAGGAACTATTGATCTGGCGGCGCTGGTGAATTCAGCAACACTGGAGACAAGCTACCTGTAGTGCTGTGTTCGCGGAGCAGGCGGCAACTCGGGTAAGCGCTCTCGTCTGCTTTTCTCCTCTATAACCCTTTGATAGCGTTTGTTTTGAAACATATATATGCAATATTACTTTTTTTGAATGCTTTTTTTTTTAAAGAGAGAGTATTAGTATAAAATTATTAATTATAATAATAAAAAATGCAAATTATATTTTTTTAGAATCATGTATTTTTCGCGCGGAACTTTGATTTTGTTAAATTAAAACTCTCTTGTATTTGCAAATATTGTATTTTGTCAATATATATATTCTTAAAATCTTATGCCTGTCATATGACGTGAATTTTTAAAAAATTCTGCAGGATTAAAAACATTATAATCAAATATTTTCATTTTAACGTATTTATACATATCATTATGGCTATCTATGTAATTGAATACGCTTTTTAATACGTTTAAAAATACCATTTATATCAAAATATAACAAAAATAAATATTATATAGGTAATAATAATAATTGTGATTTAGGTTCACACATATATTTTTAAATTGTAATTATATTAGCCGCTAATTGGCAATTGAATTATTTTAAACCACACACAAAAAGTAAATTAAATTATCTTTTTTTTTAGAACTTAGAAAAAAAAACTGTTTAACAAGCGATTAGAAAAAAAACGGCGTCCAATTTTCCCCGACTATAAATAAAATCAGAAGACGATATAGGAAGAAGAAATATAATTTATTTCTTTTGATCTTTAATTGCAAAAAAATTCTATTTTATAATTAATAACGTTAATTTTATATTTATACAAGTTTTGTGTAGATAAAATTTTGAACATACTTATTTTACTAATTAAAAAATAAACATTTGTTCACTAAATTTATCTTTTGTTTCAACACGTTTTTCTTTTTTTTTTCATATAAAAATATAAAATTTTAAAAATATAGATATAAAATAAATTATATAACCTTGTTTTAATATTATATATAATATTCTTATATATCTTAAATATATTTAGAAATGTGAAATATCAAAATTATAAAAAAAAATAATATAGTGATAATATATAACATTAAAATAAAGGCACATTTTGGACAGTATAATTTATTTAAAATATTTCCGAACAGCCTCATCGAAATATCGGAAATATTTTAAATAAATTATATTGATCCAAAATGTGCCTTTATTTTAATATTATTAAAAATGGATTGCTTAATTTTTAACAACATATAATATATATACAAGAAAATAGAAAACATAGATATAAAAACGTATATTTTATTAAGCCTATTTAAATAACTAAAAAGACTATGATTTTTAATCAATAGAAATGTATATATATATATTTTTTTTCCAACAGATCAACAAATAATCAAAAGATTTCACAAATATAATTTCTCAGTGTAAACGGCTGTTTTATATTTGCATTTATTTAGTGTAGGGTAGCTTTCTTCATTGTAAACTATGCTTTTAATCTATATACACAATTTACATATATCTTTTAATGAGAAAACCTATTTACACACAACAAAACAAACTCTTTATTTAGGGCCTATCGCCCTATACAGGATTCGCCAGTTCACAAGGGATGGGGAGAACACTGTGTGGCCTTTTTCCGGGATATAATCCTGTGGAATCCAAATATCGCCATCACTATATACCTATTCTTTGATATTTCATTAATTAGTGACGGAAATGAAGGACAAAGTTGCCCCGTTTTATCATTTAGTTTTCGTCTTTCCTCAGACAGAGCAGCACAATCAAATAAGTAGTGCAACATCTCCATTGTTATTCCTGATCCACAGAAAGTACATTTCAGGTCTTCACCCCTCATTACAATCAGATTGTGTTAACTTATTTACACACATATAAACAAATTTCTAAAAATGAGACATATCAATGCTAAGAATTCAAATTTATCACATTTTTTTCTTTTTATAATAGAAAGATAATGATTATATGAGAGGAGATATTAAAAATACAAAAAAGGCATATCCTGACCAGGAGCACATATGCTTTTTAGATGGCACAGCGCCATCTAGTAGAACAGAAATGAACTAAACATTGATTTAACTTGTTCCCTGATATTTGGCCAACCCTATTTCTTGATAAACCATGAAAAGCCATCCACGAATTTTTAATATCGATACCTGACCTTTTTATTTATTTTTTTTCTATTATTTTTTTCATAAGGAGATATATGTCTAATATCTATATAAAACTCCTAATGAAAAGTCCTAATGAAAACACCAAGACGCGAATGTTTCTTTTTCACAAATAAATCAAACTTCTACTGTCCTTACTGCGATGAAACCAGTTTACTGATGAGCCAAGCCCTCCCAATATTTTTTTCATCGCAGTAAGGACAGTAGAAGTTTGATTTAATTGTGAAAAATAAACATTCGCGTCTTGGTGTTTTCAATTGTTATATATAAAGAATAATTTAGATGGAAGACAATCCTCAAAGTTGAAATTTTCACTAAGTGTTGACTTTCTAGACCCGTTCGATGTAAGGGTTAATGTGAATTATCTATAATGGCTTCATCTTCAAATTGATCAACGTGGAAAACATGAATAATGATTATGAATAAACGTTCTCTCTAAAATGCTCCAATGGCCCCCGATTCTTGCAAAGGTCCAACCCCACCAGCGAGTGCAAGTAACCAAACGGGGCTCTGGCACATTTGTAAGTGCAAAGCCTAACTGCTTTTCACATGTGTAGGTAGACATGTGGTGCACTTACAGTAAAAGCAGTCGCTAACTACCCACCATGATAATCATGGCCTGTACCACGTGTACTAGGGATAAGCAAAAAAAATAAAATAAATAAACGTTCTTCCCTGATTTATAATATTATAAAATAAAATAAAGCTTCCAGGGTTAAGTTTCTTGTTCAATTTTTTTATTTTCAAGCTTTCGGACTTGTCAGTCCTTCAACAGGAGTATCACGATAATAAATTGATGATATATACTATTTTTATATAAAAATTATTATTTACATATTTAAATGTAAATAATGTAAATATGTAAATAATAATTTATATATAAAAATAGTATATATCATCAAATCAATTATGATATTCCTGTTGAAGGACTGACAAGTCCGAAAGCTTGAAAATAAAAAAATTGAACAAGAAACTTAACCCTGGAAGCTTTATTTATTTTATAATGAATAATGAGATATTTCTTGGTGCCATCAATCATGGTGAACGGGAGGGAAGGTATTTAAATATCACATATATTATAAAATATATAAAAAAAGAAGTTTAAAAATGATGATGCATATAATAATGTGTGTATAAGCCATATATTAAATATTAATGGAATTTTTGTTACTTCTTTTCAAAAGATCGAATATGCAGACGATTTTTATAAAGGTCTATTCCTTTTTGAAAGAAGGAGCTCTATTTTTTTCTATCAATGATTAAATAAATGAATCTTTATTCGTTTAATCCTTTTCTCTCTTCTTAAGATTAATTTTGCCCTAATTGGTTTTTGTTCATTTAATTATTTTCTCTGTACGTGAGTATGAAAGTCACCAGAGAAATAATTTCTATACAATTTGTATTAATGTCGTATTTATATTTGGTAATTTGGATATGTATTTATTGTGGGAATGAAGATGACCTCTATATGGCATTTAAAAGGCTTCTCTTGTCAGGTGATGTGTTACTTGTACCTAGAGTTGAATTATTCTTTAACAATCTTATTGGTTTTTTAAGAATTCGATACTATTATAGACGCGTATGATTCTTTTTAAAATCCAACAATTATATCTACTGCCCTCTTACTCCAATGATAAATTAATGGGAAGGCCTGGCTCATCAAGTGGTGAACCCTCACAGCGGTTTCGCCAAGTTTAATCTACCATACTGCTGTTATATTACATTTTTTCGGATTTCCTTTTTATACCGATACTAACGCTGACCTCTTGGAAATAATTAGCAGTAGCTAATTGTTTAATTTTTTAAAAGAATCATACGCGTCTATAATAGTTTTGAATTCTCATAACAGATGACGCGCTAATGTATCTTATTGTTTTGGATTTTTTTCTTCTGTCGCTTCGTTTTTGTTTTTTAAACGGATATTTATCATTTAAGAAATATATTCAAGTATTTTTAAAATAGAGCAATCCATAGATAAATCTTTAATTAAAAAGGCATATATTGGATCAAAATATCATTTATTTTACCAATATTTCAGTTGGCTGAACGCCAACCTTTATCAAGGTACAGTAGAACTTGGATAATTCGAACTTCTTTAATTCGAAAACCTCTTTAATTCGAATATTTATCTTGGTCCCTAGAATTTGAAATAAATAAAATTTCCGTTTTTAATTCGAATTTTTGGATAATTCGAATTTTTTTATGGTCCCTTGGGGTTCGAATTATCCAAGTTTGACTGTATTATAACATTTTAAAGTGTGTCACACACTTGTGGACACACTTTAAAATGTTATAACACCTTGATAAAGGTTGGCGTTCAGCCAACTGAAATATTGGTGAAATAAATGATATTTTGATCCTATATATGCCTTTTTAATTAAATATTCAAGTATGAGAAATGTACCCAGGTGAACATATTTCAAGATTGGAGGAATGTACTTTGAGGCGCTATTAAGAATTTAAAAAATATTGTTATATATAGAAGTATTGTGTGTGTATGAAAAAATAGCAATCTATATTGCCACGTGGAAAATTAAGGGAGGGCAACTTCAGGATGACACAGCAATTTATTCAAAACAAGAACAAACTATGAATGTGAAAAAAATAGTACAAATGTGATATTGTACTGGGATAAGGTGTATAAATTATGAAAAAAAAGCATCTAGTAGTGGATATTGCTGCTGCTGTGATGGAGATGCATGGAGACATCTGAGACTCTTCTTTGGACACGACAACAACAACAACAAAGCATCTCCTTATCTTGCAATTGAAAGTTGCTGATGGCTTGCGCCATCTATCGGAATAAATATCAACTATTCTCGTTGGGTATTTGGCCAATTCTGGAATAATTAAAAAATCAACGAGAATAGTTGATATTTATTCCGATAGATGGTGCAAGCCATCAGCAACTTTCAGTTGCACGATAAGAAGATGCCTTTTTTTCACAAACTATGAATGATTTTAAAAATATAAGCAATGAAGGAAGTTTACAGAGTAACAAAATATAAACATAAGAAATTATACACTGTTAATAAAATAATAAATACTTTGTTACAATATTTTAATATTTGGATGATAATAAATATATATCCATTGAATTGAATATAAATATTTATTTACCAATATCAATAAATACGTTGTTATGCTTTGACAAAGGTTGGCGTTCAGCCAACCGAAATATTGGCAAATAAATCTTTGTATTCAATCCAATATACGCCTTTTATTATTTATAGTACTATATATGAAAAAATAGAAGAAATGTAGTGAAAATGAACGAGTTTGCAAATATGATGGCGACTTTTAGTTGTACGCTATGGGGATAATTTTTTTTCTTCTTAATTAAAAAAAGTAATTTTTACCTGAAATCAATGAAATATGGGAAAATAACATTGAATCCTAAATATCAAAATAAGGTCCATTATTTTGAGCATTTTTAAAAACTTATTGGAAGAATTAAAATTGAAATGTCACTCAACAACTTTTATACTCGATCTTATATAAGTTTAAATCATTTTACCTTTTTTTTTTTTCGAAAATTTGCATAGCAGGTTTGATAAATATGTAAATAAGGATTTTTGGTGGCGTAAATATCGGATAACCAGGACACTGGCACTTTTTCAATTAATTCACTATTCCTCTATTCTTGTGATGAATAGAATTACTTAACTTTTACCGCAAGTGTGAAAAATGGTAAAAAAAAGTGAAATTCCACTCATGATAAGGTAGATAAATTAATAAAAATACATCTCCTGATTATGCAACTAAAATTTGCTGATGGTTTGCGCCATCTATCGGAATAAATATCAATTAGTTGCACGATCAGGAGATGCCATTTTTGGTAAATTTTACCGAACGGTTCTAAAATGTACATTTTATTAGGAGCTTCTCTACATTTGTAGAGAGGTATACTTACAGTATAAATAGTCGCTATTCTGCCATGATTATCATGGACTGCTTTCTGTATCATGTGTAGTAGGGATAGGTAAGAACACCACGTAAAGAAACTAACCCAGATAACACGCCCCTTCCGTCCGCTAACTGTTACAAAGACTTGATAATTGAGTCTAGTCTCTGCGCGAAGTTCCCTTTTTACAAATGAAGCAAATTACTGCGATGGAATACTATTGGAAGGGCTTGGTTCATTACCCCTCTTTCCAACCGTTTCTCTAGTTTAATCTATCAATGATAATTAAAGATATTCAGCTCAAAATATGATATTCACAAATAAAATAACTTCACCTATACTGAGTAAAATATATCAGGCCTTCAGGGAAAAGTATCTTTTCATTTTTTTTATAGCTTTCGGACACAAACGCCCTTCTTTATGAGAGTTATTGAATTTACCTATATACTGTTACATCGAAAATAAATTGTAATTTTAATTTATCAATTGGGTGAGGATTAAAATATCAACGATCACGTTATATACACATAGACAAAACTTAAGGAAGTTGTACCATTTAGCATGTATATCGGGAAAATAACTCTGAAAGATATTACAGTGACATTTATTGAAGATACACGAGATAACCAAGTGTGTATACACTCATGGACAAAACTTAAGGAAGATGTACCTTTTAGCATGTATATCGGGACAATAACTCTGAAACATATTACAGTGACCTTTATTGAAGACACACGAGATAACCAAGTTAGAACAAAATTTTCTCTGTCTCCTTAAAAAAAAAAAAAAAAAAAAATAGACGATCGGCGTATCAAAGACTTTCCACTTCCTTAAGTTTTGTCCATGAGTGTAAACCGGCGAGAACATTGATGAACCAAGCTTTCCCATCAATTTACCGCCGCAGTAAAGACAATAGGAATATTTATTATAATATATATATATATTTAAAGAAAAATGGCGCTAAATTTAAATTATCTCATAACGCACAACTATTGGCTCATCCATTGATGAGCTCTACTCATCCCCTTAGCAGACACCATCAACAAGCTTTACAAGCTTGATACCTTGATATGATTGAGTGGAGATAAGAAAGAAGAAGATACATCCCCAGCAGACACCATCAACAAGCCCTACAAGCATGATACTTTGATATGATTGAGTGGAGATAAGAAAGAAGATAACACACAGAATTGTTTCCTTATATATTTAAAATACACTTGTGTATTTTTATGTGAGCAATAGTTACCCAGAAATTATTTAAAAAGGAAAAAAAATCAGGTAAAAAAAGTTTCTTTTAATTTTGAATTTGCAAGTTTTCGAGCAAAATATACTGCTCTTCAACGGGCTATTTCTAGATTTTTATTTATACAACTACATATTATACATATATTATACAATTATTATGTATGTACTTTATTTTCCAAACCTTATAACACACAAAGGTAACAGCTAAAAAGAAGATGAATGATCAAACAAGGTAGGGAGAATGAAGAATATTCCATGGCAGGCATATCTCAATGTCAATTTCCAAACCATTCTTTACCTCATTCTATAGTAACATCTCTAATAGGTTTATAGGACTTTATAATTATATGATTATTTTTTGGTTCATATCTTTCAAAAAACCATATATGTAGATTTTTTTATATATTAATTTCTCTCTCTTAAAAATGCAATCCATTCGTTTTATCACTTAAAAGATTTTGCTTCCATTTTTATCTCTAACCTCCAAAACACTCCTATGTTATTCTCAAACATAATGTGCACACGTATAAATTCCTTTAAAGAACATTTTTATACGTAAATATTTTTTTAACAGCCTACTCGGGGGCTATGCAAATCCAAAATATTTCAAACATCCTATTGAAAGAGATTTAATACATATTTTATACGTTAGTGGTGGGGAGTTTTGCGTGTTTTTTTAGACTCCAGTAAAACATTGCGTTTTATTTTATTTATTTCACTCTCTGTGTCGGCCATGTTCATCGTTTATTTAAAAGCAGGCTTAGCTCGACGACCAAATCCCGTGCGCGCGCAGCTCCACTTTTAAATAATACAAAATGGCGGCCGCGTCCTTCGTATCGTCAGGATGGAATCTCTCAAAAAAGTGTGGAATCGAAAATAAAGAAGAAAACGATATTTATATTACTGAGACATATTTACATATTCGTGATTATAAGGATTTTTCGGTTTTTCACAATATCTTAAAAGGTATTGCCGTATTTTAAAGGAAATATAGAAGTTTTCGGGCAAGAGAGCCTGACTACTCTTGTGGATGCAATTCTCTTCATCCCTGCCGTTGCCGCCCTCCTTGGTCCCCGGACTTTCCGCCTCACCCACCGCTCCTCCTCCCACAGCGGGCCCTTCACCCCCTTCCTGGAGTTGGACCACCCTGGGCCACCGTGGTCGGCTCGGTGTTGACCATGTCAACCACAACTTAGAGGCCTTCCTCCGTCCGGTTCTGCGGCTTCTGACACAGCGCCTCCAGATGCACCGGCTACACTATCCAGTGCTTCTACTGCGCCCTTAGCAACCACGAAGGTTCCAACTGCCTCTCCAACCCTCGCACTCTGAAGTGCGCCCACTGACATCCAAAAAGTCTCTCCTCCAACCACGAGGCCCAATCCTCCACCTGCCCCTTACATCCGCCTTCAAGCGATGAAGCAATGATCTCCTTCCTGGACTCTAGCCACCGACTTCCTCCAGCCCGGTAATGAACTGAACTCTGCCTCCGGACTCTTTTGGCCACTGCCAGACGTCCTTGGAGTCTCTAAGCTGCACTTGTGCTTCATCTGAGCCCTCTTCAACTCCTGCTCCTACCTGCCTTCTCCTGTCACATTTCTTCAGCCTGCGCCTCTCCAGCCCTTCTTCATGGCTCACCCTTTGCGGCGAGCAGGATTTTATTCTTTTATCGTGAATTGGCCTTTTAAAGCTTCACGGAAAAGCTTGTATAAGGCGTGTTAATAGACACAGAGAGCCTTTGTTGATCCTATCAATAAAACAGGTTATTATCTAGACCAGAATTCTTCACAAGAACGCCACAGCTCTCAAGACTGATTCTTGAATCAATAGGAGCGTGGAGTGAGGGCGGACACAACGAGAAACTGGAGTTTCAGAGTGAGGAGCTCAATATCGTTGAGAAAGAATTCCCGCCATATCGTCACTGCTATCTTCTGATTTCATATGTATGAGTGACCGCATCTGGACGTAATGTCTTAGAAGTGTATTTAATCCGTTGTATTTAATCGAACTGGAAGGTCACTGACGTGTACACAGGGCCCTTTGCCAATGACCCTCTGTAAGAAAGGAAGTGGGCGGCGGCGTCAGACTGACGAGCGCTAAGTAGATTATAGCACATCGCCTTCTAACTCTCTTTCTCTGTCACAATTCTCTCGTATTAAATTTTATTTGAATGTCCACATTATAAATAGAATTAAATGGATAGTTTGAATATATGAGAGGGGAATAATATATCATATATAAATATGTTTTTAAAAATAGAGCAATCCATAAATAAATATTTAATTAAAAAGGCATATATTGGATCAAAATATCATTTATTTTGAACCAATACTTCAGTTGGCTGAACGAATATTTGTAAAATAAATAATATTTTGATCCAATATATGCCTTTTTAATTAAATATATAAATAAAAAAGGCATATCCTGACCAGGAGCACAAGTGCTTTACAGAAAGCAGAGCGCCATCTGGTGGAACATATATACAGAATATATATATTCTATATACAGTTACGAGCGTCATGGCCTCTGTCACGGTTTGCCGGCGCCCTCCTATTGGTCGGCTACGATCACGCCACCTTTGCCCCCCCCCCCCCCCCCCCCCGTTTGCTTTTGGTTCAGTGGTAGAATGCTCGCCTGCCACGCGAGCGCCCCGGGTTCGATTCCCGGCCGATGGTTTGGGGCGGGACGTTTCACAAGAGTGACATCTACGGCGCCAATTTATAATTGTAACGAATAGTATTTGAATAAAAGCATTTAATCGGGTAAACCCCGGGCGTTGCCCGGGTCATTCGGCTAGTATATATATATGGGGGGGGGGGGGGGGACGCATACAAGAAGCAGAAGTTAGGAATGAAAGACCTGCTGAAAGGTGTAGACGAGGGTGAGAGAGAAATCCAAGTTTCACCAAAAAAACATGTTGAGAATTAAAATGTATATATCTGTGAATATTTATTGTTTATTATTAATCTGTTTTTTTTTTAATTCTGTTTGACCATTGACTACGTGTCATGCAAATGTATAAATTGTAAGATTGTAAAAATTAAGTGGCTCAGAGTGTCAGTGTGCTTGCTTGTGTTTCCGTAGTGACGTTGGTCGGAAAAGAATTCACGAGGTAGGCGGGAGTGGAGCCTTATAGGAGCAAAATACAGTCCTCTAAGTGGACCTAACAAAACGAATGACGTAGAGACGACATCGGGGATATCTGGTCACTAACACACAAACACAAATTCCAGGAGTTATATTCTCAGAGAGAAAATACTCAGTCCATCAATCTTCTCCCCATCTACTTATATATTTGCCTTATTCTGTCTGAAGCTCACGAATAGAATGCGCGCCCATTGGCTGCCGGCGAACACGTGTCCTCCCTGCCCCCCTCTAGACAACCCTGTTATCAGCTGTGTGATACATACACCTGTCTATAGCGGCCACCCTGTCTATAGCGGTCACTTTAGGCAACCCTGTTATCAGCAGTGTGATACATACACCTGTCTATACAGACCACCCTGTCTATAGCGGCCACTCTAGACAACCCTGTTATCAGCTGTGTGATACATACACCTGTCTATACAGACCACCCTGTCAATAGCGACCACTCTAGACAACCCTGTTATCAGCTGTATGATACATCCACCTGTCCATACAGACCACCCTGTCTATAGCGGCCACTCTAGGCAACCCTAGGAAGCAAGATGTATACAAGGTGTAGACAAGATGAAGATCTAGATGAAGATTAAAACGTTTTTAAAATATATTCGCACTCGGGTAAAACCCGGGCGTTGCCCGGGCCATTCGTCTAGTTGAATATAAGCAAAAATATTTTTAAACTTAATTCTATTGACTTTATGTGGAGCTGAGTTTGTTGTTGACACACATTAAAATGTTATAATACCTTGATAAAGGTTGGCGTTCAGTCAACTGAAATATTGATAAAATAAATGATATTTTGATACAATATATGTCTTTTTATCTAATGATTTATTTATGGATTGCTCTATTTTCAAAACGAACTTTCTGTAAGGTGGAGTGATGTTGCATTAGACAACGTGGGCTCACGAGGCTTAATTTCTTTCAATTAGGAACTTCTCACTATACATCCTCACATTTTATTCAATGCTTCATTGTAATATACATATTTGTAGAAGAGCATTGCTCGATATAAATATGTATATGTAATTATACTGTCCTAAAAACTCATGTCCATAGTTTACTTGAATACCATTTCTATGATTCTACTCTTCAGTGTAGCATATAAAAACAGAATCGTCCAATACAGTATTAGAACTCTAAAGAAGCGGTCTAGTAGATTAAATTGGCTAAACCGCTGGGAGGGTTCACCACTGATGAGCCAAGCCCTCCCAATATTATTTCATCGCTGTAAGGACATTAGAAGTTTGTTTTATGTGTAAACGAAACTTTCGTGCTTTAATGCCTTCGTTTATTATATATATATGGCGTGTTATTAATTTACATATTACATATTACATCAATACATATTGATTCTTAATATAAAACATATACAGATTCTCGCGGGTAAAGTAAATAAAAGAAACTTATTGCCAAAATATCTATTATTTATATTTATGACATATATATACCATAAGTGGTACCTCTCCCTTTAAAAATACATTAAAATAAAGCATTTGGTTTAACATCCCAGTAGAGAACGTAATGCGGTTGATAAAGAATGTGTCACAACACCACTTTAGGAAAATTCAGACAAAAAGACAAAAATTGACAAAACTGGTGTTGAGGCTCCTTCTTTATCATTACTATCATGTTCTGTACTGGGATAACAAACCAAATGCATTATTTTAATGTATTTTTAAAGGGAGAGGTGCCATTTTTGGTACATGATTATCATCCTTCCGAAACGTTTATGTTGTTATATATTTGCATAAAGATGGTATGATATAAATAATTAATTAAAATGATATAGCCGTGAATTGATATTGTCATAACCAAAAATGTACATAGCTTGTAACTGTAAATAATACATCGGCAGCTTGGCGAATGTTATGTACCTAAGCCCCGATAGGTGGCGCGCGCTGTCAGCTCGGCAAGTGTTATGTACCTAAGCTCCGATAGATGGCGGGCGCGCTAGGCGGGAAGTTTGTAAACAATAGTCGCCATCTTGAGGGGTGTAGCCAATCGCCAGCCGTTTGGGTCTCTGACATTACTTCCTTAATTTACCATTATTTTTATCAATTTAACTTAGTTTACCTCTATTTATTTTTATCCCTCAAACTTATTAACTATTTAAAGTCATCTAATAAATTATTATTTTATTCTCCCCAAACGACTCGTCACCTTCATTTCTGTGACAATATAAAAGTGAGGTTATACATGTCATAAAGGGTGACATTGAGTGAACAAAGACTTTTTAACAAGCTGTCAAGCGACTTTACTAACTCTATTTTAAACTTCCTCAACCCCCTCAATGTGGCAATTCCACCTGGAGGGGGTAAAGATGAAGGTTTCTTTCATCAAATGTTTAAAATATCTCTCTTCACTAGTTCCGCCTACTCTCTCCTTTTCAATAATATTTCAGAACTCCTTTTTTTGAATATCTTCAAAAAGATTGTGTTTAGCCTCTCATAAAACCAATCAAAGAATCACTAAAACTTTATTTAGAATATTTGTTCATAACTTTAAAAGTTCCCCAGTTTTCTATTCATCACTACTAATATTTATTTAAGAAAATGTTGATTTTCTATCAGATTGTAATAGAATTTTAAATCGGTATAAATGGGTGTTGGTTAATTTGTGGACGTTTTCCCACAATGGATACGATCTATTCGGATGCAAATTTTAGACACGATATAGAGGTAGGTCTGTAAAGAGTCACTGTCATATTTTTGCG
Organism: Cordylochernes scorpioides; assembly: GCA_030710605.1. Taxonomy (NCBI): domain Eukaryota; kingdom Metazoa; phylum Arthropoda; class Arachnida; order Pseudoscorpiones; family Chernetidae; genus Cordylochernes; species Cordylochernes scorpioides. The sequence continues at coordinate 67,161,583 of CP092880.1, forward strand.
GTCCCGTACTATGCAAATCAGTGTAATGATAGGTTTATTTGCATATTTCCTTATTTTCGCTTACGTTTTCACAATAGTTGACTTATCCGTATGAAACATTGATACGAGATAGTTAGGTTTGATTTTGCGGATCCATACTATGCAAATCAGGATGATGACAGGTTGATTTGCATATTTCCGTTAGTTCCGCTTAGGTTTTGCAATAGTTGATCTGGATGAAACTTTGATACTACCTTTCTCAGACGTTTTCTGTGCCTTCCAAGCTATACTCCGGGCTATATTTTGAGGGCCGAAACAGGAAGAAACTCTCTTGATATCACAGTGAAAAAACTAACTTTAAAATTCTGGACTAGAATTCTGAAAATGGACGGCAGCAGGCTACCTTCAATATGTTTGGCACATTTGTGGGACATTTCAATTTCTTCAAAACAGAATATCGGACTGGTAAAAAGTATAACAGAGCTACTTAATAACACCGGCTTCTCATGGCTTGTTGGATGTACAGACTTCAATATTCTACAAAGATACATCCCCCTAATTATTAGAACGGCAACCGATCAGTCCTTGCAGCTCGATTATGTAAGAATAAGAAAATCAGTACTCTACTCTCACTATAAATACTTCATTCATCACCTACAATGGAATGCTATCTGAATGACAGTATCCCCCTAACCTTAAAGAGAATCATTGCACAAGTAAGAAATCCTTTTTGTAGTACAGAGAATTAATCATGTTTCATTATTGAAAACTAAGACCATAAAATGCACCTTATGCAACGGTGAATTTAGTCTCGATTTTCCACACTACATGTTCTACTGTACGGCAATGGAAGAAGAAAGAGAAATTCTTCGTCAAGAGACCTGCTATAATAGCAATTCGCCTTATGTTTTAATGGCAAAAGTCGTAAAATCCAGACCCTTTGCATTCGCTTTTTATAAATACTGGAAATCAGCTCAATCAAAATATTTAGCACAGACACCGGATCCAACTCGATAATTGGTCGAGGCCAATACCCAATACTTGTATATAACTACGATGCTAATTTGTTATTTATTTATTTTGTCCTACAGAGAGAATCCTGTATGGCACGTGTGCCCAATAAAGGCTATTGTTGTTGTGTTGAAACTTTGATACGATAGAGGTAGGTTTGGAAGGAGTCAGTCGTAGTTTTAACGCCGGTATATGCAAAGAAGTTCGATAGCAGGCTAATTAGTATATTTTGGGATTTAATTCGGAAGATAAAATATTAACAGGTACAGGCCATGATAATCATGGTGGGTATATAGTGACTGCTTTTACTGTAAATGCATCACATGTCTACACATGTGAAAAGCAGTTCGACTTTGCACTTGCAGATGTGCCAGAGCTCCGTTTGATTATTTGTACTCGCTGGTGGGGTTGGACTTTTGCAAGAATCGGGGGCCATTGGAGCATTTTATTTTGTCAATTAGAAAAAAAGTGCCCACTGCGGGATTTGATCCCGGGTCGTAGTGGTCGAAAACCAATGGTTTAGAGCATCCTTCCACCGACCCCCAGATAAAATATTAAGGAATTTCTATATTCACTTATACTACTACTTCTCCCTACTACTTGTAATAATAATAGAGTGAAGATTTTTAAAAACAATATTGGTTGAATAAACATTCACTTAGGCAGAACCACAGGGTCTATAGTAGATCGTTAAAATGATCACCTTTTGGTCAATAATACAATAATATTTTAAAATATTAATTTCAGCATATTAATATTTAAACAAATACATATACTATGCATGAGCGATTGCTTTTTGATCAATTCTATAATCGACGCACTCACTCGAAAAAAACTCTAAACGTCCTAAAGATGGCATTGTCATTTAATCAATCCACGACGTCATCCTAGCTCGTTTTAAAACCGCTATTAGCTAAATCCTTTTTTTCCTATTGTGAGAATTTAATAAATGAAAAATTTTATATTGTGTTTGTTTTTCTAGAAATTATAAAACCATTTCCCCCCTTCTAATTATGGAAAACCTCATTACTCATTTACATACTTTCTGAGAAATAAAAGAATTGTTTAAAAAAACATCTCCCAACGCACACAAAGAGAAACTGAGAGATAATTTCAATTAAAGCCGACATTAGAAAGCCATTAGAATAATAAGCGCGGGAACGAAGACAAAAGTTCGTCTGCCAGCCATTCTAATTACAGACGATATTTTTAACGAACAATTTTTCCCGCCAAAAATGGAGGTATTGTTTTCATCCCTTTCTCTTCCTTCCTTCTATAAAAACGTTATTTGCAAACTGGAAATCGTATAAATTCCTGGGGGGTTAATCCAAATGTGTTTAGAAACCTCTATTACTTAAAATTGTTCCGCAATTTTTTGGAACTTTTTAAGCGTCTTTTGTGAATAGGTAAACGGGTTTAGTCTCTTTCTATTCCCAACCGGCCATAGGTTGATGGCTGGCAGTATTCCTGTCCTCTCAGAACTTCCATTTTATGGTTAGTCTTTTGATGGTATCGTAAGCTGTGTTCTCCCGAAATTGTCCATTAAATCGATTCTAGGGTTTTCTTTCCTGGTTTTCCTTCCATACATCCCTCCAGAAATACCGTTATCCACTCCGAGACAAGATGTCCCAACATACTGGTCCTCTTGTCCATTCTTGATAATATTTACGACATCTTCATTGCTTAGTCTGTCATTCCACGATATTCTGACCAATGTCAACTCCGCACACATCTCGAAAGCCCTGCAGATTTACGATTTTTTTTTATTTCAAAGAGAATCCAGGTCATGATTCAATGGGGAAATTGAAAGCAGATTATGATTGAGAAGTGGCCTTACCAGACGTCTTCTTTTCTACTACTTTCGTAATTCACTTCAGACGATGCAATTCATTATGAAAATCAAAAGGTACTAAGAGAAATTACAGTCAATATATTCATTTTATCTTCTCATATTTTAACAGAATAAAAACTTTTATATCAAATATAAGAAAATTGCGATATAATTTTAGAAAAAAAGATTGAAAAACCTTGTATGCAAATTTGCCAACTTTACATAATCCTCAAAAGGGAATAAACATTCATTATACATGCAAATGAAATAGTATATGTATATATATTACATATTAGGATGAACTTAGTGAAAAACATATATATATCTGAATAATGATGATGCATAATTTACAACACTAATCAGCCTATTCGCGGATATTCTTTTAAAATTAGAATCGACAAACTCTCGGCCTTGAGCTAGGTTCAGGACGTCTCTGATATCGACTAGAATATATAGCATATGGATGCAAATAGGGAAGGTAAAATGTGTGCAAATAAAGAAGGTGAATCTATGCAAAAATAAGGAATCTGAATGCATTTAAATGCGAAAGTAATTTATGAAAATAAGCATGGAGTGAATGTAAAAAATAAGAAAGGTGAAAATATATATTGAAGAAAGAGAGAGGTAGGGGAATGTAAGCAAACATGAAAGGCGAATGTATGCAAATAAGAAATGTGATTTGTCCGAATAAGAAAGGTGACTATGCAAATAAACATGGTGAAAGTATGCAAATAAAAAAAGGTGAATGTAAGAAAATAGGGAACGAGGGAGTATATATGCAAATAATTAAATAAATCAAAGATTTATCCGGGGATAAGTTTCTTTATTAGTTCTTGTTATTGCATGAACTCAAGGTTCCGGACTTATCAGCCCTTCGACTGGAGTAACACAATAACTAAATAAAACACCGAAGTGTAGGCTATATATATATATATATATATATATATATATATATGAAAAAATAGTACAAATGTAATATTGTACTGGGATAAGGTGCATAAATTAAGAAAAAGGCTTCTTCTTATCGAGCAACTTAAAGTTGCTGATGGCTTGCGCCATCTATCGGAATAAATATCAACTATTCTCGTTGATTTTTAATTATTCCAGAATTGGCCAAATACCCATTCTTGATTAATCAAGAAAAGCTAACCACGGACGCGTTTCGGGCTGTTGGCCCTCATCAGCGTGGTGCAAGCTGTACCTCAACGACCAAAAAATTGGTCATTAAGGCATCTTGAAAAATCATGAAACGGGTAGTTAAGGCCAGATTTGCGTGAGAACGCTACACAATGTGAAAAAATAGTACAAATGTAATATTGTACTGGGATAAGGTGCATAAATTAAGAAAAAGGCTTCTTCTTATCGAGCAACTTAAAGTTGCTGATGGCTTGCGCCATCTATCGGAATAAATATCAACTATTCTCGTTGATTTTTAATTATTCTAGAATTGGCCAAATACCCATTCTTGATTAATCAAGAAAAGCTAACCACGGACGCGTTTCGGGCTGTTGAGAATAGTTGATATTTATTCCGATAGATGGCGCAAGCCATCAGCAACTTTAAGTTGCTCGATAAGAAGAAGCCTTTTTCTTAATATTTATATATATGTTTAAATAGGTAAATGATAATATGCATATATATATATCCTACACTTTTCGTCGTTTATTTAGTTTGACAAAAGTTACTTTTACGGGTTATCACACTAAAGCAATATACTAGGGCCTACAGTAAGATTAACTTAATACACAGAAAAACGTACACTTAAGAGTACAACACCAACAACAAAAAGGAATTAAATAAAAATTAGCGATTTGTTAAATAAAATAAAAACAGCACTCATCTTTTATTTGCAGCGTTGATAAGGAGCGGACCGGGGTTACACAGGTATGCGAGGAGATCACCAGACAAGTACACACAGAGAACGCTTTAAGCGTATCCACTCGAACACCACTCCACGACTCCTCGCATTCAGTTTCAGCCCTCTTTTATGTACAAACATGGCCACATTTGTCCAATGAGAAGGCGTGGGAGATTGGTTCACTTAGCAAACAAAAAAACATTCTTCCCACAAAACTGAGAAGATTAAAACTGCTATGTTTGTCAAATAAATTGACAAGTTGTTGTGTTAATCCTGTCGAAGGGCTGATAGGCCCGAAACCTTGAGTTAATACAAACTGATAAAGAAACTTGTCCTCAAATGGATCTTCGATTTAATGAATTGAGCACCCAGGGTATTAATATCTATATGCAAAAACAATAAAGAGGAATTATACATTTAAGATAGGTGAATGTATGCAAATAGGAAAGGCGAATGAATACAACAAAGAAAAAGGAATATATGCAAATAAGGAATGTGAGCATATGCAAATAAGTCGTAATGTATACAAATAAGGAAGGTAAATATGCAAAATTGAAAGTAAATGGGAAAAGTAAATATTGACTAACGTATAAAATATTTATTCTTTGTTTAGTGTATTACCTATATCACATTTTAATTCCATAAGTACGAATCTTGATGAGAAGAAACGACCTAAAAATGCATTCATTTCTCTAATGGTCGGCCGTAAGTTATTCCATTAAAAAATCAACAGAGAACAGCGTAATTCTATATACCGTGTTGCCCCGATATTTCTCCATTAATAATACTTTATTATTTTTCTCCAGATCACCAATAACATTGGATTCTCAGAGTGGTTGTTAGGCCTACTTACTCTATGATTAGTATTTATTTGTTTCCTCCATTAAATACAGTGTACCGATGTCTGTTAATATATTGTCACGGTCCCTTTTATCATCATCACCTATTTTTATTGCTTTATCTAGTATGTAACTGGGGGATATTTCTTCTTCTATTTAAGTATAGCAAGTATATTATGAAGCATTAGCCCGCCATCTGTTATGAAAATTCGAAACTATTATAGACGCGTATGATTCTTTTGAAAATTCAACAATAGACAATAAAGAAAGAGGTATGTAAAAAGAGGTATATAAAAAAGAGGTATGTAAAAAGAGATATGTAAAAAGAGGTATGTGAAAAGAGGTATATAAAAAGAGGTATGTAAAAAGAGGTATGTAAAAAAAGAGATATGTAAAAAAAGAGGTATGTAAAAAAGAGGTATGTAAAAGAAGATATGTAAAAGAGGTATATAAAAAGAGATATGTAAAAAAAGAGGTATGTAAAAAGAGGTATGTAAAAAAGAGGTATGTAAAAGGAGATATGTAAAAAAAAAAGGTATGTAAAAAAGGGGAATGTAAAAAGAGTCATGTAAAACGATATATGTAAAAAAGAGGTATGTAAAAAGAGGTATGTAATAAAAGAGTTATGTAAAAAGTGGAATGTAAAAAGAAGTATGTAAAAAGAGGTATGTAAAAAGAGATATGTAAAAAAAAAATAGGTATGTAAAAAAAGTGTAATTTTATCAGGAGATTATTGTAATCCCCATTTGTAATTGGATTCTCGCGTCCACAAAATCGTTTTAATGGATTAAAAATCTGATCAATTTCTTCTTTCCAGACTGAAGTTTTCCCATCTTCTCAAACTGGGGGTTTGACAGAAAATCTAGGACGAACGGACAGTCTGGAACATCTGCTTTAATCGTATCTTGCCATCTATTAAATAGGTAAAATTGTGGTAGTGTTGATGCTTATCTTAAGCTCAGAGTAATTGGGTGTATTTCCTGTTGATGGTAACATCACACAAAGGTAGGAATCCGACTGTTAACATTTAGCTGGGCTTAGTAGGACAACCTTTTTTTTTTTGCTTATCCCTAGTACACGTGATACAGGCCATGATAATTCTGATGGGTAGAAGTAGGCGACTGCTTTTACTGTAAGTGCACCACATGTCTATACATGTGGAAATCAGTTCAACTTTGTACTTACAAATGTGCCAGAGCCCCGTTTGGTTACTTGCACTTGCTGGTGGGATTGGACCTTAGCAATTTTCATGCCTTGGGTACCAGAAGTACAAGACACCAGACATACTTCGACTTCCTTACCCGCCAAGCTGAGCTGCAGTTACCCCTTAAAACGCGAGACTAGAAACACCATTCGATATTACATGACTGAAGAAAAAAAACCCAGGAATGATGATGTCTTGAGACTAACAACTGTCTAAAAACTTTTAAATAAATGAATAATATTATTAAAAATATTAAGAGTATTCATAAATATTTCTAATTATACATGTAAATAAAAAAATGTTAATCATCATCAATATAAAAAAACAGGAATAATAATCAGCTGCTAGATGACTTTTGTTTGATTATTTAAAATCTATAAATATTTAAAATAAAACATTTTTGTGTCAAAATAACTACTTGTTACTTGTTTTACTTTTTATTCTGATTAAAGTCACTTGTAGCAAAATAAGATGCAATAGATTGGGAAAGGAACAAGGCATTTTGATGATCATCAGAAAAGACAGAAGAATTAGAAAGGAGCAATATTAAGCGTAAATTGACTAAGAAAGTTCCATAAGGCAAAATAAACGGAAAAGAGAACTGTAGGAAGTAGGATTTAGCTGATGGACTCTGGATGGAATGCTCTGAAGAGATAAAAGTGAAATATCTCTTCAAAAAAATAGAGAGATTGAAATTTAAACTACTTTATTAAATCGTTCCTATAAGATTGTATAGGGTTAAATATAAAAAGAAATATATATATATATGCGAATAAATTAGATAATATAATTTTTTTCTTATTTTTTTAAAAAATATGATCAGCGCATTTGCGCGAATTTGACCCCAAATACCTATTTTTTGATTTCTCAGGAAGCCTCTTGGATCAATTTCATTTTGTCGTTGAGGTACAGCCTACACCAAGCTGACGAGGGCCAACAGCCCGAAACGCGTACGTGGTTGGCTTTTATTGATTTATCAATAAAATGGGTTGGCCAAATATTGTATGTTATGGAACATATTTAAAATCAACGTTTTGTTGATTTTTGTTCCACTAGATGGCGCTTTGCCATATAAAAATGATCACGTGAGCGGTCAGGATATGGCTGTTTTGTTTTTAATATCAATACCTGACCTTTTTTATATTTTAAAAATTATATATGCATATGTGTTGGTGTTTTTTGGGGTAAAAAAGAGAAAATGTTACTTAAATATATTTTTTAAATATTATCTTTATGCATAGAAACTACAAAAGTAAAATTGAAGAATTAAGAAGAAATACAACAAACAAGAAAGGATTAAGGTAGGTAGGCAACTTTATGTTGTTATATATGCATATATAGGAGAGGTAGGGAAGTATATGACGTCGCTGAAGACCAGGACCCGTTCAAGAACACAGAAACTGAAGCGTAGAAAGCAATGCTATAGTTAACGGGCTATAAATATGACATCTAATAGTAGGTGAAATACTATTATAATGGGGGAGTTTGTGGAATAATTAACCAACCTATTTCCCCCTTCTCGTCATTTCGGCGTATTAATTCACGTGACTGCCACGCCCTGGCCACTTAGTGACGTTACATCGTTAAGAAGAAATCACGTGGTAATCGACTTGAATTCTTGGGATTAACTAAAGCTTATCCTCCCTAGGGTTACGTCTGATTACACCTTAATCGACACCAAGGCTAAGAGCACGAAACCTAAAATTGTAAAAAAAAAAAATAGTTTTGTGAAATATATTTTTACCATACTCTTAATTGTAAAACGACATTTTAAAACTATCCCGCATGTGTTTCTTTTCAACGAAAAATCAAAATTTATTTCAAGGAGAAATAACGATTATTTCTAACCTTTAGGATGAGGTATGAAAGAGTGAATTGTGAATATTAATGATAAACGGAAAAATAAAATTGAAAATAATAAAAATAAATTAAAATCATTAATCTTCACAATTCACTATTTCATACCTCATCCTAAAGGTTAGAAATAATCGTTATTTCTCCTTGAAATAAATTTAGATTTTTCGTTGAAAAGAAACACATGCGGGATAGTTTTAAAATGTCGTTTTACAATCACAAGACGCATTATATTATATTGTATTATACTCTTAATTGTATGTAACTTTTAAATAGTATGCAAGTGAGAAAATGCGCCGAGAATGGGACCGATTGTCGACGAAGGACTTTTGCGGCCCAGAGCTGGAAATTTCAAGTCACGTTTAGAACTGCGTTTCGCTGCCAAATAAGGCCACTTTGAAACTGGCCGAATAAATTTTTAGTTAGTATCCATATCATTGTTCTTCATTTTTAACTTGTTCAATTTCTTTTGTTTAATAAAATTATGACTAAAATGTTAGAACTCCGTTATTTTGGAGACACCCTGTAGTTTATTCCTTTAATACAGTATTAGATCTCCAAAAAGCTCCTGTTTGTTTGATTATGTTGGTAAAATCTCGCTAGGAGGGTTCACCACTGATGTGCCAAGCCCTTCTAATATTTTCCATCGCATTTCTTATAGAGGTACAAGTCAAATATTCTACCATGAACTACAAGTCAAAGATCTTAGCTATAAGTCCAGAGATCAAAGATTCCACCAAGATCTATAATCAATTTTATTTAGAGGTCAAAGGTTGAACCAAGAACTACAACTACAGAAATCAAAAATTAAATCAAGAGCTACAATCAAAGCTCTTAGTTAGAAATACAGAGATCAAAGTTTCCACCAAGATCTATAATCAAATTTCATAGAGCTAGATATTTAGAGGTCAAAGGTTGAACCAAGAACTACAACTACAGAGAGCAAAAATTCTATCAAAAGCTACAATCAAAGCTCTTAGTTAGAAATACAGAGATCAAAGGTTCCACCAAGATCTATAATCAAATTTCACAGAGTTAGATATTTAGAGGTCAAAGGTTGAACCAAGAACTACAACTTCAGAGAGCAAAAATTAAATCAGAAGCTACAATCTTATCTTAGCTAGAGAGAAGTCCATAAATCAAAGGATTCACCAAGATCTATAAACAATTTTCACAGAGCTAGATATTTAGAGGTCAAAGGTTGAACCAAGAATACAATCAAAGCTTTTAGATAGAAATACAGAGGTAAAAAATCCACCAAGAGCTACAATCAAAGCTCCTTACTAGGAGTCTAAGGGTCAAATGTTCTATTAAGAACTACAAGTTAAGGTTATCTAGAATTCTATAAAAGGTTCCAGAAACTTTGTCTGGAAATTCTTCCAATCATTCCTGCCAAAACCTTACCATGATATCATCAACACTAACGAAGCGAATAGAAACGTTCACTGTTTTTTATGAAAAAAATTAATTACGTACTGAATATTGAATAAGATATATAAATGAGGGTAGAATCGTACCCGGTCCATGGTCAAACATCTATAACGAAAGAATATTCATAGAATAAATTTAGAGATAACCACCACGCCTAATAAAAAAAAATTGAGTCTGACCTATAATATTAATAACATTATTTGTGTAGTGAATTAGAAATATTTATTATTTATACAAAAGTAGAAAATTTCGTTTACCCATCTAATTTAGCTCCAAATTTGCTTTGATTGGAAGACATTGATTGGGTAATTCGCCAAACAAATTGTGGAGCGAACCATATTACCGGCGTAGAATTCATTAAAATTTCACGAGGATTTTGTAGAAATGAATTATTAACTTTTACCAGCAACTTAAGCCTTGACTCTCCTAGTCAGTCCATTAGTCAATATTATTTTATTATTACTTCTGTGATTTTTTCGTCCTTTATAAATTGTTTAAACCCTAAGTTTTCTAACCCTCGTCCCGTATAGTTTATATTATTTATGGTCATTTGGTCAAAAACATTTATAAATAGTTCTATGAATTTTCGAATCATTCGAATTTTAAGTGGCGTATGATTTTGTAACTTAAAAATATTTTCTATAAGTTCTTTAAAATATAATATTCTTTAAATGTCTGTGCAACAAAAGTGGACATATTTAAGTGAGAATTCGATGGTTAAATTGAATTATAAAAATCCGTTATGGGGGAGAAATTTGAGTTTTAATATTTTCGAAAGATCCTCGAGGTGAACAATGCATTCTCATATCATAAATCTAACTAAGGAATATATTTAAGATATGGCAAAATTTAGGTAAATTTCGTTTATACAAGTATATCCTTTTATGATTATTTCTTTAATAAACAAATATCAATTACACAAGCGTTACTATTATTGAGAGAAAAGTCTTTATAACTTTTTTTATTTGCGATTTTTATAATTTAGGAGAGTTTTTCGTTATAAAAGGTGTTGTATATATATTAATTAATTGTTCCACAGAGTATGTGTAAGCTCACAGGAAAATAGGCGCTAACCGAAAGAGAAAAAAGTTCCTTTGTTTTAATATTAGTTTCCATTTTATATTTTGTTCTCTTTCTTGTAAATCAATAAATATAATGTTTAATTAATAATAATTGGAATCAGTTTCATTAAAATTCTAAGCAAAGTCAACAAAAAGTTTTATTATAGAAATAATTTATAGTTTTATCTTATTCTCTATCTCTTTTTTCAACAAGAAAGTAAATTGTTTAAGAATCTAAGTGAAATAAAAAGAGGTTATTGAACCTGTTTTGTTACCGATTATTTTTAAAGAAAAAATAAAGTATTGCCTTGGTGTTATAGAAAGGTCATTGTCTCTCATCAACAGCCAATAAAAAATCACTTTAATATCGACCAATCAGCATCGATCTTTGCCTCTCTAGGAACTATCGACCTAAATGTCACTTCATTCTATCCACTTTCTCTTCTTAGCTTTTCTCTCGTACAGTAACTACTTGGTTTTAGGATATCTTGATTACTCACGGTGTAGAGATGCTGTTTACGCACGAAACAAAAGCTTTATCATGAAACTTTCTATTCTTCAGTGTTCTTCTAATTGTAAGTTTCTTGTCTCGACAGCCATTCCTATATTATTTTTAAGCACCAGTCCATTTTAGGCAATAATACCTCAATATTTTATAATAACAGGTCCATTGTCGACAGTAGTTCCTCCATTGTTCTTTTCTTTGAAGTTCTTCTACAACAAGGAAATTTGGTGGTGGTGTCTGGTCCAGAGGACAAGGAAACAAGGAAATTTAAATAAGAGTATACAAATATGCATATCAAAAACGGTTCTTCACTCTCTTGTAATCATTTTAACATTTTCGCACATATAAATATATTAAAAACAAAGTAGGCATATACTGACCAGGAGCACATGTGCTTTTCAGAAGGCAGAGCGCCATCTGGTGGAACAGAAATCAACTATTCATTGATTTAACCTGTTCCCTGATATTTTCTATCGTTTTTTTATATAAATTTATAAAAAAAAACATACTGCTCTCTTAGTTAAAAAGGACACATATGTAAATATTTTTATACTAGATATATATGCAAATTTCTCAAGCAATATGCCGCTCAAACATCAAACAATATGCCGCCCGTTTTTATTAATGCATAAGACGCTTTCATGCGCTAACCTTTCTTCTAATTTACATATTATACTTTTAAAATCGAAATAGAAAACTATTTTATCCCGAAAGCTAATATGTAGCGTAGAGAGCTGTAAACTTTTATTTTTCACTTGTGTGCAGGTGTGAAGTTATTGTTTTTGACACATAAAGTGGATCTTGTATCGTAGAACATCTCTGTAAAGGACGCCTTGTTGCAGAGCCAAAGTGTCCTTTAGAGAGGGGTCTCTATGCCGGAGAATTATTTATATTATTATCTTTAGTACTTTTAAAAATCATAGAAATAAAAACAAATTATATTTTGTGCCTCATATTGAGGAGATTATTACAAAGACAAATAGAGCTAGTGGATACCTAATTGGATTAACGGGGAAAGCATTGGGACTGGACAGTAAAAGAAGAATAGTACTCTATAAGACACTGTTTCGAAATACACTAACTTATGGTTCCACGATCTGGTACAACTTTATACCCAAAAAAGTCAAAGATAAATTAAACTCTCTGCAGTACAAAATTTTGAAGCACAGTACACAGGTTTATAATTTAACATCGTTAAACTGTACTCATATTGTTGCTAGAACACCAATGCTCACGGATTTTATTGAAACAAATATACTGAAATTAAATATTGGATACAGAAAATCAGATTCAACTAAAAGAAAAATTATATCTAATTTTATAAGCCAGAAATTTGAGGAATACTATGGAGGTGCCAATGATAATTTCAAGGGATTCTTTGATACTTCAAGAATTCCTAACTATGTTCAACCCAACTTCTATAACGTTCAATTTTTTACTGGACATGGTGACTTCAACACATATTTGTTTAGAATTGGCAAAATTGGTTCACCTGCATGCACTTGTGGAAACGAACAACAAACCCCTGAACACCTTCTGATAAACTGTCCATTAACTTCTGATCTAAGGGAAGAAAACCAACTTTACCTGACTAATACAAAACAAGTTGCTTGCAATAAGGAACAATACATTAAGTTTAATAGATTCTGCCGGATGTATATTTCAAGGCGAAAGTGTTGACTGTACATATTTCAAGCTACTATTTCTAATTGCTATATGCAAAATTTGACATCGAACGTTTAATTTTCATGATTCCTAATGTTCAATTGTGTTAATTGTATATAATTTAAGATATACACGCAATTATCCTAATTGTGGATATGGCGTGTCTCTCCCAACTGTTAAATAAATAAATAAATCTTTAGTACGCGTGATACAGGCCATGATAGTCATGGTAGCAAGTAAATATCGACTGATTTTACTCTAAGTGCACCACTTGTTTACACATGTAGGAAGCAGTTCGACTTTGACACTTACAAATATGCCATTATCTCGCTTGGTTACTTACACTCACTGGTGGGGTTGGACTCTTGTAAGGATCGGGTGGCCATTGGAGTATTTTTTACATATTCAGAAAAAAGTGCCCGATGCGGGAATTGATCTCGGGTCGTTACTGTCGGAAACCGACAGTATAATACGTACCATTCGTCTACCAAATCCCCGGAGAGTTACTAAACAGTAAAAATGGTCATTTCTGTAGATGAAATTTGTCCTTTAATAAAGATGTTCTCTAGCGGGAGTTCGGAGATTCTACTGTAAATCCCCAAATATATACCTTGGCGAACTACTTTCAACTATCTGATTAAAGCGACCCATATATAAAGTCTGATATTCCTCTGTTGTTGTCGTATTCAATGTAGAGCCTCAGATGTCCCCGTGCATCTCTATCACAGTAATGTCCTCTATCTTGGGTGTGTAAAGTTGTTGTTGTCGTGTTCAATGAAGAGCCTCAGATGTCTCCATACATCTCTATCACAGCAATGTTCTCTATCTTGGGTGTGTAAAGCTGTTGTTGTCGTGTCCAATGAAGAGCCTCAGATGTCTTCATGCATCTCTATCACAGCAATGTTCTCTATCTTGGGTGTGTAAAGTTGTTGTTGTCGTGTTCAATGAAGAGCCTCAGATGTCTCCATGCATCTCTATCACAGCAATTTTCTCTATCTTGGGTGTGTAAAGCTGTTGTTGTCGTGTCCAATGAAGAGCCTCAGATGTCCCCGTGCATCTCTTTCACAGCAATGTTCTCTATCTTGGGTGTGTAAAGCTGATATTCCTCTAATTCCTATATAAATATTGGAGATGTGTAAATAGGGGAGTTATGTAATTTACTGCGATATATATATATATATCCTATTGAGAGAGAGAAAATATTTCTTCTGGCCTTATCCATTACGACATTCCCTAAGTGAAAAATCTTGTTTTTCCAACACCGATGTTTTTTCGTTAAGTGTGTGGGAAAACATTTTGCTCGCCAGGTAAGGCCTATAGAAACGATTTAGTTTGTTCTGGAGTTTTTCTTTGGAAAACTGATTTGGAAAAATCGTAAGGAAAAAATATATTTTCTTTATTATTTTTTTGTTTGTTTGTATAATAGTTTATTTTCTAATCTACACTTATAGCTTTGAGCTATATCTATAGCAAAGAAGTTATATAAAATATAATTTTGAGAATTGTCGGAAAATCAACAAAATCTTTAGAATTACTATTTTATGTGAGTTACCCAGGAATTATTTGAAGAGGAGAAAGTAGAATTCGAGGGTAAAAAGTTTCTTTAATTTTAGATCTAATATAAAATAAACTTTTACCCGAATTATACTTTCCCTCTCTTCTTCTTCTTCTTCCTTATCTCCACACTGGGTGAAGTAGAATACGTCTGCCTTTTTCATTAAGACTGGAAGCACTACCCAGTGGCAGGCCGACTTAGCTCCAAAATAAATGGCCGCCTCTGACATGAGGAACAGACGCCATGTGCAGCCACTCCTAACATGGAGTACAAACGCTGCTCATCCTGTATCCCTGGAGCCCTTACAGGGTACTATCAGCCGGGCCAGCTGAACCAAGGTTTTTTAGTGAACTTGTTACTGCTCCCCCTCCTCCTTTTACATCCGGGCTTGGGACTAGCAAAGGCGGAGTTTGTACTTTCCCTATTAAAATAATTACTATTGTAAAATCGATTTTTATAAAACTATTTTAGAGGCGTAATATTCTTTTTAAAATAAAGCAATTTCTACTGTCCTTACTGCGATGGAAAAATTAAAGATTATAATTATATTTAATTCTGCTGTCCTAAAAGCTTATGTCCATAGTTCTTCTAAAATACCCATTCCAAGAGTCTTACAACAGTCACCTATAAAAGGAAGTTCCAAAAATGCAATATAACAGCGGTATGGTAGATTAAACTGGCGAAACCGCTGGGAGGGTTCACCACTGATGAGCCAGGCCCTCTCTTTAATTTTTCCATCGCAGTAAGGACAGTAGAAATTGCTTTATTTTAAAAAGAATATTACGCCTCTAAATTAGTTTTATAATTTGATAACAGATGGCGCTCTAGTACATCGTAAAATCGATTTTACTTCTTATTTAAAAGATATTATTTAAAATAATTTTTAAGGAAGAATATATCAGGCTCGTGTTAACTCAATATATTTTATCTGGACAAGTCTACGACGCCCTAAAAGCTGATTACAAAAGTTTCCCGTGTGTTTGTCCTATACTGTTATTCTTTTGAACTATTATATTTTTTTACGAATAAGAAGGTTCATTTGGGAATATGAATTTGACCATATAAATACTCATGGACAAAACTTAAGGAAATTGTACCTCTTAGCATGTACACTAAGTATATCGGGATTCTTAGACAATAACTCTAAAAGATAGTTGATACAATTGCAAATGACAAATACAAATTGATTCTGTATCCTTAAAAAAAAAAAGACAACTGGCGGAATCAAAGACTTTCCACTTCTCTTACGATTTGTCTATGAGTGTATTTAAATTGTTTCTTATTTCCCTTTCTTAAGAGTGTATTGACATTTTTATACTTACATTTATAAATAGTTGCTGTAGTCGTGTTCAATGAAGAGCCTTAGATATAAGGGTCACTCCAAATGCTTTTGCAATAATATTAAATTAATACAAATCAATAACGTTCCATATATATATATAACGAATGAAGACATTAAGATGCGAATGTTTCTTTTGACAAATAAATCAAACTTCTACAATCTTTACTGCGATGAAAAAATATTGGGAAGGCTTGGCTCATCAGTGGTGAACCCTTCCAGCGGTTTCGCCAATTTAATCTACCAGACCGTTACGCTTTTTGTATACGTATTTTCATATAAATCGGACAACCCCTTCTTGGTGCATCGAATTTTTGTTTAATAGTGTATTTTAGCTAAGGTACTTTAGCAAACTATTGAAATAAGCTTTTAGGATAACAGAATTACACATAAATATATTAAGAAAAAGGTATCTCCTTATCGTGCAACTGAAATTAACTACCCGTTTCATGATTTTTCAGGATGCCTTAATGACCAATTTTTTGGTGGTTGAGGTACAGCTTGCACCACGCTGATGAGGATCAACAGCCCGAAACGCGTCCGTGGTTAGCTTTTCTTGATTAATCAAGAATGGGTATTTGGCCAATTCTGAAATAATTAAAAATCAACGAGAATAGTTTATATTTATTCCGATAGATGTCGCCAGCCATCAGCAACTTTCAGTTGCACGATAAGGAGATGCCTTTTTCTTAATTTATGCACCTTATCCCAGTACAATGTTATTATAAAACTATTTTAGTGGCGTATTATTCTTTTTAAAATAAAACAATTTCTACTGTCCTTACTGCGATGAAAAAATTAAAGGGAGGGCCTGGCTCATCAGTGGTGAACCCTCCCAGCGGTTTCGCCAGTTTAATCTACCATACCGCTGTTATATTGCATTTTTGGAACTTCCTTTTATAGGTGACCGTTGTAAGAATCTTGGAATGGGTATTTTAGAAGAACTATGGACATAAGCTTTTAGGACACCGCTGGGAGGGTTCACCACTGATGAGCCAGGCCCTCCCTTTAATTTTTTCATCGCAGTAAGGACAGTAGAAATTGTTTTATTTTAAAAAGAATAATACGCCACTAAAATAGTTTTATAATTTGATAACAGATGGCGCTCTAGTACATCATAACATTATTGTTCTAATAAAAGTACAATGTTATATTTGTGCTATTTTTTCACATAAATATATTTGCATATCTCTCACTCTTCCTCTGAAACTTCTCTTTTAGAGTTACTCATGTTGTTGTCGAGTCCAATGAAGAGCCTCAGATGTCTCCATACATCTCATGAGAGTAGGTGTTAGTTCAACACCAGGACAGTTGTTGCATGTCCTATAGATTCTTGAGAGTTACTCATAAAAATTGGAATAGAATAATATGAAATTTCTTGTGAATACGTTTTTTATTATTCAAAAAAAAAAAAAAAAAGAAGCACGTATCAAGCTCACAAGCCTGTGATCTTCTATTAAACCTAAAATAAACATTTCTATTGATATTTACATACTGGAACATTTATAATTTCATTTACATATTCACTCCCATATGTTTACAAAATTGATAGCGATCGTTATGCAAATTTATTTATTTGTCGTGGAATAAATCTCTTTTCCACTAGTCAAATTGACATTCAATTTGTTTATATTGAAAAGCTTTCAAGTAGCAATTTTCCAGTCGCTCTCATAGAAACTACCTATAAATAAATAAATAAATAATACATATTCACAGAGTATTCATCCCTCTTTCTAGAGTTGCCAGATCTCATTAATGGAAGCGTTTTCCGAGCACGTAGAGTTTTATGGGATAAGTCGGTTTAAAGTTTCCCTAATAGAGAGGAAAATTTCCAATTGGTGTGTGGAAAGGATGACAATTTTCTCTACTCCTATCAGAGATTCTCTACTTAACTATGGAGTTAACAAACTATTGAATATACTATTGAATACTTGAATATTGACATCATTTTACCGGCTACAAGGAGGAATACCTAAAGTTAGCAGTTTCACATATACCTTTGTATATTCAATTTGTTCAAATTTTTATATCCAATTTGTTAAAATTTTGTATATTCAATTTGTTCAAATTTTGTATATCCAATTTGTTAAAATTTTGTATATTCAATTTGTTCAAATTTTGTATTATTCACAGTTCAAATGTTATATGTCCACTGTCCACATTTTGTATTTCCAAAATTTTCAAATTTTGTATATCCAATTTGCTCAAATCTTTTATTAAATTAAAAAAAAAAAATAATAATAAACTACTTTTTTTATTAAACAAATTATATGTACGAAATTTGAATAAATTAAATACAAAAATTTGAAATTTTTGGATATACAAAATTCGAGCATATTGGATATAAAAATCCAATATGCTCGAATTTTGTATATCCAAAAATTTCAAATTTTTGTATTTAATTTATTCAAATTTCGTACATATAATTTGTTTAATAAAAAAAGTAGTTTATTATTATTATTTTTTTAAATTTATTTTTTGATACAAAAGCACGAAGTCCAAAGGACTATTGTGCTGTGCTAGTATTATTTACATATATATGATTAATTATTTACACGATGGATTAGTATTGTTTTGTAAATTATTGTACAAATAGTTCTAAACTTAACAAAGTTCTCATAAGATAGAGTATATACACAAAAAGAATTTGGTAATGTTTCAAAGTATCTACATACAATTTGATTAGTCAGAGGGCAAGATAAAAGAAGATGCTCTGGTGATTCAACATCTAAGCGGCATTCACATGTTGGATCATTGATAGCATTCAGTTTGAATAGGAAACTTAAGAAGGGTCCTTTGCCAGTTAAGAATAAAGTAGTGAATTTATCAGAAGAAATGAAATTTGGGACAGCAGTTGGAAAGAATTTCTTGAACAGTTCATTAGATTGAGAAAGATAAAACTTAAATTTTAGATCCAGATATAGTTTGTTTAATTCTTTTTGAAGGGGTTTTTTGAGTGTTCGATCTGTGAGAGAATTTGTTATATTATACTTTGTTTGTAATAATTCAAGATAATCGGACAGTAAAGGGGTTTTCGCTAGTATATGTGTGATGTAAGAAGATGAAGTCCTATAAGCATGAATGCATCTAATAAGAATTTGATATTGTATAGAATTCAACTTGGACCTTTTTGCTGCAGTGATAAAAGGAAACCAAATATTTGATGCATAGCTTATTGTAGAGCGTATCATAGCTTTATATAAGATCAATCTACGTCGAGTATCAATGCCCCAAGTACGTGCACATAATGAGAATAATATATTCTTAAGTTTCGTAGCTTTCATAATTATATTGTCAACATGTGTTCCAAAATTAATCTTATTCCTTTGTCTATGATTTTTGAAAATAACTCCCAAAATTTTAACAGTTTCTGATGGTTGAATTATTTTTCCATCAAAATTAATGGGCAATTTTTCATAGTTATGTAGATAGAGTATACCTGTTTTGTTTGGACTTAGTGAAAGTTTTACCTTTTCACACCAGGCTTTGATTTTTATTAAACATTTGGTAATATTATACTGAAGATCATAGATGTTTGAACTCCATACCACAAATGTCACATCGTCCGCGAAAGCAATCACTCTAGCAAAACTTTCGTTAAAAGATAAGTTGAAATCATTAAGTAATATATTCCAAAGAATAGGAGAAATAATACCACCCTGGGGACCTCCCTTATTTATATTTTTTATACACTTTACATTAGTATATTTAAACTCTACACTCCGGTCTTCAAAGTAAGAATTAATTATTTTTATAAGTACCGCTGGAAAATTTGCCTTGTCCAATTGTTGGAGAATTGCCGGATGCCATGCGTTGTCGAAAGCTCCGCTGATGTCCACTGTTACTATTGCCGTATTTTCTGTTTCTCTTTTCAGAAGACTTAATTTAGTTATTTCTTGTAAAGCAGAGATTGTTGATTTTTCTTGTGTAAATCCATGTTGAGCAGGATGCATAACATTATTACTATTAATATGATTTAAAAGTTCAATATGAATTAGACTTTCAAAAATTTTACCTAAATTAGAAGACAAGCTTATAGGGCGGTAGGCTTTCGGATCTTTATAATTTTCTTTATTAGGTTTTTTTATAATCATTACTGCTGACTTTCTCCAGGCCTCCGGATAATAATTAAGTCCAATACAAGCATTGAACAATTTTGTTAACACAGGAGATATATGATGAACTGCCGTTTTGATCATCTGATTGCTTATATGATCTATTCCTGGAGCCTTGCCATTTTTAAGTTTTTTAATTATTGAACAGATTTGAATATTATCAAAATAAATGATTTTATCATTAGAAAAAGTATAACTCTTGTCTCTGATTAATTTATGATAGTTTGTGTCAGAAGATTGACAGTCATTCGGAAATAGAGAAGATAAAAGATTTTTCATTTCTGATTCGAGCACATCTTTATCAATAAATTAATAAAGAAACTTTTTGCGATTATCCAGATTAATATATGATTTTTGAATCCTTTGCAATTATTTTACAATCTAAGTTTATCTATATATATATATATATATTAATTTAGAATTAATATGTATACACACAATTATTTACAATTATACTGTTGTATATAAATATCTCTATCTTTCATAGATAAAATAATACTCTATAATATTAAATATAATTATTAGCTGTGTATATACTGAATGTAATATTTAAATCAAAGATACAATTCTTTCATTGGCCTTGTAGAACGAGAGTGGTGTACGCGTGCGCGCATGCTCTAGTGAAAAACACAAACATCCTCGATAAAGAGAGGCGAGTTGCCCCTCGAAATATTTGAACAATAAAATAATTATAAATCCAATATATGCATCTTTTTAAAATATATATATGAGTAAAATACTTACATCAAAAGCTGTATACTCCAACAATGGTTACATACACTTTGCCCTCATGGTTCAATCTATCAATTTAACTCTCTAATAAGAAAATAAAAGACGTGCCTTAAGGAGAATAAGTTTAAAGAGAATCGTTCAAATACCCATCCAATTTAATACAAAGGTAATTTTAAAATTAAAAGAAGAGAGGAAGACCTGCAATGAGCTGGCTAGAAGAGGTCAAGAAAGCTACCAGAAGGTCACTAGATGAGAGTAATGGTCTGTAACAGATCAAATTAAAGAATATTTGTCACCATACAGTGTGTGTCACTAAAAGTCGACTTGATGGACACTATCAACATCAACAATTAAAAAAAAAACGAAATTTGAATATGCTGATATTAAAGATATATGCATAATGACGATCCTAAATAATTTTCAAAGCTTTCAAAATTTCAAAATCGAGTTAACCAGGAATTATTCTAACTTTGACTTCAACCCATTTAATAAAATACCATGATTTCACGTGATGAAACCATCTTGATTCTGTTGACCACAGGTGAGATCGGTTGTGCAACAAAATAAATTTATTTATAAATTAATTTAAAAACACAAATATCATATTTAATTGTAAAAAAGCGAGCTTTCGAGTAACTAGGCTTTTTGGATCTAATTAATAAACCTTGATTTTTTCTGGTCTATTTTAATTGACTACTCGATTCCATCCGAGTGGAAATTAGTGTTTTAGTAGTAGTAATAACAAAAACACAAACACACAACAACAAAGAGTGTTTAATGTGCCCACAAATGATTGTTTTTAAAAAAAGAGCATGACCGGGACGCGAACCCATACTACTATGATGCTGAGATATGAAGAAATTCGAGAATATCAAAACCCGAAATTCAGTTCGCAATTTAATTCCAAATATTCAAGTAAAAGAGATTTCTATTAATATAGCGATTTTTTTATAGCAATACTGTACCCATCGGATATTTACTTCGGTCTGAAGGAAAGCCAGAGTTGTGCGCAATTCTATTGTATTGGATAATGTGAAAAAATAGTCAATTGTACTGGGATCAATTGGAAAAATTAGGAAAAAGGCATCTCCCGATCGTGCAACTACAAATTACTGATGGCTTGCGTCATCTATCGGAATAAATAATTGATAGTTGATATTTATTCCGACAGATGGTGCAAGCCATCAGCAACTTTTAGTTGAACGATCAGGAGATGACCTTTTCTTTTAATATATATTAAATAGAGTTTAAAATATTCAGTCTAGTTCCCAATATATCGATTGGGGCGGAAAACCAATCTTTATCTCCCGTGGAAATTTTAATTTGCATAGCTAATTATAAATGTATTTGCATATGTCCTATATTTAGTGTTTTCTTTTTTCTCTCTACGATACATATATATAGATTAATTGATAATTAAATTGGGATGTATCTAATGGTGGATTTGTGTTCGCTCGGCTCTTCAAGACAGATGTATATACTGCAGAATACTCATTTAATTAAATAGCCTCGTAATTAAAATAAGGTGGATTGTGGAAATAAATTTCATATTTCCGAAATAAAATTTACATTGAGGGTGAACAAATAAAAAGGGAAGAAAATTAATCAAAAAACGAGAGAATTCCACCCGAATCCAACATTCAAAGAATTTATAATGCTCCAACTTAGAGAAAAATACATAAATTGTATTACATAGGATACTAGGCAAATGATGAAATGGAATATGCAAATTGGCCTGTTAGCTAAATATTTTGCATATTTCCCTGATTTGAAACTGTGAAAGCGACTTTTTCCATAAGCCAAATTTTATATATTGATAACTTTTCGTTTAGGTAGATGAAATAATATTGTAGAAACGTATGCGGCAAAAAAAAAACCGAATATGCAAATTATACTATAATTATTCTGCAACCTTCGAAAAAAAAAACAAGGATAAAATATAAGAAAAAAGAATAAATGAAATCTACCTAAATTAGGTAACAATGCGAAAGATCTATCAAGATAACACCAGAACCTACCTAGCAACCATTTCTAGACCTTCCTATTTACATATCAGACCTCGGTAATGGTAGATATGCAAATATATGACGGAGTAAAAAAGTGAATCCAGAGGACATAATGAGGAATAAAGTCAATGACACCTTAAGATACAATGTGAAAAAACACGTCCGTGGTTAGCTTTTCTTGATTAATCAAGAATGGATATTTGGCCAATTCTGGAATAATTAAAAATCAACGAGAATAGTTGATTGATAAGGCACAATTTGGATTATAGATTATAAACACAAGGTAATAAGACCAAATCCAAATAAATAAATATTGTGTGACGTTTCGGTAACAGCGTTGTTACCATCTTCAGACAAAAGTACTGAATGAGAAATTTAAAAATAAAATTTCTCATTCAGTACTTTTGTATGAAGATGGTAACAACGCTGTTAC
>CP092880.1:67190965-67256565 GCA_030710605.1 Cordylochernes scorpioides
TACCCAGGTGAACATATTTCAAGATTGGAGGAATGCACTTTGAGGCGCTATTAAGAATTTAAAAAATATTGTTATATATAGAAGTATTGTGTGTGTATGAAAAAATAGCAATCTATATTGCCACGTGGAAAATTAGGGAAGGGCAACTTCAGGATGACACAGCAATTTATTCAAAACAAGAACAAACTATGAATGTGAAAAAAATAGTACAAATATGATATTGTACTGGTATAAGGTGTATAAATTATGAAAAAAAAAGCATCTCCTTATCGTGCAATTGAAAGTTGCTGATGGCTTGCGCCATCTATCGGAATAAATATCAACTATTCTCGTTGGGTATTCGGCCAATTCTGTAATAATTAAAAATCAACGAGAATAGTTGATATTTATTCCGATAGATGGTGCAAGCCATCAGCAACTCTCAGTTGCATGATAAGAAGATGCCTTTTTTTCACAAACTATGAATGATTTTAAAAAGATAAGCAATGAAGGAAGTTTACAGAGTAACAAAATATAAACATAAGAAATTATACTCTGTTAATAAAATAATAAATACTTTGTTACAATATTTTAATATTTGGATGATAAAAAAGATATATCCATTGAATTGAATATAAAAATAATTTATTTGCCAATATAAATAAATACGTTATTATGCTTTGACAAAGGTTGGCGTTCAGCCAACCGAAATGTTGGAAAATAAATCTTTGTATTCAATCCAAGATATGTCTTTTATTATGTATAGTAGTATATATGTAAAAAAAGAAGATATGTAGTGAAAATATACGGGATTGAAAATTTGATGGAGGCTGATTTATTTCGATAGATGGGGCAAGCCATCAGCGACTTTTAGTTGCACGTTTAGGGGATAATTTATTTTTTCTTAATTTAAAAAGTATTTTTTACCTGAAATCAATTTAATTTGGTAAGATAACAACAACAACAAAAATCATTATTAAGACACTATTGTCTTACAAGGGGATTCCTTTAAAAGGTTATATATGTACATGAGTAAGGAGGAAAAGCAATTTAGAGGGGAGGGGGAGCAATCAGCCGTTGTCTGTGGAGTTGAGCACTTCTCTCATATTATCAATCGCCTTGAAAAATTTAAAATATTTATAAACAAATGTTTTATCCAGCAGGAGAGTAGTGAAGATTTTATATACATGTTGTTCATTGTAGTGAGTTGGCCCCGAAATTTCGGGAATTTCCAGTCTCTTTTCATGTAGGAATGGGCAATGGAATAAATAGTGGACCAAATTCTCTTGGATGCCAAAATTTGGTAAGATAAAATAGAATTCTAAACTCCGAAATAAGGTTCATATTTTTGAGCATTTTTCTATCCTATTGGAAAAATTAAAACTGAAATGTCACTCAACAACTTTTATACTCGATCTTATATAAGTTTAAATAATTTTGCCTTTTTTAAAATCGAAATTTGCATAGCAGGTTTGATAAATATGTAAATAATTATATGGTGACGTAAATTTCGGATAACCAGGATACTAGCAGTTTTTCAATTAATAAGTTTATTCACTATTCCTCTATTCTAGTGATAAATAAAATTACTTAACCTTTACCGCAAAGTGTGAAAAATGGTATAAAAGTGAAATTGCACTCATGATAAGGCGGATAAATTAAGAAAAAGGCATCTTTTTTTGTAAATATTTCTGGTGGGATCAAGTCGATATTATTGTAAGCCCGTTGAAGAGTGATTAACGCTTGGAAGCTAGCGTTTTTTTAAATAAAAAAGATGCTCATTGTGAGAATATATTTGTAATTTTAATACTTTTTTCACAATTTTATCATGAATGGAAAAAGGCATCTCCTGATCATGCAACTAAAAATTGCTGATGGCTTGCGCCATCTATCGGAATAAATATCAACTGTTCGTTGATTTTTTAATTATTACATTTTAGTTTCACGATCTAGAGATGCCTTTTTTTCTTAATTTTACCGAACGGTTCTAAAATGTAAATTTTATTAGAAGCTTTTACATTTGTAGAGAGGTGGGGTATACTTACAGTATAAAAATTCGCAAGCCTCTATTCCGCCACGATTATCATGGACTGCTTTCTGTATCATCATGTGTACTTGGGATAAGTAAGAACACTACGTAAAGAAACTAACCCAGATAACATGGAACGCCTCTTCCGTCCGCTAACTGTTACAAAGGCTTGATAATTGAGGCTAGTCTCTGCGCGAAGTTCACTTTTTACAAATGAAGCAAATTACTGCGATGGAATACTATTGGAAGGCCTGGTTCATCACCCCTCTTCCCAGCGGTTTCTCCTTTTTTTTGCCTTAGTACACGTGGTACAGGCCATGATAATAATGGTGGGTAGAAGTATAGGCGACTTCTTTTACTGTAAGTACACCACATGTCTGTACATGTGAAAAGCAGTTCGACTTTGCACTTACAAATGTGCCAGAGCTTCGTTTGGTTATTTTCACTCGCTTGTGGGGTTGGACTTTTGCAAAAATCGGGGGCCATTGGAGCATTTTTTAAAAAAGTCAGAAACAAAGCGGTTTCTCTAGTTTATTAATCTACCAATGATGATAATTAAAGTTATATATTCATCTCTAATTTTGATATTCACAAATAAAACAACTTCACTTATACTGTTAGATCGAATATCAATCGCAATTTTAATTTATCAATTGGGTGAGGTTTAAAATATCAACGATCACGTCACACTCATGGACAGAAAACTTAAGGAAGTTTTCCCCATTAACATGGCGGACATATCTCAGGTTCAATCTGCAAACCATTATTTACCCCATTCTGTGATAACATCTCTAATAGGTTGACTTTATAATTATATGATTATTTTTTGGTTCATATCTCTCACACAACCATATATGTAGATTTTTTTATATATTAATTTTTCTCTCTTAAAAATGCAGTCCATTCGTTTTATCACTTAAAAGATTTTGTTTCCCTTTTTATCACTCACAACACTCCTATGTTATTCTCAAACATAATATACACACGTATAAATTCACTTAAAGAAAAATTTTATACGTAAATAATTTTAACAGCCTACTTGGGCTATGCAAATCCAAAATATTTCAAACATCCTATTGAAAGAGATTTAATACATATTTTATACGTTAGTGGTGGGGAGTTTTGCGTGTTTTTTTTAGACTCCAGTAAAACATTGCGTTTTATTTTATTTATTTCACTCTCTGTGTCGGCCATGTTCATCGTTTATTTAAAAGCAGGCTTAGCTCGACGACCAAATCCCGTGCGCGCGCAGCTCCACTTTTAAATAATACAAAATGGCGGCCGCGTCCTTCGTATCATCAGGATGGAATCTCTCAAAAAAGTGTGGAATCGAAAATAAAGAAGAAAACGATATTTATATTACTGAGACATATTTACATATTCGTGATTATGATTATTTTTGGGTTTTTTACAATATCTTGAAAGGTATTACCGTATTTTAAAAGGAAATATAGAAGTTTTCGGGTAAGAGAGCCTAACTTCATACTCGTGGATGCCATTTTCTTCATCCCTGCCGTTGCCATCCTCCCTGGTCCCCGGACTGTACGCCTCACCTACCGCTCCTCCTCCCACAACGGCTCCTTCACCGCCTTCCTGGAGTTTGATCACCTTGGGCCACCGTGGTCGGCTCGGTGTTGACCATGTCAACCACAACTTAGAGGCCTTCCTCCGTCCGGGTCTGCGGCTTCGGATACAGCGCCTCCAAGTGCATCAGCCACAGTGCTTCCACTGCGCCCCCAGCAACCACGAAGGGACCATCTGCCTCTCCCATTCTAACACTCTGAAGGGCGTCCACTGACATCCAAAAAGTCTCTCCTCCAACCACGAGGCCCAATCCTCCACCTGCTCTTCCATCCGCCTTCAAGCGATGAAGAAATGATCCCCTTCCTGAATTCT
The DNA here is from genome assembly GCA_030710605.1 of Cordylochernes scorpioides. Classification (NCBI taxonomy): domain Eukaryota; kingdom Metazoa; phylum Arthropoda; class Arachnida; order Pseudoscorpiones; family Chernetidae; genus Cordylochernes; species Cordylochernes scorpioides. Next base: position 67,194,870 of record CP092880.1, read on the forward strand.
AGCCACCGCCCTCCTCCAAACCAGCTCAGATATCAATTGAACTTTGCCTCCGGACTCTTTTAACCACTGCCAGACTTCCTTGGAGTCTCTAAGATGTACTTGTGCTTCCTCTGAGCTCTCTCCAACCTCTGCTCCTACCTGCCTTCTCTTGTCACATTTCTTCAGTCTGCGCCTCTCTAGCCCTTCTTCATGGCTCACCTTTTGCGGCGAGCAGGATTTTATTCTGTTATAATGAATTGACCTTAAAAAGCTCCATGGGAAAGCTTGTAGAAGGCGTATTAATAGACACAGAGAGCCTTTAATAGTTGATCCTATCAAAAAACAGGTTATTCTCTAGACCAGAATTCTTCACAAGAACGCCACAGCTCTCAAGACTGATTCTTGAATCAATAGGAGCGTGGAGTGAGAGCAGACACAACGAGAAAATGGAGTTTCAGAATGAGGACCTCACAATGGTTGAGAGAGAATTTGCCATATCGGCACTGCTATCTTATGATTTTATATGTATGAGTGACCCCATCTGGACGTAATGTCTGCGAAGTGTATTTAATCCGTTGTATTTAATCGACCCAGAAAGTCAGTGACGTGTAATCGTAGTTTGGGTTCTATTTAACACTGGTCTGTTGTCACTGACGTGTACACAGGGTCTTGTGCTAAGCCAATGACCCTCTGTAAGAAAGGAAGTGGGCGGCGGCGTCAGACTGACGAGCGCTAAGTAGATTATAGCACATCGCCTTCTAACCTCTCTCTTTCTCTGTCATCATTCTCTCGTATGATATTTTCTTTGAATGCCCACATTATAAATAGAATTAAATGGATAGTTTGAATATATGAGAGGGGAATAATCTATATATATAAAAATGAATGTATGTGTGTGTGTCTGTTTGTTTGTTTGTTTGTCCTTTATGCCTGACCAAACCACTCATTGGATCGCCATGAAACTTTGGGAAGTTATTTAGTATAGTACTGGGAAGGTTTCTAGCAAATAAAATTTTTGAAATAACTTTTCGCCTAGAAATAATAAAGATAAATATTCTAATGTATCTGTTATAATTCAACAATCTGCTCTAAATATTATCATGATGATACGATGATTTTGTAATGTAGAAAATTAGGAAAGACAAAATTCAGGATGACACGGCAATTTATTTGAGACAAGAATAATGATACAATTCAAAGGCAAGATACTATTCCTTTAACTTCCAATTACCGAGGGAACCAATTAATATTGATTTTATTCAACTTATCGAGTATTTTTCAAGGGACCGGGAAAAAATGTTCACTTTATCGAGAGATTCGTTAAACACACCTTTACTCGGGTAAAACCCGGGCGAAGCCGGGTACATCCATACAAGAATAATGATACAATTCCAAGGCAAGATACTATTCTTTTAACTTCCAATTACCGAGGGAACCAATTAATATTGATTTTATTCAACTTATCGAGTATTTTTCAAGGGACCGGGAAAAAATGTTCACTTTATCGAGAGATTCGTTAAACAAACCTTTACTCGGGTAAAACCCGGGCGAAGCCGGGTGCATCCATACAAGAATAATGATACAATTCCAAGGCAAGATACTATTCCTTTAACTTCCAATTACCGAGGGAACCAATTAATATTGATTTTATTCAACTTATCGAGTATTTTTCAAGGGACCGGGAAAAAAATGTTCACTTTATCGAGAGATTCGTTAGGCAAACTTTTACTCGGGTAAAACCCGGGCGAAGCCGGGTACGTCCGCTAGTACAGAGGGTGTTTCCTTTCAAATGAAACGATTTCAAACGTCCGTTAGAACTTTATTTTTCGAACGTGAATTTTTTTCATGTGTTCTATGTGCTTCCCCTTCTTCTTGGCTATCTCCCTGCATCGGACTTTCCAAGCTGCGAACACTCCCTTGACTTTGGAGAGCGAAACATTCGACCACTCCTCTTGTGCGGCTTTCCAAAGTCCGGCCTCAGTTTTGGGACGTCGGTTGAAGAGCCGTTGTTTCAACATACCGAACCCGTAAAAATCCAGTGGGCTGGCGTCGGGAGACTTCACTGGAATGTCCGAGTTCCTGATAAAATTTAGGCCTAGGGTGTCCTTCATTTCTTGTAGGAACTGTTGGGTTTTGTTGGAGGTATGGGAAGAGGCTTTGTCGTGATGAAGGAACACTTTGTCCATTTCCCCTGGGTAAAGGTCCTTCAGTTGTTCGATGACAGGTTTCAGAACGCATTCTATATAGAATTCTGAGTTCACCTTCACCTTCGATGGAACCTTTATGAGCGGAAGGACTCCACGGCCAGTCATTACTCCGACAACCATGAAACCTTTAGGGAAAGTTTCGGAGCATTGGTGAACCCAATTATCCGGGACCTGATTGCCTCTTTTGATGTAACAGATCTTCCGGATTCCATTGCAATACGTCACATACATCCATGCTTCGTCCAATGTTGCAGTATATTCCGATCTGGAACCGGCCAGGTGTTCCTCGTAGAGCTTCCGGGCATTCGTTGCACGGTTTTTCATGTGGAAAGGGGTGAGCTTGTGAACCTTGCCTTTTCGTCGGGTATCCAGTTCCAAATCTTTGTGAATGATGTTATTTATCGTTTTTAGCGATGTTCCACACATTCTGGAAAGTTGGCGCTGAGATGGTGGATTTTCAGTAGTTGCTAGCCGCTTTACCTTGGAAACCGTGGCGGGGGTCCGCACCGGACGTGGTCGATCGACTTGAAATTTTTGCCCATTGGATTCAGCTTCCCTTTTCTTTCCGATGCCATTTACTACCCTACATATTGTAGCTTTGCCAACATCTAGTCCTTCTGCTTTTAGCTTTTTCACTATGACGCTATAACTGTTTCCTTCTTTGGAAAGCCGCACAAGAGGAGTGGTCGAATGTTTCGCTCTCCAAAGTCAAGGAAGTGTTCGCAGCTTGGAAAGTCCGATGCAGGGAGATAGCCAAGAAGAAGGGGAAGCACATAGAACACATGAAAAAAATTCACGTTCGAAAAATAAAGTTCTAACGGACGTTTGAAATCGTTTCATTTGAAAGGAAACACCCTCCGTATATCATATATAGATATGTTTTTAAAAATAGAGCAATCCATAAATAAATATTTAATTAAAAAGGCATATATTGGATCAAAATATCATTTATTTTGAACCAATACTTCAGTTGGCTGAACGAATATTTGTAAAATAAATAATATTTTGATCCAATATATGCCTTTTTAATTAAATATATAAATAAAAAAAGGCATATCCTGACCAGGAGCACAAGTGCTTTACAGAAAGCAGAGCGCCATCTGGTGGAACATATATACAGAATATATATATATATATTGGGGGGGGGGGGACGCATACAAGAAGCAGAAGTCAGGGAATGAAAGACCTGCTGAAAGGTGTAGACCAGAGGATGAGAGAGAAATCCAAGTTCACCAAAGAAACATGTTGAGAATTAAAATGTATATATCTGTGAATATTTATTGTTTATTATTAATCTGTTTTTTAATTCTGTTTGACCATTGACTACGTGTTATGCAAATGTATGCAAATAAATTGTAAGATTGTGAAAATTAAGTGGCTCAGAGTATCAGTGTGCTTGCTTGTGCTTCCGTGGTGACGTTGGTCGGGAAAGAATTTACGATGTAGACGGCAGTGGAGCCTTATAGGAGCAAAATACAGTCTTCTAAGTGGACCTAACAAAACGAATGACGTAGAGGACGACATCGGAGATATATGGTCACTAACACACAAACACAAATTCCAGGAATTATATTCTCAGAGAGAAAATACTCAGTCCATCAATCTTCTCCCCATTGAATATAAGAAAAAATATTTTTAAACTTAATTCTATTGACGTTATGTGGCGCTGAATTTGTTTTTGACACACATTAATATGTTATAATACCTTGATAAAGGTTGGCGTTCAGCCAACTGAAATATTGATAAAATAAATGATATTTTGATCCAATATATGCCTTTTTATTTAATGATTTATTTATGGATTGCTCTATTTTCAAAACGAACTTTCTGTAAGGTGGAGAAATTTTGCATTAGACAACATGGGCTCGCGAGGCTTAATTTCTTTCAATTAGGAACTTCTCACTATACATCCTCACATTTTATTCAATGCTTCATTGTAATATACATATTTGTGGAAGAACATTGCTCGATGCAAATATTTATATGTAATTCTAATGTCCTAAAAACTTATGTCCATAGTTTGCTTGAATACTATTTCTAATATTCCACCCTTCAGTTAGCATATATAAGCAGAATGATCCAGTGCAGTATTAGAGGCTTTAAGAAGCGGTCTGGTAGATTAAATTGGCGAAGCTGTTGGGAGGGTTCTCCGCTGATGAGCCAAGCCCTCCGAATATTATTTCATCGCAGTAAGGACAGTAGAAGTTTGTTTTATGTGTAAACGAAACTTTCGTGCTTTAATGCCTTCGTTTATTATATATATGGCGTGTTATTAATTTACATATTACATATTACATCAATACATATTGATTCTTAATATAGAGTATATACAGAATATCGCGGTTAAAGTAAATAAAAGAAACTTATTGCCAAAAGATCTATTATTTATATTTATGACATATATACCATAAGTGGTACCTCTCCCTTTAAAAATACATTAAAATAAAGCATTTGGTTTAACATCCCAGTAGAGAACGTAATGCGGTTGATAAAGAATGTGTCACAACATTAGTTTAGGAAAATTCAGACAAAAAGACAAAATTGACAAAACTGGTGTTGAGGCTCCTTCTTTATCATTACTATCATGTTCTGTACTGGGATAACAAACCAAATGCATTATTTAAATGTATTTTTAAAGGGAGAGGTGTCATTTTTGGTACATGATTATCATCCTTCCGCAACTTTTATGTTGTTATATATTTGCATAAAGCAAGTACGATATAAATAATTCATTAAAATGATATAGCCGTGAATTGATATAAAATCGAGGCTATACATGTCATATATAAGGTGACATTGAGTGAACAAAGACTTTTTAACAAGCTGTCAAGCGACTTTACTAACTCTATTTTAAACTTCCTCAACCCCCTCAATGTGGCAATTCCACCTGGAGGGGGTAAAGATGAAGGTTTCTTTCATCAAATGTTTAAAATATCTCTCTTCACTAGTTCCGCCTACTCTCTCCTTTTCAATAATATTTCAGAACTCCTTTTTTTGAATATCTTCAAAAAGATTGTGTTTGCGCTTCATAAAACCAATCAAAGAATCACTAAAACTTTATTTAGAATATTTGTTCATAACTTTAAAAGTTCCCTCGTTTTCTATTCATCCCTACTAATATTTATTTAAGAAAATGTTGATTTTTTATTAGATTGTAATAGAATTTTAAATGGTTATAAATGGGTGTTGGTTAGTTTGTGGAAGTTTTCCCACAATGGATACTACCTATAAGGATGCAATTTTAGACACGATATAAAGGTAGGTCTATAAGGAGTAACTCTCATACTTTGTGGTCTCGTACTATGCAAATCAGTGTGATGTTTGGTTGATTTGCATATTTCCTTAGTTTCACTTACGTTTTCACAATAGTTGCCCTATTTGTATGAAACATTGATACGAGATACAGTTAGGTTTGTGTTTGCGGATCCATACTATGCAAATCAGGATAATGACAGGTTGATTTGCATATTCCGGTTAGTTTTGCCTACGTTTTTACAATAGTTGCCCTATCCGTATGAAACATTGAGACGAGATACAGTTAGTTCCGAGTTTGCGGACCCATACTATGCAAATCAGGATGATGACAGGTTGATTTGCATATTCCCGTTAGTTCCGCTTACGTTTTGCAATAGTTGATTTATCCGGATGAAACTTTGATACGATAGAGGTAGGTTCGGAAGGAGTCAGTCGTAGTTTCAACGCTGGTATATGCAAAGAAGTTCGATAGCAGGCTAATTAGTATATTTTGGGATTTAATTCGGAAGATAAAATATTAACAGGTACAGGCCATGATAATCATGGTGTGTATATAGTGACTGCTTTTACTGTAAGTGCATCACACGTCTACACATGTGAAAAGCAGTTCAACCTTGCACTTGCAGATGTGCCAGAGCTCCGTTTGGTTATTTGTACTCGCTGGTGGGGTTGGACTTTCGCAAGAATCGGGGGCCATTGGAGCATTTTATTTTGTCAATTAGAAAAAAAAAAAGTGCCCAATGCGGGATTTGATCCCGGGTCGTAGTGGTCGAAAACCAATGGTTTAGAGCATCCTTCCACCGACCCCCAGATAAAATATTAAGGAATTTCTATATTCACTTATACTACTACTTCTCTTCTATCCTACTACTTGTAATAATAATAGAGTGGAGATTTTTAAAAACAATATTGGTTGAATAAACATTCACTTAGGCAGAACCAGGGTCTATAATAGATCGTTAAAATTATCACTTTTTGGTCAATAATACAATAATATTTTAAAATATTAATTTCAGCATATTAATATTTAAAAAATAAATATATGCATGAGCGATTGCTCTTTGATCAATTTTATAATCGGCGCACTCACTCGAAAAAACTCTAAACGTCCTAAAGATGGCGTTGTCATTTAATCAATCCACGACGTCATCCTAGCTCGTTTTAAAACCTCTATTAGCTAAATCCTTTTTTTCCAATTGTGAGAATTTAATAAATGAAAAATTTTATATTGTATTTGTTTTTCTAGAAATTATAAAACCATTTCCCCCTTCTAATTATGGAAAACCTCATTACTCATTTACATACTTTCTGAGAAATAAAAGAATTGTTAAAAAAAACATCTCCCAACGTACACAAAGAGAAACTGAGAGATAATTTCAATTAAAGCCGACATTAGAAAGCCATTAGAATAATAAGCGCGGGAACGAAGACAAAAGTTCGTCTGCCAGCCATTCTAATTACAGACGATATTTTTAACGAACAATTTTTCCCGCCAAAAATGGAGGTATTGTTTTCGTCCCTTTCTCTTCCTTCCTTCTATAAAAACGTTATTTGCAAACTGGAAATCGTATAAATTCCTGGGGGGTTAATCCAAATGTGTTTAGAAACTTCTATTACTTAAAAATTGTTCCGCAATTTTTTGGAACTTTTTAAGCGTCTTTTGTGAATAGGTAAACGGGTTTAGTCTCTTTCTATTCCCAACCGGCCATAGGTTGATGACTGGCAGTATTCCTGTCCTCTCAGAGCTTCCATTTTATGGTTAGTCTTTTGATGGTATCGTAAGCTGTATTCTCCCGAGATTGTCCATTAAATCGATTCTAGGACTTCCTTTCCTGGTTTTCCTTCCATACATCCCTCCAGAAATACCGTTATCCACACCGAGTGTAGGACAAGATGTCCAAACATACTGGTCCTCTTGTCCATTCTTGATAATATTTAGGACATCTTCATTGCTTAGTCTGTCATTCTACGATATTCTCGCCATTCAACGCCAACACCGCACACATCTCGAAAGTCCTGCAGATTTACGATTTTTTTTTTATTTCAAAGTGAGTCCAGGTCAAGATTCAATAGGGAAATTGAAAGCAGTTTATGATTGGGAAGTGGCCTTGCTAGACGTCTTCTTTACTACCACTTTCGAAGATCACTTCAGACGATACAATTCATTATGAAAATCAAAAGGTACTAAGAGAAGTGACCGTCAATATATTAATTTTATCTTCTCATTTTTTAACAAAATACAAACTTGTATATTAAATGTAAGAAAATTGCGATATATTTTTAGAAAAAATATCGAAAACTTATATGCAAATTTTCCTACTTTACATAATCCTTAAAAGGGAATAAACATTAAACATACATGAAAATGAAAAATAGTATATGAATATATATTTAAACCAAAAAAGAAAATAAAAAGTAGAAATATAGTTTATAGATATATATATTTTGAAAATAGAACAATTAAAGTTATATATACATATGTATAGTGTATTTACTATATATGTACTATACTATATATACTATACTACTATACTACTATATATACTATACTATATGTACTATATATGTACTATAGTATATATACTATGTATAGTATATATACTATATTACATATTAGGATGAACTTAGTGAAAAGCATATATATCTGAATAATGATGACGTATAGCTTACAACATAATACAGCCTATTCGCGGATATCCTTTTAAAATTAGAATCGACAAACTCTCGGCCTTTAGCTAGGTTCAGGACGTCTCTGATATCGACTAGAATATATAGCAAATGGATGCAAATAGGGAAGGTAAAATGTATGCAAATAAAGGTGAATCTATGCAAAAATAAAGAATCTGAATGCATTTAAATACGAAAGTAATTTATGAAAATAAGCATGGGGTGAATGTAGAAAAAATAAAGATGAAAAATATATATATTGAAGAGAGAGAGGTAGGGGAATGTAGGCAAACATGAAAGGCGAATGTATGCAAATAAGAAATGTGATTTGTCCGAATAAGAAAGGTGACTATGCAAATAAACATGGTGAAAGTATGCAAATAAAAAAAGGTGAATGTAAGAAAATAGGGAACGGGGGAGTATATATGCAAATAATGAAATAAATCAAAGATCCATCCGGGGATAAGTTTCTTTATCAGTTCTTGTTATTGCATGAACTCAAGGTTTCAGACTTATCAGCCCTTCGACTGGAGTAACACAATAACTAAATAAAACACCGAAGTGTAGGATATATATATGTTTAAATAGATAAATGATAATATGCATATATATATCCTACACTTTTCGTCGTTTATTTAGTTTGACAAAAGTTACTTTTACGGGTTATCACACTAAAGCAATAAACTAGGGCCTACAGTAAGATTAACTTAATACACAGAAAAACGTACACTTAAGAGTACAACACCAACAACAAAAAGGAATTAAATAAAAATTAGCGATTTGTTAAATAAAATAAAAACAGCACTTATCTTTTATTTGCAGCGTTAATAAGGAGCGGACCGGGGTTTCATAGGTATACGAGGAGAATCACCAGACAAGCACACAGAAAGAACGCTTTAAACGTCTCCACTCGAACACCACTTCACGACTCCTCGCATTCAGTTTCAACCCTCTTTTATGTACAAACATGGCCACATTTGTCTAATGAGAAGGCGTGGGAGATCGGTTTACTTAACAAACAAACAAAAAAACATTCTTCCACAAAACTGAGAAGATTAAAACTGCTATGTTTGTCAAATAATTTGACAAGTTGTTGTGTTACTCCTGTCAAAGGGCTGATAAGCCCGAAACCTTGAGTTAATACAAACTGATAAAATCCCCAAATGGATCTTTGATTTAATGAGTGGAGCACCCAGGGTATTAATATCTATATGCAAAAACAATAAAGAGGAATTATACATTTAAGGTAGGTGAGTGTATGCAAATAGGAAAGGCGAATGCATTAAACAAAGAAAAAAGAATATATGCAAATAAGGAATGTGAGCATATGCAAATAAAAATCCGTAATGTATACAAATAAGGAAGGTAAATATGCAAAATTGAAAGTAAATGGGAAAAGTAAATATTGACTAACGTATAAAATATTTATTCTTTGTTTAGTGTATTACCTATATCGCATTTTAATTCCATAAGTGCGAATCTTGATGAGAAGAAACGACCTAAAAATGCATTCATTTCTCTAATGGTCGGCCGTAAGTTATTCCATTAAAAAATCAACAGAGAACAGCGTAATTCTATATACCGTGTTGCCCCGATATTTCTCCAATAATAATACTTTATTATCTTTCTCCAGATCACCAATAACATTGGATTCTCAGAGTGGTTGTTAGGCCTACTTACTCTATGATTAGTATTTATTTGTTTCCTCCATTAAATACAGTGTACCGACGTCTGTTAATATATTGTCCCTTTTATCATCTTCACTTATCTTTATTGTTTTATATAATACTAGACGAATGACCCGGGTTTACCCGATTAAATGTTCTATTCAAACACTATACAAAACTGTGCGCGCGCACAGAGAAGTCACGTGCTCGCCGGCAGCCAACGGTCGGTAGGAACTTGGACTGTCCAACCAGCCGGCAGCCGGACGATTACATTTTCTCGACGGGGGGGGCAGGGAGCGGGGAAGTCACGTGCTCGCCGGCAGCCAACGGGCGCGCGCCGCCGTCAGATCGCCCGCGTTCTAGAGGGCGCTGCTCGTGAGCTAAGTAGAATAATTTGAATATATAGTTTTAATAATTGATTTATATCTTTTTTAAAATAGCCTATCGTCATCCCCGTTATTTTTTACCTATGTATGGAAATTTTGGTTTGAATTAGTGAACTACTGCGAATTTGTATACCGGGCATACAGACCAACAAACAGACAAACATACAAACATTCATTTTTATATATATAGATGTAACTGGGGAGATATTTCTTCTTCTATTTAAGTATAGCAAGTATATTATAATGCATTAGCGCGCCATCTGTTATGAAAATTCGAAACTATTATAGACGCGTATGATTCTTTTGAAAATTCAATAATAGACAATAAACAAAAAAAGGTATGTAAAAAGAGATATGTAAAAAAAAGGTATGTAAAAAGAGACATGTAAAAAAGAGGTATATAAAAAAGAGATATGTAAAAAAAAAGAGGTATGTAAAAAAGAGATATGTAAAAAAAGAGGTATGTAAAAAAAAGAGATATGTAAAAAAAAAAGGTATGTAAAAAGAGATATGTAAAAAGAGATATGTAAAAAAAGATATGTAAAAAAAGAGGTATATAAAAAGAGATATGTAAAAAAAGAGGTATGTAAAAAAAGAGATATGTAAATAAAAGGTATGTAAAAAGAGATATGTAAAAAAAAGTTATGTAAAAAGAGATATGTAAAAAAGAGGTATATAAAAAAGAGATATGTAAAAAAAGAGATATGTAAAAAGAAATATGTAAAAAGTGGTATGTAAAAAAAAGAGGCATGTAAAAAAGAGGTATGTAAAAAGAGGTATGTAAAAGAGATATGTAAAATAAGAGGTAGGTAAAAAGAGGCATGTAAAAAAGAGATGTAAAAAGTAGTATGTAAAAAAAGAGGTATGTAAAAAGTGTAATTTTATCAGGAGATTATTGTAATCCCCATTTGTAATTGGATTCTCGCGTCCACAAAATCGTTTTAATGGATTAAAAATCTGATCAATTCCTTCTTTCCAGACTGAAGTTTTCCCATCTTCTCAAACTGGTGGTTTGATACCAAATCTTGGACGAACAGACAATCTGGAACATCTATTTCAATCGTATCTTGCCATCTTTTAAATAGGTAAAATTGTGGTAGTGTTGATGCTTATCTCAAACTGAGAAATATTGTTGCATTTTCTGTTGATGGGAACATCAAACAAAGGTAGGAATCCGACTGTTAACATTTAGCTGGGCTTAGTAGGACAACCTTTTTTTTTGCTTATCCCTAGTACACGTGATACAGGCCATGATAATTCTGATGGGTAGAAGTAGGCGACTGCTTTTACTGTAAGTGCACCACATGTCTAAAAATGTAAAAAGCAGTTCGACTTTGCACTTACAAATGTGCCTGAGCCCCGTTTGGTTACTTGCACTTGCTGGTGGGGTTGGACTTTTGCAATTTTCATACCTTGGGTACCAGAAGTACAAGACACCAGACATACTTCGACTGTCCTGCCCGCCAAGCTAAGCTGCAGTTACCCCTTAAAACGCAAGCTAGACACGCCATTCGATATTACATGGATGGAACAAACAAAACAAGGAATGAAGATGTCTTTAGAAGATTAGGAGAGGAACAAGGCTTGTTGATGATCATTTGAAAAAGGTAAGAGAATTGAATGTGAGAGCTATGTTAAGCGTAAATTAACTGACTAAGAAAGTTCCAGAGGGCAAAATAAACGGAAAAAGAGAACTGTAGGAAGTAAGATTTAGCTGATGGACTCTGGATGGAATGCTCTGAAGAGATAAAAGTAAAATATCTCTTCAAAAAATAGAGAGATTGAAATTTAAACTACTTTATTAAATCGTCCATATAAGATTATATAGGGTTATATATATAAAAAAAGAAATATATATGCGAATAAATTAGATAATATAATTTTTTCTTATTTTTTTTTATATGATCAGCGCATTTGCGCGAATTTGACCCCAATACCTATTTTTTTTATTTCTCAGGAAGCCTCTTGGATCAATTTCATTTTGTCGTTGAGGTACAGCCTACACCACGCTGACGAGGGCCAACAGCCCGAAACGCGTACGTGGTTGGCTTTTATTGAATTATCAATAAAATGGGTTGGCCAAATATTGTATGTTATGGAACATATTTAAAATCAACGTTTTTGTTGATTTTTGTTCCACTAGATTGCGCTCTGTCGTCTAAAAATGATCACGTGAGCGGTCAGGATATGCCTGTTTTGTTTTTAATATCAATACCTTTTTTTATATTTTAAAAATTATATATGCATATGTGTTGGTGTTTTTTGGGGTAAAAAAGAGAAAATGTTACTTAAATATATTTTTTAAATATTATCTTTATGCATAGAAACTACAAAAGTAAAATTGAAGAATTAAGAAGAAATACAAAAAACAAGAAAAGATTAAGAAGGCACTAACTACGTTGCCAAATTGTTAATTAACATATGCTTGCTAATATTATCATCATCAATTTATATTTATTCATATATCTATATAATTTATTTACATAGAGAAAAATTCTTTGAATTAATATTCCTAACAATATGTAGCTAGAGAGGTAGGCAACTTTATGTTGTTATATATGCATATATAGGAGAGGTAGAGAAGTATATGACGTCGCTGAAGACCAGGACCTGTTCAAGAACACAGAAACTGAAGCATAGAAAGCAATGCTATAGTTAACGAGCTATAAATATGACATATAATAGTAGGTGAAATACTATTATAATGGGGGGAGTTTGTGGAATAATTAACCAACCTATTTCCCCCTTCTCGTCATTTCGGCGTATTAATTCACGTGACTGCCACGCCCTGGCCACTTAGCGACGTTAAGAAGAAATCACGTGGTAATCAACTTGAATTCTTGGGATTAAGTAAAGCTTATCCTCCCTAGGGTTACGTCTGATTACACCTTAATCGACACCAAGGCTAAGCACGAAATCTAAAATTGTAAAAAAAAAGTAGTTTTGTGAAATATATTTTTACCATACTCTTAATTGTAAAACGACATTTTAAAACTATCCCGCATGTGTTTCTTTTCAACGAAAAATCAAAATTTATTTCAAGGAGAAATAACGATTATTTCTAACCTTTAGGATGAGGTATGGAAGAGTGAATTGTGAAGATTAATGATAAACGGAAAAATAAAATAAAAAAAATAATAATAAAATAAAAATAAAATCATTAATCTTCACAATTTACTCTTTCATACCTCATCCTAAAGGTTAGAAATAATCGTTATTTCTCCTTGAAGTAAATTTTGATTTTTCGTTGAAAAGAAACACATGCGGGATAGTTTTAAAATGTCGTTTTACAATCACAAGCCGCATTATATTATATTGTATTATACTCTTAATTGTATGTAACTTTCAAATAGTATGCAAATGAGAAAATGCGCCGAGAATGGGACCGATTGTCGACAGAAGACTTTTGCGGCCCATAGCGTTTAGATCTATGTTTTGCTGCAAAGAAGGCCACTTTGAAATTGGCCGAATAAATTGTTAGTTAGTATCCATATCATTGTTCTTCATTTTTAACTTGTTCAATTTCTTTTGTTTAATAAAATTATGACTAAAATGTTATAACTCCGTTATTTTGGGAGACACCCTGTAGTTTATTCCTTTATTACAGTATTAGATCTCCAAAAAGCTCCTGTTTGTTTGATTATGTTGGTAAAAATCTCGCTAGGAGGGTTCACCACTGATGAACCAAGCCCTTCCAATATTTTCCATCGCATTTCCTATAGAGGTACAAGTCAAATATTCTACCATGAACTACAAGTCAAAGATCTTAGCTATAAGTCCAGAGGTCAAAGTTTCCATCAAGATCCATAAACAATTTTCATACAGCTAGAAGTTTAGAGGTCAAAGGTTGAACCAAGAACTACAACTACAAAGGGCAAACATTCTATCAAAAGCTACAATTAAAGCTCTTAGTTAGAAATACAGAGATCAAAGGTTCCACCAAGATCTATAATCAAATTTCACAGAGTTAGATATTTAGAGGTCAAAGGTTGTACCAAGAACTACAACTACAAAGGGCAACATTTCTATCAAAAGCTACAATCAAAGCTCTTAGCTAGAGAGAAGTCCATAAATCAAAGGTTCCACCAAGATCTATAATGAAATTTCATAGAGCTAGATATTTAGAGGTCAAAGGTTGAACCAAGAATACAATCAAATCTCTTAGATAGAAATACAGAGGTAAAAAATCCACCAACTAGGAGTCCAGGGGTCAAAGGTTCTATTAAGAACTACAAGTTAAGGTTATCTAGAATTCTATAAAAGGTTCCAGAAACTTTGTCTGGAAATTCTTCCAATCATTCCTGCCAAAACCTTACCATGATATCATCAACACTAACAAGGGGAATAGAGAAACGTTCACTGTTTTTTATAAAAAAAAATTAATTACGTACTGAATATTGAATAAGATATATAAATGAGGGTAGAATCGTACCCGGTCCATGGTCAAACATCTATAACGAAAGAATATTCATAGAATAAAAATTCAGATAACCACCACGCCTAATTTAAGAAAAAAAAAATGGAGCCCGACCTATAATATTAATAACATTATTTGTGTAGTGAATTATAGAAATATTTATTATTTATACAAAAGTAGAAAATTTCGTTTACCCATCTAATTTAGCTCCAAATTTGCTTTGATTGGAAGACATTGATTGGGTAATTCGCCAAACAAATTGTGGAGCGAACCATATTACCGGCGTAGAATTCATTAAAATTTCACGAGAATTTTGTAGAAATGAATTATTAACTTTTACAAGCAACTTAAGCCTTGACTCTCCTAGTCAGTCCATTAGTCAATATTATTTTATTATTACTTCTGTGATTTTTTCGTCCTTTATAATTGTTTAAACCCTATGTTTTCTAACCCTCGTCCCGTATAGTTTATATTATTTATGGTCATTTGGTCAAAAACATTTATAAATAGTTCTATGAATTTTCGAATCAATCGAATTTTAAGTGGCGTATGATTTTTGTAATTTAAAAGGATTTTCTATAAGTTCTTTGAAATATAGTATTCTTTAAATGTCTGTGCAACAAAAGTGGACATATTTATGTGAGAATTAGATGGTTAAATTGAATTATAAAATTTCGTTATGGGGGAGAAATTTGAGTTTTAATATTTTCGAAAGATCCTCGAGGTGAACAATGCTTTCTCATATCATAAATCTAACTAAGGAATATATTTAAGATATGGCAACATTTAGGTAAATTTCGTTTATACAAGTTTATCTTTTTATGATATTTTCTTGAAATAAACAAGTATCAATTACACAAGCGTTACTATTATTGAGAGAAAAGTCTTTATAACTTTTTTTATTTACGATTTTTATGAATTATGGGAGGTTTCCGTTATAAACAGTTTTATTATAGAAATAATTTATAGTTTTATTTTATCTTATTCTCTATCTCCTTTTCAACAAGAAAGTAAATTGTTTAAGAATCTAAGTGAAATAAAAAGAGGTTATTGAACCTGTTTTGTTACCGATTACTTTTAAAGAAAAATAAAGTATTGCCTTGGTGTTATAGAAAGGTCATCGTCTCTCATCAACAGCCAATAAAAAATCACTTTAATATCGACCAATCAGCATCGATCTTTGCCTCTCCGGGTACTATCGACCTAAATGTCACTTCATTCTATCCACTTTTTCTTCTTAGCTTTTCATTTCTCTCGTACAGTAACTACTTGGTTTTAGGATATCTTGATTACTCTTTTTTTGTTTATTTTATGGTGTAGAGATGCTGTTTTTGCAAGAAACAAAAGATTTATATTGAAACTTTCTATTCTTTATGGTTCTTCTAATTGCAAGTTTCTTGTCGACAGCCATTCCTTTATTATTTTTAAGCATCAGTCCATTTTAGGCAGTAATACCTCAATATTTTCTAATAACAGGTCCATTGTCGACAGTAGTTACTCCATTGTTCTTTTCTTTGGTGTTCTGCTACAACAAGGAAATTTAAATAACGGTATACAAATATGCATGTCAAAAACTGTTCTTCACTCTCTGGTAATTATTTTAGCATTTTCGCACATATAAATATATACTAAAACATACTGCCCTCTTAGTTAAAAAGGACACATATGCAAATATTATTTTCTAGATATATATATGCAAATTTCTCAAAATGTCAAACAATTACTGCCCGTTTTTTTTGTTAATGCATAAGAGGCTTTCATATTAAACTTTCTTCTACTTTACATATTATACTTTTAAAATCGAAATAGAAAACTATTTTATCCCGAAAGCTAATATGTAGCGTAGAGAGCTGTAAATTTTTATTTTTCACTTGTGTGCAGGTGTGAAGTTATTGTTTTTAACACATAAAGTGGACCTTGTATCGTAGAACATCTCTGTAAAGGACGCCTTGTTGCAGAGCCAAAGTGTCCTTTAGAGAGGGGTCTCTATGCCGGAGAATTATTTATATTATTATCTTTAGTACTTTTAAAAATCATAGAAATAAAAACAAATTGGATTTTGTGCCTCATATTGAGGAGATTATTACAAAGACAAATAGCTAGTGGATACCTAATTGGATTAACGGGGAAAGCATTGGGACTGGACAGTAAAAGAAGAATAGTACTCTATAAGACACTGTTTCGAAATACACTAACTTATGGTTCCACGATCTGGTACAACTTTATACCCAAAAAAGTCAAAGAAAAATTAAACTCTCTGCAGTACAAAATTTTGAAGTACAGTACACAGGTTTATAATTTAGCATCGTCAAACTGTACTCATATTGTTGCTAGAACACCAAAGCTCACGGATTTTATTGAAACAAATATACTGAAAATAAATATTGGATACAAAAAATCAGATCCAACTAAAAGAAAAATTATATCTAATTTTATAAACCAGAAATTTGAGGAATACTATGGAGGTGCCAATGATAATTTCAAGGGATTCTTTGATACTTCAAGAATTCCTAACTATGTTCAACCCAACTTCTATAATGTTCAATTTTTTACTAGACATGGTGACTTCAACACATATTTGTTTAGAATTGACAAAATTGGTTCACCTGCATGCACTTGTGGAAACGAAAGACAAACCCCTGAACACCTTCTGATAAACTGTCCATTAACTTCTGATCTAAGGGAAGAAAACCAACTTTACCTGACTAATACAAAACAAGTTGCTTACAATAAAGACCAATACATTAAGTTTAATAGATTCTGCAGGATGTATATTTCAAGGCGAAAGTGTTGACTGTACATATTTCAAGCTACTATTTCTAATTGCTATATGCAAAATTTGACATCGAACGTTTAATTTTCATGATTCCTAATGTTCAATTGTGTTAATGTAAAAGATATACACGCAATTATCCTAATTGTGGATATGACGTGTCTCTCCCAATTGTTAAATAAATAAATAAATCTTTAGTACGCGTGATACAGGCCATGATAATCATGGTGGGTAGTAAATATCGACTGATTTTACTGTAAGTATACCACAAGACTACACATGTAGGAAGCTGTTTGACTTTTACACTTACAAATATGTCAGAGCTTCTCGTTTAGTTAATTGTACTCACTGGTGGGGTTGAACTCTTGTAAGGATCGGGTGGCCATTGAAGTATTTTTTTCATATTCAGAAAAAAGTGCCCGATGCGGGAATTGATCTCGGGTCGTTACTGTCAGAAACTGACAGTATAATACGTGCCACACATCTACCAAATCCCCGGAGAGTCATTAAAAAGTAAAAATGGTCATTTCTGTTGATGAAATTTGTCCTTTAATAAAGATGTTCTCTAGCGGGAGTTCGGAGGTTTCTACTGTAAATACCCAAATATATATTTTGGCGAACTATTTTCAACTATCTGATTAAAGCGACCCATATATAAAGTCTGATATTCCTTTGTTGTTGTTGTCGTGTCCAATGAAGAGCCTCAGATGTCCCCGTGCATCTCTATAACAGCAATGTCCTCTATCTTGGGTGTGTAAAGTTGTTGTTGTCGTGTTCAATGAAGAGCCTCAGTTGTCCCCGTGCATCTCTATCAGAGCAGTCGCAATGTCCTCTATCTTGGGTGTGTAAAGTTGTTGTTGTCGTGTCCAATGAAGAGCCTCAGATGTTTCCATACATCTCTATAACAGCAGTCGCAATGTCCTCTATCTTGGGTGTGTAAAGCTGTTGTTTTCGTGTCCAATGAAGAGCCTCAGATGCCCCCGTGTATCTCTATCAGAGCAGTCGCAATGTTCTCTATCTTGGGTGTGTAAAGTTGTTGTTTTCGTGTCCAATGAAGAGCCTCAGATGTTCTTGTGCATTTCTATCAGAGCAGTCGCAATTTCCTCTATCTTGGGTGTGTAAAGCTGTTGTTTTCGTGTCCAATGAAGAGCCTCAGATGTCCCCGTGCATCTCTATTAGAGCAGTCGCAATGTTCTCTATCTTGGGTGTGTAAAGTTGTTGTTGTCGTGTCCAATAAAGAGCCTCAGATGCCCCCGTGCATCTCTATCACAGCAATCGCAATGTTCTCTATTGTGGGTGTGTAAAGTTGTTGTTGTCGTGTCCAATGAAGAGCCACAGATGTTTCCATACATCTCTATAACAGCAGTCGCAATGTCCTCTATCTTGGGTGTGTAAAGTTGTTGTTGTCGTGTCCAATGAAGAGCCTCAGATGTTTCCATACATCTCTATAACAGCAGTCGCAATGTCCTCTATCTTGGGTGTGTAAAGCTGTTGTTTTCGTGTCCAATGAAGAGCCTCAGATGCCCCCGTGCATCTCTATCAGAGCAGTCGCAATGTTCTTTATCTTGGGTGTGTAAAGTTGTTGTTGTCGTGTTCAATGAAGAGCCTCAGATGTCCATGTGCATCTCTATCACAGCAGCAGCAATGTCCTCTATCTTGGGTGTGTAAAGTTGTTGTTGTCGTGTTCAATGAAGAGCCTCAGATGTCTCCGTGCATCTCTATCACAGCAATGATCTCTCTCTTGGGTGTGTAAAGTTGTTGTTGTCGTGTTCAATGAAGAGCCTCAGATGTCCCCGTGCATCTCTATCACAGTAATGTCCTCTATCTTGGGTGTGTAAAGTTGTTGTTGTCGTGTTCAATGAAGAGCCTCAGATGTCTCCATTACATCTCTATCACAGCAATGTTCTCTATCTTGGGTGTGTAAAGTTGTTGTTGTCGTGTTCAATGAAGAGCCTCAGATGTCCCCGTGCATCTCTATCACAGCAATGTTCTCTATCTTGGGTGTGTAAAGCTGTTGTTGTCGTGTCCAATGAAGAGCCTCAGATGTCCTCGTGCATCTCTATCACAGCAATGTTCTCTATCTTGGGTGTGTAAAGCTGTTGTTGTCGTGTCCAATGAAGAGCTTCAGATGTCCTCGTGCATCTCTATCACAGCAATGTCCTCTATCTTGGGTGTGTAAAGTTGTTGTTGTCGTGTCCAATAAGGAGCCTCAGATGTCTCCATACATCTCTATCACAGCAGCAGCAATGTCCTCTATCTTGGGTGTGTAAAGTTGTTGTTGTCGTGTTCAATGAAGAGCCTCAGATGTCTCCATACATCTCTATCACAGCAGCAGCAATGTCCTCTATCTTGGGTGTGTAAAGTTGTTGTTGTCGTGTTCAATGAAGAGCCTCAGATGTCCCCTGCATCTCTATCACAGTAATGTCCTCTATCTTGGGTGTGTAAAGCTGATATTCCTTTAATTCCTATATAAATATTGGAGATGTGTAAATAGGGGAGTTATGTAATTTACTGCTATATATATATATATATCCTATTGAGAGAGAGAGAAAATATTTCTTCTGGCCTTATCCATTACGACATTCCCTAAGTGAAAAATCTTGTTTTTCCAACACCGATGTTTTTTCGTTAAGTGTGTGGGAAAACATTTTGCTCGCCAGGTAAGGCCTATAGAAACGATTTAGTTTGTTCTGGAGTTTTTCTTTGGAAAACTGATTTGGGAAAATCGTAAGGAAAAAATATATTTCCTTTATGAAATTTTTGTTTGTTTGTATAATAGTTTATTTTCTAATCTACACTTATAGGTTTGAGCTATATCTATAGAAAAGGAGTTATATAAAATATAATTTTGAGAATTGTCGGAAAATCAACAAAATCTTCAAAATTACTATTTTATATAAGTTACCCAGGAATTATTTGAAGAGGAGAAAGTAGAAATCGCGGGTAAAAAGTTTCTTTTATTTTAGATCTAAAATAAAATAAACTTTTACCCGAATTATACTTTCCCTCTCTTCTTCTTCTTATTTATTATCTCCACACTGGGTGAAGTAGAATGTGTCTGCCTTTGTCATTAAGACTGGGAGCACTACTCAGTGGCAGGCCAACTTAGCTCCAAAATAAATGGTCGCCTCTGACATGAGGAACAGACACCATGTGCAAGCCGCTCCTAACATGGAGTACAAACGCTGCTCATCCTGTATCCCTGGAGCCCTTACAGGGTACTATCAGCCGGGCCAGCTGAACCAAGGTTTTTTAGTGAGCTTGTTACTGCTCCCCCTTCTCCTTTTACATCCGGGCTTGGGACTAGCAAAGGCGGAGTTTGTACTTTCCCTATTAAAATAATTACTATTGTAAAATCGATTTTACTTCTTATTTAAAAGATATTATTTAAAATATTTTTTTAAGGAAGAATATATCAGGCTCGTGTTAACTCAATATATTTTATCTGGACAAGTCTACGACGCCCTAAAAGCTGATTACAAAAGTTTCCCGTGTGTTTGTCCTATACTGTTATTCATTTGAACTACAGTCTACTCTCGTTATAACACCACCCTCGCCTTACGCCGCTTTTTCGTTTTGTCCCAATCGACATCAATGTATTTTTCTCGATATAACGCCACTCCCTCGCTGTTCGCCTTCCGCCGCTGATTTTTCGTATCCCAAGTAGCAAAAACCATTCGTTATAACGCCGCTCACAACGTCCCCCCGCTCCCCTTTTCCTGTCTGCATATTTTCCGCCAGCGGCACCGGACTTTGTTTGCTGTTGACACAACAGATAACAGATTGTGTGAACAGCCAGCAGACCCTTTTCCTGCTTGTGCCTGGGACATACACAGTCGCTTCATCCTTTGCTAACGTCAACACAATAACTTTATTGTCGTATCAAGAGTTCCCAAAAGCGTAAACGTGAGTCGATCACCATTGAAAAGAAGAAGGAGATATGCCAGTTGGCAAGAAATAACCCTACGATGTCGAAGAATGAGATTAGAGCGTTTCTCACTTCCACGAACAACTGTCCGTGATATTCTCGCTCAGGCTGAGAAGTGGGAAAGTTATACTGTTGGTTCTTCAAAGAGACAAAGAGTCTGAAAATTTAGTGACTTGGAAGACGTTCTCTTCAACTGGTTTACCCAAAAGCGTGCCAATAATATTATTATTACTGATGACCTCCTAAGAGAAAAGGCAAAAAACTTGGGGGGCAGTTGGCCGTACCAGAAAATTTCACGTACAGCAGTGGGTGGCTGCAGCGATTTAAAGGGAGATTCCATATTTCGCAACGACGGCTCTGTGGGGAAGGCGTATCGATTTCTCCAGCTATCATTGATGAACACCTTACAAATTTGAACAGTATTCTGGCGAACTCCGGATATGACTCAGCCAACATATACAATGCAGACGAAACAGGATTATTTTTTCAGCTCATTCCTGACCGAACACTTGCTCATAAAGATGAAAACTGCCGTGGTGTCAAAATGATGAAGCAACGAATCACTGTTCTACTGTGCTGCAACTCTACTGGAACAGACAAGCGGCGATTGCTGATTATTGGAAAATCGGCAAAGCCTCGATGCTTCAGAAACTTTAGTCCACACTTCTACTGCACTTACACATCTAACAGCAAAGCATGGATGACCTCTAGCATCTTTCAAGAATGGCTACTGCAGTTCAACAAGCAGCTTGTCTCTGAAGGTATCCTACTGTTGTTAGATAACGTCTCACTGCGTCCCTAATGATGGTCTCAGCAACATAAAGATACACTTTCTTCCAACAAATATGACTGCCAGTCACTGGATAGTGGCATCATCAAAAGTTTCAAGGCTCAATATCGCAAGCTTCAACTCCAGAAAATGGTGGAATTGGCGGATGCCCATCTACCCACAGAATTACGTCTGGATGACGCTGTACGCTATTGTAAAAAGGCTTGGAATTCTGTTGGGCAACTGCTGGAATCACACAGGCATTCGCTTCACTTCTACTGCTGCAGTTGAGCCTCTTAATTATGGAAATCTGCTCGATCGCGACATCTTCGCTATTACACCAGAGAATTTGATGACTGAAAGGGAGTTTCAACTGGTTGATGATTCCCAGGAGGCGGAAATCAAGCTAACAAATGACAATTTACTAGTGTCCACTGTTACAGCTAAAGAAGAACTTGGCGAGGATGATGATACAACAGTGACCCAGCGCCTACCATCGTTAAGGGAAGCCAGAACAGCTGCTGAGACAGTTTTGTTGTTTCTTGAGCACTCCAAGAGAGCAACATCTGACGACGTCAATCTATCTGCGAATTTGTTACGCCGTGTCTATGCCATAAGTGAGGGAGAGAAAACACAAGTTGTGATCACAGACTTCCTCAAGAAAATGTAATTACACCTATCCCCCGATTTACACGGTACTTTTTTTTACACGTTTTCGCTTTTACACGGTTTTACAAATACGTTTTTTTTTTGTTTTTATCGCACTATACTAAATGCTACTGTGATTGAACACATACGCTGTGTACATATCTCACGAGGAATCCCGAGCTTATGTGCTGACTACATATTTTAACCTGTCAATGCATTTTATTTTTATTTCTGTGTACATCTATCCCCCGATTTACACGTTTTTCTCAGGAACGTATCTACCGTGTAAATCGGGGGATAGGTGTATTTTTTTATGAATAAATTATAAATTAATTCTTTCTATTTATCATATTAATTAATTAATGCCGGTTTTGCATTCTATATATTGACTTAGAGTATAAATTGTTATTATAATTGTTATAAATAATTTATTGTACCTTTAAATTTCACATTTTAAACGTGTTCGATACAACGCCACCCTCGCCTTACGCCGCTTTTTTGCAAAATCCGGATGGTGGCGTTATAACGAGAGTAGACTGTATTATATTTTTTACGAATAAGAAGGTTCATTTCGGAATATGAATTTGACCATATAAACACTCATGGACAAAATTTAAGGAAGTTGTATCTTTTAGCATGTATATCGGGATTCTCAGACAATAACTCTAAAAGATAGTTGATACAATTGCAAATTACAAATACAAATTGATTCTGTATCCTTAAAAAAAAAAAAAGACGACTGGCGGAATCAAAGACTTTCCACTTCTCTTACAATTTGTCTATGAGTGTATTTAAATTGTTTCTTATTTCCCTTTCTTAAAAGTGTATTGAAATTTTTATACTTACATTTATAGATAGTTGCTGTAGTCGGCGCGGGGGCGGCGCCCGGCGGGCGCACGGCCTGTCCAATGAAGAGCCTTAGATACAAGGTCACTCCAAATGCTTTTGCAATAATATTAAATTAATACAAATCAATAACGTTCCATATATATGTGACAATATAGTGGTAAATGTGGTGAGGAGAGAAATAATCACACGACGAGTTGTTAGAGCAATAATCCAGGCAGCCAGCCGAGAGAGAGCGAGCGAGACGTTATCAGCTGAACGACTGTTTTTTCCCTGTGTACACAACCGGGGGGCTAACCAGAATAGTCGCCAGGTGGTGACGGCCCCCCCCCTCAGGAATGTGGCCAAAAATGGTCGTACGTTAGTTGTCTAAAGTGTCTCGCTTTAGCTGCCCAGCTCTCTCTCGTTGGCTGTTGGTTTGTTTTATTAATCCTGGAAGAGCATATATTATGACATATATATATATATAACGAATGAAGACATTAAGATGCGAATGTTTCTTTTGACAAATAAATCAAACTTCTACAATCTTTACTGCGATGAAAAAATATTGGGAGGGCTTGGCTCATCAGTGGTGAACCCTTCCAGCGGTTTCGCCAATTTAATCTACCAGACCGCTACGTTTTTGTATACATATTTTCATATAAATCGGACAACCCCTTCTTGGTGCATCGAATTTTTGTTTAAGAGTGTATTTTAGCTAAGGTACTTTAGCAAACTATTGAAATAAGCTTTTAGGATAACAGAATTACACATAAATATATTTGCATATCTCTCACTCTTCCTCTGAAACTTCTCTTTTAGAGTTACTCATGTTGTTGTCGAGTCCAATGAAGAGCCTCAGATGTCTCCATACCTCTCATGAGAGTAGGTGTTAGTTCAACACCAGGACAGTTGTTGCATCTCCTATAGATTCTTGAGAGTTACTCATAAACATTGGAATAGAATAATATGAAATTTCTTGTGAATACGTTTTTTATTACAGTCGAACTTGGATAATTCGAACCCCAAGGGACCATAAAAAAAATTCGAATTATCCAAAAATTCGAATTAAAAACGGAAATTCTATTTATAGGAAATTCTAGGGACCAAGATAAATATTCGAATTAAAGAGGTTTTCGAATTAAAGAAGTTCGAATTATCCAAGTTCTACTGTATTAAAAAAAAAAGAAGCACGTATCAAGCTCACAAGCCTGTGATCTTCTATTAGACCTAAAATAAACATTTCTATTGATATTTACATACTGGAACATTTATAATCTCATTTACATATTCACTCCCATCATGTTTACAAAATTGATAGCGATCGTTATGCAAATTTATTTTTTTTTGTCGTGGAATAAATCTCTTTTCCACTAGTCAAATTGACATTCAATTTGTTTATATTGAAAAGCTTTCAAGTAGCAATTTTCCAGTCGCTCATAGAAACTACCTATAAATAAATAAATAATACATATTCACAGAGTATTCATCTCTCTTTCTAGGGTTGCCGGATCTCATTAATGGAACCGTTTTCCAAGCACGTAGAGTTTTATGGGATAAGTCGGTTTAAAGTTTCTCTAATAGATAGGAAAATTTCCAATTGGTGTGTGGCAAGGATGACAATTTTCTCTACTCCTATCAGAGATTCTCTACTTAACTATGGAGTTAACAAACTATTGAATATACTATTGAATACTTGAATATTGACATCATTTTACAGGCTACAAGGAGATATACCTAAAGTTAGCAGTTTCACATATACACCTTTGTATATTCAATTTGTTCAAATTTTTATATCCAATTTGTTAAAATTTTGTATATTCAATTTGTTCAAATTTTGTATTATTCACAGTTCAAATGTTATATGTCCACATTTTGTATTTCCAAAATTTTCAAATTTTGTATATCCAATTTGCTCAAATCTTTTATATCCAATATGCTCGAATTTTGTATATCCAAAAATTTCAAATTTTTGTATTTAATTTATTCAAATTTCGTACATATAATTTGTTTAATTCACAAAAAAAGTAGTTTATCAATAAATTAATAAAGAAACTTTTTGCGATTATCCAGATTAATATATGGTTTTTGAACCTTTTGCAATTATTTTACAATCTAAGTGTTTATCAATATATATATATATTAATTTAGAATTAATATGTATACACACAATTATTTACAATTATACTGTTCTATATAAATATCTCTATCTTTCATAGATAAAATAATAATCTATAATATTAAATATAATTATTAGCTGTATATATACTGAATGCAATATTTAAATCAAATATACAATTCTTTAATTGGCCTTGTAGAACGAGAGTGGTGTACGCGTGCTCGCATGTTCTAGTGAAAAACACAAACATCCTCGATAAAGAGAGGCGAGTTGCCCCTCGAAATATTGGAACAATAAAATAATTAGAAATCCAATATATGCATCTTTTTAAAATATATATATGAGTAAAATACTTACACCAAAAGCTGTATACTCCAACAATGGTTACATACACTTTGCCCTCATGGTTCAATCTATCAATTTAACTCTCTAATAAGAAAATAAAAGACGTGCCTTAAGGAGAATAAGTTTAAAGAGAATCGTTCAAATCCCCATTCAATTTAATACAAAAGTAATTTTAAAATTGAAGGAAGAGAGGAAGACCTCCAATGAGCTTGCTAGAAGAGGTCAAGAAAGCTACCAAAAGGTCACTAGATGAGAGTGATGATCACTAACAAATCAAATTAGAGAATATTTGTCACCATATAGTGTGTCACCAAACTTGATGGACACTAACAACATCAACAATTTAAAAAAAAACGAATATGCTGATATTGAAGATATATGCATAATGACGATCCTAAATAATTTTCAAAGCTTTCAAAATTTCAAAATCGAGTTAACCATGAATTATTCCAACTTTGACTTCAACCCATTTAATAAAATACCAAGATTTCACGAAACCATCTTGATTCTGTTGACCACAGGTGAGATCGGTTGTGCAACAAAATAAATTTATTTATAAATTAATTTAAAAAACACAAATATCATATTTAATTGTAAAAAAGCGAGCTTTCGAGTAACTAGGCTTTTTGGATCTAATTAATAAACCTTGATTTTTTGTCTATTTTAATTAACTATTCTATTCCATCCGAGTGGAAATTAGTGTTTTAGTAGTAGTAATAACAATAATAAAAAACACAACACACAAACACACAACAACAAAGAGTGTTTAATGTGCCCACAAATGATTGTTTTTAAAAAAAGAGCATGACCGGGACGCGAACTCATACTACTATGATGCTGAGATATGAAGAAATTCGAGAATATCAAAACCCGAAATTCAGTTCGCATTTAATTCCAAATATTAAAGTAAAAGAGAGTTCTATTAATATTGTTGCACTGGGCTGCGGTTTGGCAGATTCTTCAGTCTTGAGTCTCTCCTCAGACGTGTCTTGCATCTTTCCAGAACGTGTCTCAACCATCTTGCAAGGTTAAACCAGTCAATAATAAGACAACTATATATTTAGGTAACACCTAGAATATCGCTTTATTTATCATATCAAAGTTTAAAGCAGGTGGTGTAGTCAGTGTATTAAAATACAAATGTTTTATAGTACATAATATTTTATAGTGATAATCTGTTTTATAAAATAAACAAATATATAATTTAAATTTTAAATATATTAAAAATAATATTATAAATAATTTTTAAAATACGCGCATTAATCATGATGCAACAATATAGCGATTTTTTTATAGCAATACTGTCTCCATCGGATATTTACTTCGGTCTGAAGGAAAGCCAGAGTTGTGCGCAATTCTATTGTATTGGATAATGTGAAAAAATAGTCAATTGTATTGGGATCAATTGGAAAAATTAGGAAAAAGGCATCTCCTGATCGTGCAACTACAAATTACTGATGGCCTGCGCCATCTATCGGAATAAATAATTGATAGTTGATATTTATTCCGATAGATGGTGCAAGCCATCAGCAACTTTTGGTTACACGATCTGGGGATACCTTTTTCTTTTAATATATATTAAATAGAGTTTAAAATATTCTGTCTAGTTCCCAATATATCGATTGGGGCGGAAAACCAATCTTTATCTCCCGTGGAAATTTTAATTTGCATAGCTAATTATAAATGTATTTGCATATGTCCTATATTTAGTATTTTCTTTTTCCTATATATACGATACATATATATATAGATTAATTGGTAATTAAATTGGGATGTATCGAATGGTGGATTTGTGTTCGCTCGGCTCTTCAAGACAGATGTATATACTCTGCAGAATACTCATTTAATTAAATAGCCTCGTAATTAAAATAAGGTGGATTGTGGAAATGAATTTCATATTTCCGAAATAGAATTTACATTGAGGGTGAACAAATAAAAAGGGAAGAAAATTAATCAAAAAACGAGAGAATTCCACCCGAATCCAACATCCAGGGAATTTATAATGCTCCAACTCAGAAAAAATACATAAATTGTATTACATAGGATACTAGGCAAATGATGAGAAGCAAATGGAATATGCAAATTGGCCTGTTAGCTAAATATTTTGCATATTTCCCTGATTTGAAACTGTGAAAGCGACTTTTTCCATAAGCCAAATTTTATATATTGATAACTTTTCGTTTAGGTAGATGAAATAATATTGTAGAAACGTATGCGGCCAAAAAAAAACGAATATGCAAATTATTCTATAATTATTCTGCAACCTTCGAAAAAAAAAAACAAGGATAGAATATAAGAAAAAAGAATAAATGAAATCTACCTAAATTAGGTAACAATGCGAAATATCTATCAAGATAACACCAGAACTTACCTAGCAACCATTTCTAGACCTTCCTATTTACATATCAGACCTCGGTAATGGTAGATATGCAAATATATGACGGAGTAAAAAAGTGAATCCAGAGGACATAATGAGGAATAAAGTCAATGATGCCTTAAGATACAATGTGAAAAAACACGTCCGTGGTTAGCTTTTCTTGATTAATCAAGAATGGATATTTGGCCAATTCTGGAATAATTAAAAATCAACGAAAATAGTTTATATTTATTCCGATAGATGGCGCAAGCCATCAGAAACTTTCAGTTGCACGATAAGGAGATGCCTTTTTCATACCTTAAGATAGGTTTATAGGAAAATACGGAGTCAGTGAGGAAAATTTAAGATCAATTTATCAATTGAAGTAAAGATCTTTTGATTGTGTTATCTCTTGGGTCCACTTCCACTTTTCGATAAAAGTAATTGTCTTATCCTGGAACAAGAAATATGACATTAACCAGATCATAGTCTTTTGTGAGTTAAATATTTGTTTTTTTTTTGACTCGTGCTTTAGATGTACAAAATTTGAAATATCTCGTGAGAACGCCCTTGCAGACTTAGAATAAATTTTAACGCTTTGTCAAATTTTTTGTTTTTTGATCGCTCCTGACGAGGACAAAAGATATTTGTCGAAACGTCGAGACAATAAAAAAGATTTACTTGCCGAAGTATCTTTAATTTTAAAAATTAACCAGAAACAACAGTAGATTAGTGATTTATAAAGTTACTAAATGTTATAATACACACTTCTGGTATCTTAAAATTTCGAATTGACAAATCTTTCATTGTGTTTTTTTCTCTATTTCTTAGTTGTATTCTCTATATAGTTTTTGTATCAAAAGAGACACCCTCCTTTAAAAAATACAGTGAAAGAAGTGTATTTTGGTCTTCACCACTGTACATAGAATTTTAATGCATTTTTAAAGGGAGAGGTGCCTCTTTACGTACAGGAATACTTTCTTCCCGCAACTTTATGTATTATACATTTGTATAGCGAGAAAGCTATAGGGTAAGTCTATATACGAGGTGTGTTCAAAAGGTATCGCGACCTTTGAATTTTCGCGGGTTACGTATATTCAAATTTCGATCTTTTTGTGGCTTTATGTTGGTACTCATGTCTCTCACTTATGCCGACAAGCTCGGCCATTTTGAATGTTCACTTAATTGTTGGCAGCTGCTTTGCTTGCAGATGTTTTGGATCGTCTTCGATTTTTAACCTATTAAAAAAATGGTTCAAAGAACCTGTATCAAATTTTGTGTGAAAAACGAAATTAAGTGCGCGGATGCATTCCGAATGTTGACTGTGGCATACGGAGAAGCTACCTTGGACCGAAGCAACGTTTATCGGTGGTACAAAATGTTCTCAGAAGGCCGAGAAGATGTGAACGACGAAGAGCGTGCCGGACGCCCGAGAACTTTAACGACAGACGAAAAAATTAATGAAGTGGAGAAAATGATATTGGCCAATCGTCGAATCACCGTTAGAGAAGTTGCTGAGGACCTAAACATATCGATTGGCTCGTGCCATTCGATTTTTATCAATGATTTGGGCATGAGACGGGTCGCCGCGAAATTCGTACCAAAATTGCTCAATTGCGACCAAAAACAGCATCGCATGAACATTGCTAATGAGATGTTGGACTCTGTCCGCGACGACCCAAATTTGCTCCAGAGGGTTATAACTGGTGACGAAGCGTGGGTTTATGGTTATGACGTGGAAACCAAAGCTCAATCATCTCAATGGAAGCTGCCGCACGAACCAAGACCGAAAAAAAAAGCGCGCCAAGTTCGGTCGAATGTGAAAGTTTTGCTGACAGTTTTCTTCGATTGCAGGGGCGTGGTGCATCATGAGTTCTTGCCACAGGGTAGAACGGTCAATAAGGAATATTACCTGCAAGTTATGCGCAATTTGCGCGAAGCAATCCGCCAGAAACGCCCGGATTTGTGGAAGAACAAAAATTGGCTTTTGCACCACGATAACGCCCCTGCTCACACAACGTTGCTTGTGCGCGACTTTTTGGCCTAAAACAACACACTAATGATGCCGCAGCCACCGTATTCCCCAGATCTGGCCCCCTGTGACTTTTTCTTGTTCCCTAAACTGAAGAGGCCTATGAAAGGACGACGTTACGCTACGCTTGACGAGATAAAGACGGCAAAAAAGCTGAAAAAGATTTTTAAAAATTATTTTTTGAAGTGCTTCGAAGATTGGAAAAACCGTTGGCACAAGTGTATAATATCTCATGGGGATTACTTTGAAGGGGACAAAATAGGTATTCATGAATAAATAAATAATTTTTGAAAAACACAAAAGTCGCGATACTTTTTGAACACACCTCGTATAACAATGCAATAGCGTGAGGATAAGTAAGGTATTTGATTTAATAAAATAATTTCAATGAAATCATAATTTTCCAAAGAGTGGAGATCTCATGAAATCAAAGCTCGCCCTGTACTAACAAGGACCATTAACCCGAAACCTTGGTCTCCAGGTGAGAGATTCTCAGTTTGTCAAAGCTGGTGTTTTGGCTTTGTCACCGACCCGAGGCCGCTAGTATGCAGAGACGATCAATAGATGGCGCTTAGTTCTAGCATCTATTTTGACGGAAGAGGAGACCTTTAGTGTTATAGATCAATATTCCCTCCCCCGGCAAAATTTCCCTCTACACTTATGAACATCACAAAGCAATAACGCGCCATCTATACATATAAAATAAAAAACTAAGATTCCATCCTTCAGTGTAGCATATAAAAGCAGAATGATCCAATACAATATTAGAGCTCTGAGAAGCGGTCTGGTGGATTAAATTGGCGAAACCGCTGGGAGGGTTCACCACTGATGAGCCAAGCCCTCCCAATATATTTTTTCATCGCAGTAAGGACAGTAGAAGTTCGTTTTATGTATAAAAGAAACATTCGCGCTTTTAAATATTTTTATTTTATACTTATGAACATAACTTAAGAAAGTTGTACCTTCTAGCATGTATATTGGGATTCTGACAATACCACTGAAAGATATTTTATATACAGAGACTTTTACTGAAGATACACGAGATAACCAAGTGTGAACAAAATTACCTCTTTCTCTTTCAAGAAAAAAAAAAGACGACTGACGATATCAAAAACTTTCCAATTCCTTAAGTTTTGTCCATGAGTATATTATAATACAATATAACGCGGCTGATGATTGTAAAACGAAAATTAAAATTATACCGCGAATGTTTCTTTTAAAAATCGAAATTTATTTTCAACTAGCGGACCCGCCCGGCTTCGCCCGGGTTTTACCCGAGTAAAGGTTTGTCTAACGAATCTCTCGATAAAGTTAACATTTTTTCCCGGTCCCTTGAAAAATACTCGATAAGTTGAATAAAATCAATATTAATTGGTTCCCTCGGTAATTGGAAGTTAAAGGAATAGTATCTTGCCTTTGAATTGTATCATTATTCTTGTCTCAAATAAATTGCCGTGTCATCCTGAATTTTGTCTTTCCTAATTTTCTACATTACAAAATCATCGTATCATCATGATAATATTTAGAGTAGATTGTTGAATTATAACAGATAAATTAGAATATTTATCTTGATTATTTCTAGGCGAAAAGTTATTTCAAAAATATTATTTGCTAGAAACCTTCCCAGTACTATACTAAATAACTTCCCAAAGTTTCATGGCGATCCAATAAGTGGTTTGGTCAGGCATAAAGGACAAACAAACAAACAAACAGACACACATACATTCATTTTTATATATATAGATAAATTAGAATATTTATCTTGATAAAATATTTTAATATTTTCATATTTTAATATATGTAAATAGAGTCTCTTAAGAAAGACCACCTAAAAACATGAATCAACTTGTTTCTCCTGTTGGTGGTCTCTCATTGAAGATTCTAATTGCTATTAAAGAATCTCTAATAGACCTTTAATAAGAGACTGCCTCTTGGAGAGACGGGTTAAGCTACGAAATGGATATTCCCGGCTTCGCCCGGGTTTTACCCGAGTAAAGGTTTGTTTAACGAATCTCTCCATAAAGTGAACATTTTTTCCTGGTCCCTTGAAAAATTCTCGATAAGTTGAATAAAATCAATATTAATTGGTTCCCTCGGTAATTGGAAGTTAAAGGAATAGTATCTTGCCTTTGAATTGTATCATTATTCTTGTCTCAAATAAATTGCCATGTCATCCTGAATTTTGTCTTTCCTAATTTTCTACATTACAAAATCATCGTATCATCATGATAATATTTAGAGCAGATTGTTGAATTATAACAGATAAATTAGAATATTTATCTTGATTATATCTAGGCGAAAAGTTATTTCAAAAATTTTATTTGCTAGAAACCTTCCCAGTACTATACTAAATAACTTCCCAAAGTTTCATGGCGATCCAATGAGTGGTTTGGTCAAGCATAAAGGACAAACAAACAGACATACATTCATTTTTATATATATAGATTAACAGTAATTAAACGTAACAGTAAGAAAATGTTGATTTTAAAATATTTTAATTTTAAAATATTTTAATTTTTTCATATTTTAAATATGTAAATAGAGTCTCTTAAGAAAGACCACCTAAAAACATGAATCAACTAGTTTCTCCTGTTGTTGGTCTCTCATTGAAGATTCTAATTGCTATTAAAGAATCTCTAATAGACCTTTAATAAGAGACTGCCTCTTGGAGAGACGGTGTAGCTACGAAATGGATATTCCCGGCTTCGCCCGGATTTTACCCGAGTAAAGGTTTGTCTAACGAATCTCTCGATAAAGTGAACATTTTTTCCCGGTCCCTTGAAAAATACTCGATAAGTTGAATAAAATCATTATTAATTGGTTCCCTCCGTAATTGGAAGTTAAAGGAATAGTATCTTGCCTTGGAATTGTATCATTATTCTTGTCTCAAATAAATTGCCGTGTCATCCTGAATTTTGTCTTTCCTAATTTTCTACATTACAAAATCATCGTATCATCATGATAATATTTAGAGCAGATTGTTGAATTATAACAGATAAATTAGAATATTTATCTTGATTATATCTAGGCGAAAAGTTATTTCAAAAATTTTATTTGCTAGAAACCTTCCCAGTACTATACTAAATAACTTCCCAAAGTTTCATGGCGATCCAATGAGTGGTTTGGTCAGGCATAAAGGACAAACAGACATACATTCATTTTTATATATATAGAAGAGAAATAGCGACATTTCTAACTTTGAGGATGAGGTATGGAAAGGTGAAACATGAAGAGTAATGGAGAACGGAAAAATAAAAAGTGTCCAGGGGCGGGAATCGAACCCACACCCTTCGATTCCCGCCCCTGGACACTTTTTATTTTTCCGTTCTCCATTACTCTTCATGTTTCACCTTTCCATACCTCATCCTCAAAGTTAGAAATGTCGCTATTTCTCTTTGAAAATAAATTTCGATTTTTAAAAGAAACATTCGCGGTATAATTTTAATTTTCGTTTTACAATGAGTATATTATAACAAAGTATTTATTAATTTTATTAACAGAGTGGTCATTTTTATGTTTATATTTTGGTACTCTGTAAATTTCCCTTGTGGCTTATCTTTTGTTTACCATTCATAGTTTGTCCTTGCCTGAAATAAATTGTTGTCTCCTCCTGAAGTTTTTGTCTTCCCTAATTTTCCACGTGGCAATATTAAGTCTTTAGCTACTTACTTATTTAGGAAATTTGGGTTTGTTTTCACAGATCCCCAGCCAGTGTGTGATTTTTTCTTTTTTTCTATCTTTTTTTCAAAAAAAGTATAACTGGTCTAGCTATTAATGTATGAAAATTATAAAACAGTAAGAGATATATGGAAGAATTTAATATCTTTCAAACACATATATCAAAATGCCAGGGCTCATTTTGTGTTGTTTTAGAATTTGTCTTAAAGACAGAGCCCTCTTTTAAAAAAAAATAATATTGATTATTTTGTAAACATTAGCTAATATTTTCTACAAAAATATGTTGATATACAAAAATATAGGTTTTTTTCTATTGATTTTCCATGTTTATTTATTATCATTTACAAATGATAATAAATAAACATGGAAAATCAATAGAAAAAACCTTTATTTTTGTATATCAACATATTTTTGTAGAAAATATTAGCTAATGTTTACAAAATAATCAATATTCCTTTTTTTAAAAAGAGGGCTCTGTCTTTAAGACAAATTCTAAAACAACACAAAATGAGCCATGGCATTTTTAAAGTTTGTTTTCACGATGAAAGACAGTAATGGCTGCAGTATTAAATGGCTGTGTTGAAATATCGCTCTAAAAAACAAATAAGACTTCTTCGTAAATGTTTGAACATTTTTCTTCCCCCCTCCCAACCTCTATAAGGTCAGACAACCTTTGCTTATTTGAAGATATTTGTTTGTTCTTTTAGTGGGTTGGCTAGATGAAATCTAAATTGGATGTTGTTTTTTTCTCCCTTTTTTTCAACCTTCTCAATTTGTTCTTTTTTTCTTAAGCTTTTTTTTAGCATATTTTTAGACGCAACCTCTCTATCTGTTCTCTATTTAGATAGATAGCCTTATATCTCTTAAACGTGTTTTTTTTACATTTTGAATAAAAACCATCTTTAAAAAAGGCAATAATAATTTATTCCCAGGAGAATCTTATTAATATGTTTGAGTCAAAAGGCGATCTCCATTGAATAAGTTTAAGTAAATGGTAACCAAACGGGGCTCTGGCACATTTTTAAGTCCAAATTCGAACTGCTTTTCACATGTGTAGATATGTGGTGCACTTACAGTAAAAGCAGTCGCCTTCTTCTACCCACCATGATTATCATGGGCCTGTACCACGTGTACTAGGGATAAGCAAAAAAAGTAAATGGTACTTAAGTTCAAAAAATAACTTGTGAGGTGGTAACTTAGTGGGTTAGCCAGATGAAATCTAAATTGGATGCTGTTTTTTCCTCTCCTTTTTTCTAACCTTCTCAATTTGTTCTTTTTTTCTTAAGCTTTTTTAGCATATTTTTAGATGCAACATCTCTATCTGTTCTCTATTTAGATACATAGCCTTCTATTTCTTAAACATGTTTTTTTACATTTTGAATAAAAACTTTTTTAAAAAAAGGTTCGAAATTATTCTAGACGCGTATGATTTTTTTTTAAATAAACCATTTCTACTTGCCCTTACTGTAATGGAAAAATTAATGAAAGGGCCTGGCTCATCAGTGGTGATTCCTTCCAGAGGTTTCACCAGTTTAATAGCCTATTATAGTTTCGTATTTTGATAACAGAAGGCGCGCTAGTGCATCATAAAAAAAGGTAATAATAATTTATCCTAAGGAGAACCTTGTTCTTCTTCTTTCTTATTTCCACTCAATCATATTAAGGTATCAAGCTTGTAAAGCTTGAGGCTTTTAATGGTGTCTGCTAGGGAAGAGTAGAGCTCATCAATGGATGTGTTTGACAACCATCATGATTGAGTGAAGTAAAATGCGTCTGCCTTTGTCATTAAGACTGGGAGCACTACTCAGTGGCAGGCCGACTTAGCTCCAAAAAATGGTCGCCTCTAACATGAGGAACAGACGCCATGTGCAGCCGCTCCTAACATGGAGCACAAACGCTTCTCATCCTGTATCCCTGGATTAGGAGCCCTTACTGGGTACTATCAGCTGGGCCAGCTGAACCCAGGTTTTTTAGTGAACTTGTTACTGCTCCCCCTCCTCCTTTTACATCCGGGATTGGGACCGGCAAAGGCGGAGTTAGAGCCTTGTTAATATGTTTGAGTCAAAAGGCGATCCCTTGAATACGTTTAAGTAAACGGTACTTAAGTTTTAAAAATAACTGGTGATCTCTTCAACTTATAATAATAAATTATGAAAAAGGCATCTCCTTATAATTCCACTGAAAGTTGCTGATGGCTCGCGCCATCTATCGGAATAAATATAAACTATTCTCAGTTAATTTTTAAATTATTCCAGAAAATGACGCAAGCCATCAGCAACTTTCAGTTGCACGATAAGGAGATGCCTTTTTAATAAATAAAAACTGTAATTATAATAAAAGTTGCAATTTGGATTATAGATTACAAATATCAGGTAATATGACAACACATCTACAAATAAATAAATGAAATTTTGGCAACAGTCTTGTTACTGATAGGTCATGAATAATTTATTTATTTGAATTTGGTCTTGTGTTACCTTATGTTTCTAATCTATTTTTTAAAATTAAGATTAAGAAACGATTATACAACAACAACAAAAGCCTTTATTGAGGACCTCTCGTCCTATAAAGGATTCGCCAGTTTACAGAGTAAGAGAAGAGAACTAAGAATGCAGAGATATATGTAGTAGGTATAGTATAGTATTTTCTACACTGTGACTATATACAACAGCAATAACAAGCCTTTTACTGGAATCAAAGTCCCATACAGGATTCGTCATTCTAATCCTGACAAAGATTATTTACATATAATTATTTACATCAATTAGATTATGTATATAGCTTCCTTTTCTCTTCAGCCGTCTTCCAAAATTTGAACAACGCAAACGCTCCAGCTCTGTTTCTCACCACCTCATTCAACAGGAGCTCCAAAGAGAGTCTCTCAAGGCCTATTTCACTGAGGAGCACTTCTCGTTCGTCTTTCAGCCCCATACATGAGAGTATATGGTGATGTAGCCCTGGCTCCATTCTTGTCCCGCAAATATTAAGAAACGATTATATATAGCTGGTATATACCTAAAAGCCAAAACTCTCCAAGGTGAAATATAGTAAAAAATATAATAACAGGCGCATCGAAAAATCATATAGAATAGTTAGAGTGAATCTGTGTAATATAGGGATGATAGGTAGTATGCAAATAAAACACGATTCCCGCAGTTAAAACTTAAAACACAATGATCTACTTATATAATTGCCTTATTCTGTCTGTGTGAAGTTCACTGTGTGAAGTTCACGGATAGATTTTGGTCAGAATGGATAAAATGAAAAAAGTGTCAAGGGATGGGAATCGAACCCACGACCTTCCACTTACTGGGCAGATGCCATGACCACTAGGCTACCTAGGACAACGATAGGTTACTTTAAATTATATATAAATTAAATATTAAAACTATATATTCAAATAATTCTACTTAGCTCACGAACAGCGCCCTCTATCAAGGTTATAAATACGTTTAAAATCGAAATCTTTTCAAAATTTTATTAATAATAGTTCGCTTACTAATTAGAATACTTGATCTAAATCGAAATATTTATAGACGCTCGCTCGATTCGAAGATTTATATCGTAACTAATCTGACTGTAAAGTTTGGAGCGGGACGTTTCACAAGAGTGACATCCACGGCGCCAATTTATAATTGTAACGAATAGTGTTTGAATAAAACATTTAATCGGGTAAACCCGGGCGTTGCTCGGGTCATTCGTCTAGTGTTTTTATAATAAAATATCAACTTTCAAGACAATACTAATTATAGTGACTCCATATGCTCATTTGTTATATGCGTATTTTTAAAGAAGAAAAATGCCGTAAATATGTAAATATGTATATATTGAACACACATACAGCTTTAAGACCACCGGTCTTATACAGATTCACCGCAGAAAGAAAACATAGATATTACATGAGAAAAATAAAATGTATGTAAATATAAAAGGATAGGAAATGGAAGCATTAAAGAACAAATGTTTCATTTTAAATATAAAATAAATTTTTCTACTGTGCTTACTGCGATGAAAAAATATCGGGAGGGCTTGGCTCATCAGTGGTGAACCCTCCCAGCGGTTTCGCCAATTTAATCTACCAGACTGCTTCTTAGAGCTTTCTAATACTGTATTGGATCATTCTGCTTATATATGCTACACTGAAGGATGGAATCTTAGAAAAGGTTCTCAACTCAAAGTTTATTAACACTAAGCACCTTCTATAGATGAAAATTTGGTACAAATAAAAACTCTATTTTATTTGAATATACATATAATATAAAACTATACAGTCTTTATACTTCAATAAATACAATTTAAAAAGAGAGGACATTATATTCATCAGTGGTGAACCCTCCCATAGAGCGAAACTGCTGGGAAGGTTCCCCACCAATGAAATAAGTCCTTCCTTTTCCATTTTTTTTCATTGCCTTAAAAGAGAGATTTGTACAAATAATTTTTAATTATAAAGATTCCAAAAAGTAACGTTAAAATGTGTAGTGAATATCGCTACTATAATTTGTCACGTTTCACCAAGTTGATAACTAATGTGCATATATCCCCTCGGAAACTATGTAATTAAAATCAATACCTCCTCGCACACACATTCTGTTTAAAACCGCATTAGCTGGGAGAACTTGTTAATTATTTCCTGCAGCTACTCTGGCCATATTTGCCGAGCTTCACAAGTTACATATTTGACTACGTGGGAATTATGTAACATGGCTGATATACGGGTGATATTTCCCCATTGGTAGTCAAACAGATTGGATTCTTTTTTAGTATATAAATTAATCTCTATTCATAAATTTATATATAAGATTATTCTTTAAATAAAATGACATCCTAATGTCTTTACTGCGATGAAAAAATATTTGAAAAGGCCTTTGTTATTAGGTGTACTCTCTTTCCAGCGGTTTCGCCAGTTTAATCTACCATACCACTTTAATATTGAATTGTTTTGCTTATATATCCGGAAAATCTAAAAGAATTCTTGCTCAAAGTATATAAGCAATCTAAATGGATAATCTTTGAGGAGAGTGGAAATATGATGAGTTGAAGGCAGTCGAAATGTTAAAGATGCACATTGGAGGTAGGAGTAAGAACCCGTGAGAAGTCCGGCGAAAGAAGTGGCGAAGTCCAGCAAAGGTCAGAGTGTCATACTATCGGCGTCAGTAAAATCTGCCCCATAACCATCGAATCCAAGGTTTTTAGACCCTTCTCAGAGGGTGGACGTTAACGTCCTCTTTGTAAGATGGCAAGATATTGTGTCAGACAAGGCCTAACTTACTTCTATTTCTCTCTTTGTACTTTCTTTGTATAGACTTTCTATAATAACGAATAGATTCAAAAAGGATAAGTTTCTTTATTTGAAAAATCAATTCGAGCTTTCGGGCGCAAGCTGCCCTTCTACAGGAATAATGGATACAATTTCAAGTAGTCATGTATGTACAGATATATATATTTTCTTTAAATGGTTTCTCGCTTTGGTCTTGTATAGCGTGAGTGGATCACATACCCACGTGATTTAGTTTAAATCAAAGAAAAGCCCCGATAAAGAGAGGCGTGTTGCCCCTAGAAATACTAGCTGATTAATAATTTATATCCAGTATATGCCCTATATTTATTTATACATATATATATATATATAAGCTATTTTTTGCATATCTAGGATTATTTATGAAGTTTTATATTTTATTATTTAAGAAAAATTATTGCTATGTAAATTACATAGACTTTCTATGTAAAACTTCTTTGTATGGTACATTCTACGCATGTGACTCTTATGACTGTGACTCCCGGGAGTAAATTGATCTATAGAAGCATATATATTAACTGTGAAAATAAAGGTCTCCTCTTCCGTCAAAGTAGGAACCAAAACTAGACGTTATCTATTGACCGTCTCCGCAAAATATCGGACTCGGATCAATGACAAAGCCACAAGCTTTGGCAAACTGTGAAGCCTACCCTGGATTGACGAGGGCCATTACTCCGAACCATGGTCTCCATTAAAAAAAAAAAAGACATATCCTAACCGCTACATGAGCATTCTAGATGGCAGAGTGCCATCTAGTGGGACAAAAATCAACTGAACGTTGATTTAACTTTTTCCCTAAGATTTGGCCAACTCATTTTCTTAATAAATCAAGAAAAGCCAACCACATTCTAAATTTATCAAGAAAATAGATTGGTCAAATATATTACGGAACAAGTTAAATCAACGTTTAGTTTATTTTTGTTCCACTAGATGGTGCTCTGCTATCTAAAATGTTCATAAGAGTGATCAGGATATGCTTTTTTTGTTTCTAATACCAATTCCTGACCTTTTTTTCCACACACACATGTGTGTAGTAAGTTTCGATCAGTCGAGATGAAATGGTAAGGACGCACACTGGATCCTGGAGTAAGAGGCTGTGAAGAGAAGGCCAGAGGGAGGCTCCGTGGTCCACCAAAGAAACAACAAACGTGGAGACGTCGATGGAGAGATATTTCCCCTGGTCATCAAATTCAGGAGATTTTACACTCTTCACCAAGTGGGACTGAGCAGTGACACCTGAGTTCTCAGAACTTAATAACCAATATGTAAAAAGGAAAGACAACCTGGTAGACTGGGCCTATAATCTTACTTTTCCTCTTTATACTTTTCCTTATAGAGAATAAGCTATTATTTCTATTTATAACATCCTTTATAGGATACATTGTCTATATATAAATGACAATATTATATGTCATACACACATATATATATATATATATAACTAATATAAACCCCATGTTGACATCCCACGAAATGAAGAAGTTGACAAGTTATCAAAAAGAACATGTTACTAGTTAAAAAAAGGTAACTTTAAAAAAATCCAGGATTTCTCCCAGAATCAAATGTCAAAACTTTGGGAATATACTCGGAACGAAAAATATAAAAAAAAAGTCAAATATTTGTTTGCCTGTTTTTCATTTGTGTACGAGATAAATGAATGCATGTTTTTTATATAAGGGGTACTTGAAGTATAAAAATATAATTGGAAATTTTGCCGGAAGGATAAATCTTATCTATTTAAATAACGGCCACCTCTCTCCTGTCAAAATAGACACTAAAACCTATCGCCATGACCGCAAACTAGCGGACTCGAATCGTTGAAAAAGGCAAAAATATAATTATAAAAATGCACATGCAGACATGTGGTGCACTTACAGTAAAAGTAGTCGCCAGATACTACCCACCATGATGCACATGGCCTGTACCACATGTACTAATGATAATAATAATAATAATAATAATATAAAGTTGACCTTCTCCCCGCAAACTAGCGGGCTCGGGTCTCTCTGTGACAAAGACAAAATTATGTCAAATTAAAATTTTGATCAAAATCCTCAATAAAATTTATAAATTAACACATGCATATGTTTATATATAATATGCAAATTATGATATTTCGCTTGAAAAAGTTCTCAAACAAGACTGCTTGTTAACAAATTTTCCATCAACATTTTCATGTTGTAGCAAAGTTTTTATTATTTTATTAACAAAGTATCATTTTTTTATGTTTATATTTTGCTATTCTGTAAACTTCACTCATTGCTTCTTTTGTTTATCATTCATAGTTTGTTCTTGTCTTAAATAAATTGCTGTCTTATCCTGAACTTTGTCTTTCCTAATTTTCCTCGTGGCAATACAAAAAAAAAAAATGTAGCTACGGTGTATGGTTTCTGTAACGGCAATGAGACCGTATGAGAACATAGGTATTTGAAGCCATACAAGG
Organism: Cordylochernes scorpioides; assembly: GCA_030710605.1. Lineage (NCBI taxonomy): Eukaryota > Metazoa > Arthropoda > Arachnida > Pseudoscorpiones > Chernetidae > Cordylochernes > Cordylochernes scorpioides. Next base: position 67,236,663 of record CP092880.1, read on the forward strand.
AATTATTCAGGCTTACTGCCTGTAACCCTACTTGGATCAATGAGTGTTCGAACAGAATCTATAATAAGAGATGATCCAGCGTGCATATGAAGAATGCTGTCTGAACTTTTACATTCGAAAGAGAACAGTCCAATGTATATAAAACTCCTACTTTAAAATAAGACCATACTACCAAGCCCAAAATTGGCAGGAATAGGTAAAAGAAGGCAAAATACATATTCACACTCCTTAGATTACCATACAAATAAGTATTGAAGGCTTTTAAAAATGTGTGGAGATATAGTAAAAACCTTTTTACTAAATGACATTTAGTTTCAAAACCAAAATGGCCTCTAGAAAGATGTCTTCTTACTGGAGAGATGCTAATTACAACATAATATTGCTGATAAAATCTCATGTCAACAAAGTTTGAACTAAAATATCTATTTTAAATATTTGACTTAGGTTCCATGAAAGGCCATGAGATAATAAGATTAGCTTATTATTATAATGTAAAAAAAAAGTAAAAATGTGATTATGTACTGGGATAAGGTGCATAAATTATTAAGTACTTGCGTGGGGTCTGATAGATCCCAGACAGACTTATTTCATTAAATATCTAGAATTCTATAAAACATTTGGAGATCAAAACTTTAGTAGCTTAATTTTATGAAGACAATAAACATGCAGACCTATATTAACTTAATTTTGTTGCCCTATAATAGTCAATACAATGGAGTTGGGGTCCATTGGACCCCGCGCGAGTGTAATAACATAACTTTAATTTTCAAGAATAGGGAAATAGGTAAGCTACCTTATAGCTCTGCAATAATTTATATCCTTTATCTATGACTTTACTTAGTTTTTTTAGGAACATTGAATAAAAATAAAACTCAATTTCCCCCCAATATTTTGCTACAAAAGCTACGTTCAACCCACACTTTCATTTTTGGAAGAGAGTAGACTGGTTTCGTATGTACCACAAAAAAGTCTAAAGTAGTTATTTTAATTTCAATAATCGACTCTACAAAACAAATAGATCCTGAATCTGGTGGAAAATATTGTAATGAAACAAAATCAGGTGTTGATGTAGTTGATCAATTATGTAAAATTCCACAGTAAGTAGGAGGACAAGGAGATGGCTATTGTGTGTCTTTTTATTTCATCAATGTTTCAACAAAAGTTGTATATAAAAGGAACAAAAATTGTAAATATTTAAAAGAAGATCGTTTATTGAAGAGAATGCATTTGGGCTAATTGACCCGAACCTAACAAAACGGGAAAATAAATTGTTTCTGCCAAAAGGTATCAAAAATAATATATCTGCACATATTTCTACAGATGAGCCACAACAAGCAAAGTCATGAAATACTATAATTAATTGAGAGATATAAAGTTCTTTTTTCTTTAGGAATAAAATAAGCCAGAGTCATCGACAGCGAAACAGAAGGGTTGCCGATTTTGTGATCAATACAAAGACTGAAAATCCAAAATTATATGTACTAAATGCTCTAAGCACATTTATACTGAACATTTAACAACACTTTGCAGTAAGTGTGCACAAGAATAATTTAGATTTTCATTTATATTTTAAGGAAATTGTTTGTATATATTGATAGTTTAGATTCTTTGCCGTATTACCAATTTTATCGGATAAAAATAATTAATAGTATAATTTTTATAATAAATTAATATATTTGTAAACTAGAGATTGTATTCTTTTGGCTGCAAGCAAAATTTATTTTCATATTTTATTTTTTAAGGATTTTATTCATTGTAGAATATTGGGGTCTACGAGACCCCGCGCGAGTACTAACGTCAGGAAAATAGGCGCGAGTAACTAAGGGTTAAACTTGCTACGTTTGTTTGCAAATTTTTTGACGCTAATTTGACATATTTGCATACAACATATGGAGGATGGAACTAACTTGTCCTTGAAGTGGGAAACAGCTTCTAAAAGAGGATAAGCCAACTATGAGGTCAATGGCATAGCGATGCGAAAGTCAACAGATAGAAAACGCCTCACTTTTTCCTCACGTAAATCCTCAATGAATGCTGGCATTCATATTTGATAGTAAAAGGAAATACGTCAGCCAGGTAATATTCGCCATTTTTAATTAAATAATGTAACAGCTTTCTGGATATGAGTTTCTTTTGATTTTTTTATTGCAATCTCAAGCTTTCGAGCAATTTTCCACCCTTCTACACGGGTATAAAATGAACAATAATGAAACGACGTTAGAATGTCGTTTTAACAAGAGAAAGAGAATTTCGATCAAAACCATTCACCTTTAAAAATATCGAAACTTAACATAAAGAAAGCATGTAATATTTAAAGCTTTCATTTTTTGTCTTTCTCTTTCTCATCTCTTTATATTTTTATTTATTATATTCTTATTTTTTTTTCTCCCCATTGAATATAACAAAATATATTTAAAACTAAATTCTGTTGACGTTATGTGGCACTAAGTTTGTTGTTGACACATATTAAATATGTTATAATACCTTGATAAAGGTTGGCGTTCAGCCAACTGAAATATTGGTAAAATAAATGATATTTTGATCCAATTTACGCCTTTTTAATTGAAGATTCTTATTTATTATGGAGATTTTAATTAATGTAAATGATATTGATCGAAACGTCTTAAGAATTAAAGACATTCGTCTGACAGAGAAGTGCCATTTTACTATCAAATATTTTATAAATTCTAATAAACTATTTTGATAAAAAAATGCAAAGAAAATAAATTGATTTGGTCAGGATAAAAGATTTGTATATCTCTCAATACAACATGCGAAAATTAATTTAAAAAAAAAACCAACATTTTTTTGATTAATTTTCTCAAATCAAATCAAAATAAAAATATTCCTTCTAAGATTTCTAATTAATTATTTTTTTAACAAAGAGATTTTCCCCTGATGTTTATTTACTGTCCCCCCCTGTCTCCAATCAATATTTAATTATACCAAATTGTATTCCCATTTTACATATGTGTTTTGTTTCTTTAAAACTGTTGGGTAAATAAAACTTTAGAAAAAAAAAACACAGTGAAGAAAGCATTTGACGATGGGTGCGAGGTTTTCCACACAGAGAGAATCACAAGAAAGTAAAAAAAGTAAGAGGAAGAAAGAAATGTGTAAAAAAAAATTCCAGAAATCGGATAAGTTTTTTTAAAAGCCTGGGGAAATGGACCAGATGTCTGGACACGCTTCGGTGGAAAAAAAAACATATAACAATAGTTTTTTTTAATGCTTGGAATGTTTTTTTGAAAGTCTCCCTCAAATAGAATAGAGATTTTATTGTCGCGGGGATTAGGTGGTAGTACGGATAATATGTGAATATTATTGATGGTATGAAGAAAGTACGGGAATATTATTGATGGTATGAAGAAAGTATGGGAATGTTATTGATGGTACGGAATAAAATATGCAAATATTATTGATGGTATGTAAGAAAGTATGCAAACGTTATTGATGGTGCGGAAGAAAGTATGCAAATGTTATTTATGGTATGTAAGAAAGTATGCAAATGTTATAGGTGGTACGGAAGAAAGTATGCAAATATTATTGATGGTATGGAATTATGTATGCAAATGTTATTGATGGTATGTAAGAAAGTATGCAAATGTTATAGATGGTGCGGAATAATGTATGAAAATGTTATTGATGGTACGGAATTAAGCATGCAAATGTTATTGATGGTACGGAAAAAGTATGCAAATGTTATTGATGGTACGGAATTAAGCATGCAAATGTTATTGATGGTACGGAAAAAGTATGCAAATGTTATTGATGGTACGGAAGAAAATATGAAATGTTATTGATGGTACGGAAAAATGTATGCAAATGTTATTGATGGTACGCAAAAATGTATGCAAATGTTATTGATTGTACGGAATAAAGTATGCAAATGTTATTGATGGTACGGAAGAAAGTATGCAAATGTTATTGATGGTACGGAAAAAGTATGCAATTGTTATTGATGGTATGTAAGAAAGTATGCAATTGTTATTGATGGTATGGAATAAAGTATGCAAATGTTATTGATGGTATGGAATAAAGTATGCAAATGTTATTGATGGTATAAAATAAAGTATGCAAATGTTATAGATGGTGCGGAATAATGTATGAAAATGTTATCGATGGTACGGAATTAAGCATGCAAATGTTATTGATGGTACGGAAAAAGTATGCAAATGTTATTGATGGTACGGAAGAAAATATGCAAATGTTAATGATGGTACGGAATAAAGTATGCAAATGTTATTGATGGTATGGAATTAAGTATGCGAATGTTATTGATGGTACGGAAAAATGTATGCAAATGTTATTGATGGTACGGAAAAATGTATGCAAATGTTATTGATAGTACGAAAGAAAGTATGCAAATGTTATTGATGGTACGGAAGAAAGTATGCAAATGTTATTGATGGTACGGAAAAGTATGCAAATTTTATTGGTGTGGTACGGAAAAAGTATGGAAATGTTATAGATGGTACGGAAGAAAGTATGCAAATGTTATTGATGGTACGGAAAAGTATGCAAATTTTATTGGTGTGGTACAGAAAAAGTATGCAAATGTTATTGATGGTATGGAAGAAAGTATGCAAATGTTATTGATGGTATGGAAGAAAGTATGCAAATGTTATTGATGGTATGAAATTAGGTATGCAAATGTTATTGATGGTATGGAATTAAGTATGCAAATGTTATTGATGGTACGGAAGAAAGTATGCAAATGTTATTGATGGTACGGAAAAAGTATGCAATTGTTATTGATGGTATGTAAGAAAGTATGCAATTGTTATTGATGGTATGGAATAAAGTATGCAAATGTTATTGATGGTATGGAATAAAGTATGCAAATGTTATTGATGGTATAAAATAAAGTATGCAAATGTTATAGATGGTGCGGAATAATGTATGAAAATGTTATTGATGGTACGGAATTAAGCATGCAAATGTTATTGATGGTACGGAAAAAGTATGCAAATGTTATTGATGGTACGGAAGAAAATATGCAAATGTTAATGATGGTACGGAATAAAGTATGCAAATGTTATTGATGGTATGGAATTAAGTATGCGAATGTTATTGATGGTACGGAAAAATGTATGCAAATGTTATTGATGGAACGGAAAAATGTATGCAAATGTTATTGATAGTACGAAAGAAAGTATGCAAATGTTATTGATGGTACGGAAGAAAGTATGCAAATGTTATTGATGGTACGGAAAAGTATGCAAATTTTATTGGTGTGGTACGGAAAAAGTATGGAAATGTTATAGATGGTACGGAAGAAAGTATGCAAATGTTATTGATGGTACGGAAAAGTATGCAAATTTTATTGGTGTGGTACAGAAAAAGTATGCAAATGTTATTGATGGTACGGAAGAAAGTATGCAAATGTTATTGATGGTATGGAAGAAAGTATGCAAATGTTATTGATGGTATGAAATTAGGTATGCAAATGTTATTGATGGTATGGAATTAAGTATGCAAATGTTATTGATGGTACGGAAGAAAGTATGCAAATGTTATTGATGGTACGGAAGAAAGTATGCAAATGTTATTGATGGTACGGAAGAAAGTATGCAAATGTTATTGATGGTATGGAATAAAGTATGCAAATGCTATTGATAGTACGGAAGAAAGTATGCAAATGTTATTGAAGGTACGGAAGAAAGTATGCAAATGTAATTGATTGTAAGGAAAGAGTATGCAAATGTTATTGATTGTAAGGAAAGAGTATGCAAATGTTATTGATTGTAAGGAAAGAGTATGCAAATGTTATAGATGGTAAAGTATGCAAATGAATGTGATCCTGATTATTAACCTTAGTTCAGGGATATGGGTTTCTCAGTCTACACGTGACAGCGGGATGTAAACAAATGCCCAAATGACAGGGATTTTCTTTTTCATCAAACCAGCGTGATATCGTTTTTTAATGAATTTTTTAGGTCTCAAAAAAGAGGTAAAATAAATTTGAGGAGGATATAAAGATTTTAACATCAATGTCAAAGCGATTTTTACTACCTCAAGTATATTACGAAGCATGATAATCATGATAAAATGTCTATACACTGATATCACTGATGGACAAGAATGGAAATATATTGAGACATTATATCGCCTTAAAAACTGAGTGAACACAGATTTTAAACCCTTATTCAAGAAGACAGTAGACCTTAGAACCATATGCTGGATTCCAATGTGCGTATGCAAATAAGTAGGGGAATTACATACCCAATATTTATATATAAATAAATAGGTTTCTGGATGTGTTTATCCCATATTCATATCATGATAAAACTTTGATATCACAATCAACATGGCTTTAAGCCTGGAATATGCCAATTAGTCCGATAGGAGGCAAATTTTCCGTTTGATTTGAATAGGTTCCACAATATTTGACATATATTGATGAACCTTTGATATTACCATTTGAATTAAGGCTGGAATGTGCAAATTAGTACGATCACAGGCCAATTTGCCGTTTGTTTCGCATAGGTCTCACGATTGTTGACCTATATTGGGGTAATTTTTATGCTACAATTGGAATTAAGTCTGGAAGAAATCATTGTTATTCCGTGTTTGTTTTACATAGCGAAGCCATTTACAGAAGATGTAAATATGGCGGCAATATTTATAGCAGTGTCTTGGACTATGCTGTGGGTTTATTAATGGTATAGAAGAAAAATGATTTATTTTACGTTTCGGAATGTTTCTCAGGTAATTTCATTCATTGGATAGAATAGAATGTACCTCTTTTGTAATAGATTACTCTCTTTTTACATATCATATTCATATTTATAAATGTTCTCATATTATTATTTTTTAGTTTTCGTTTTAGTACCGAAAAAAAACGAGTAGAAAAATTAAGTTTCGCTGAAAAATATAATCAAGCAAATAGGATGTACATTTTAAAAAGTAAGCAAGAATTAAACAGATATAAGTAATACAAATATTAAGGCACGGATGTTTCTTTGAACATAAAACAAATTTCTACTGTCCTTATTGCGATCAAAAAAATTATTGGGAGGGCTTGGCTCATCAGTGGTGAACTTCCCCAGCGATTTCGCCAATTTAATCTACCAGACCGCTTCTCAGAGCTCTAATACTGTATTGAACGATTATGCTTATATATGCTACACTGAAGGATGGAATATCAGAAATGGTATTCAAGCAAACTATGGACATAAGCTTTTAGAAGAGTATAATTACATATACATATTTGCCTCGAGCAATTTTCTTCTGCAAACAATAAAGACAAGGGCAGTTAGGCATAAATTAATTATAAAGTAATAACGAGTTATCTATATGTAAAAATCTATAATAAAAAACATGGCTTGGTATAAGGTTGTCCCAAAAGTTCGTGTTTTTTCTTATTACTTGGCGAATAATATTATTACGGCGAATACTTAATATAATACATAATACAATTACTTTATACATAATACAAAGATATTATATATAACGGCGAATAATATTGGTATTTCAATTTTTTGAAAGTGTTTACGAACTTTTGGGACAACCTTGCAGTTTAATCTTCTTATATATAAAAGTCAATGTCTGTTTCGCGATAAACTCAAAAACTACTGAACTAATTGGTACCAAATTTTGCATGCCGCTTTTTATAAACCTGAGGAATAATTTTGGCTATATTTTGATTAGTACTTTTGGCTATTTTTTTCATTTATCATTTTCATTTATGCCTGTGGTTTATGTGTTACTTCTGTATTGCTATTCTAAAAAAAATATATATATATACATGCCAGTATTTTGGATTAATTTTTTTATAAACCTATTTTTCTTATTCTTACTGAGAAGATGGGCATCACAGTCAAGATCCATCGCAGTCACTCACTCAACTCAGGCAATTTCAAAGGTTAATGCGCTGGGGCGGGTACCTCGGGGGTTGGGTGGAAAAGCTGTCATTCATTTAAGCTATATTGATTTTGAAACAACTAAATGGATTGCAAAAAATAATTAAATCAAATATCTAAACACTAATATAATACAATTTTTGCCATCACACACTTTTTGCCTGTGGTTTTATGTATTTCTTCTGTATTGCTATTCTATGGCACTTCTACTATTTATTATTGATGTACTTTCAGTATGAAGGAAATTGCACTCGGGGGAATTCTAGGACGAAGCTGGGTAATTCGTCTAGTTTACTATAGATATTTCTTTCAGGTACGTTCCAGAATCCGACTTCTAATCGAATAAATACATACCTCTCAACCAATTATTTATATATTTAGACGTTTCAGATACTCGCTGTCACTCTTCTAAAGGGAATTATGCAACTAAGGAGAATGATAACTAGTTACTGAAATGTTCGGGAATTAAATAAAAAATTGGTTAAGAGATACCTATATATTTTTTATAAACAAACTCATCCACACATTGTTTCTATATTCGTTCCTTCACTTAAACCTAAACTTCGAAGACTCTGATAACTGCTCTATTGGAAGCAATTTTTGCCATCTTGGAGAGTTTCCTAGGATGCTGAGAAGTTAGACTTTGGGTCTTAATGGGGGCTTTTGTTGTTATGTTGTATATATGTATGTATATATCATACTTACATAATCTTTCTTTTTCTTATTCTGTATATTCCCCACTTTCACAGGCCTATCTCTCTTGTAATCTCGGGGAGAATCCTCTTTAAGACCAGTGTGTCTCAATAAAGGCTTTTGTGTGTGGATGCTGAGAAGTTGTGCCAAATGATACTCACATTTATCTGAAAATAAAACCAACAAATACCATGTGATTATGGTATATCTTTTAAGTGGCAAGAATCCGCTTCTGGAAGCTTTTGATGCCAATAAAATTTGATGCCATAGAAATAGAAACAAAAAAACCTCTTTCACACAACTAATATCATCAAATTATTATAATTATAACACAATCAACATATTTATACAATACTTATGTGCATAATCTTATATTATGATGCATTAGCGCGCCATCTGTTATGAAAATACGAAACTATTATAGACGCTTATGATTCTTTTTGAAATTAAACAATTTCTACTGTCCTTACTGCAATGATAAAATTAATTGGAGGGCCTGGCTCATTAGTGGTGAACCCTCCCAGCGGTGTCGCCAGTTTAATAATTTTAGTTTATTGATTTTTCCATTGAAGTAAGGGCAGTAGAAATTGTTTTATTTTTAAAAGAATAATACGCGTCTATAATAGTTTCGAATTTTCATAACAGATGGCGCGCTAATGCATCATAATATAAGATTATATTATAAAATGAAAGGATTTAAAAGCACGAATGTTTCTTTTATACATAATACAAACTTCTACTGTCCTTACTGCGATGAAAAAATATATTGGGAGGGCTTGGCTCATCAGTGGTGAACCCTCCCAGCGGTTTCGCCAATATAACCCACCAGACCGCTTCTCAGAGCTTTAATACTGTATTGGACGATTCTGATTATATACGCAGCACTGAAGGGTGGAATCTCAGAAATGGTTTTCAAGAAAACTATGGATATAAGAGCTTATAGGACAGTAGAATTACATTCAAATATTTGCATCGAGCAATGCTCTTCCGCAAACAATAAAGACAAGGTCAGTTAAAACGACACTAGAAGTTACACCGCATGAGTTTTTTTTTAAACGAAAAATCGAAATTTATTTCAAAGTGAAATATCGACTATTTCTATCCTTTTTGGATGAGGTATGAAAGGGTGAATTATGAAGAGTAATGACGAACGGAAAAATAAAAGTGTCCAGGGATGGGAATCGAACCCACAATGTTCCGCTTACCGGGCAGATGCCATGTTCACTAGGCTACCCTGGACGTATTTTTCCGTTCGTAAATAATACATAAAGTAACTTATAATACAATATAATACACTGCGGCCTGTGATTGTAAAACGACACTTGAAGTTACATCGCATGAGTTTCTTTTAAACGAAAAATCGAAATTTTATTTCAAGGTGAAATATCGACTATTTCTATCCTTTTTGGATGAGGTATGAAAGGGTGAATTATGAAGAGTAATGACTGGGTAGCATAGTGGACATGGCATCTGCCCGGTAAGCGGAATATTGTGGGTTCGATTCCCATCCCTGGACACTTTTATTTTTCCGTGTTCGTCATTACTCTTCATAATTCACCCTTTCATACCTCATCCAAAAAGGATAGAAATAGTCGATATTTCACCTTGAAATAAAATTTCGATTTTTCGTTAAAAGAAACTCGTGCGGTGTAACTTCTAGTGTCGTTTTACAATCACAGGCCGCAAGTGTATTATATTGTACAAGGTCAGTGTTGAGATTACGAGAGGTTAAGATTGAAGAACCTTCTCCCAACAAGTAAGACCCTCACCTAGAGTCTAGATATCAGTTTGGACTGCCTTGGGTGATCAAGTCAGGAAGGAAAACAACGCAGGCAGAAACCAGCGGCTACTACACGCAGAAGATCTCGCTCTAGTAAGACACTCTCAGAAACTCTAAGAAAACTCTTTATTTCCACAACACGGCTCAGTTATATACAAAAGAAAATTTACATAATAACAATTCATTCAAAATATATTTGACATAATAATAATTAATTTAAAAGAAATTTACATTCCAGGTTATACACTCAAAAGAGATATTTACATAGTCTATGCCACGACTTTTAACATACCCCCACCTTTCTTTTTTGTAAAAAGAAAAAATCCGGCATACTGCGGCACCCTCTCCATACACACCACCGGAGGTTGCCCCTTAAGCGTCCATCTTTCTCCTCCAAAGAAATCGGAGGTAGTCCCAATCATTTTCCTTGATGGCCATTACCTGGAAATATCTCCTCATGTCGGCCAAAACTCCGTACTTATTTTTCCGAATTTTTATCCCTATTTCCGGGATTCTCCTCAGTAGAATGGGTCTCCTCCTCAAATACCGTCTTAAGGCGAGTGCGCCGTGTTCTCGACAGGAAGCGTCGCCAAATACTGGCCGCATAGGCGTAGCCCTGGACCCATTCCTAAACAAAAGGTGACGAGGCCAATAGTATCCTTCCACCTTTGATTCAGTACCTTGTTCTGCATCTAGGTTTTCTTCCACCTTTGGATCAGTACCCTGTTCTGCATCTAGCTTTTCCCCCACCGTCGAATCAGTACCTTGTTCTGCATCTAGCTTTTCTTCCACTTTTGGATCAGTACCCTGTTCTGCATCTAGCTTTTCCCCCACCGTCGAATCAGTACCTTGTTCTGCATCTATATTTTTCGCTTCATTTCCATCATGATCTGTTCCCTTGTTGTATTTATCGTCCTTACTCTTAGCAAAATCAGATTTATTTATGGTTTTCAAATCTTGGGATTCTGTTTCTTTATAATTATCCTTTATTTTAAATTCCGCATCTCTCGTTGGTCCTACTTTCACCAATTTCCTCGATGCTGGAACTCTGACAACTCCTTCCTCATTTTCCTCATTATCATCAATCGATTCAGTTTCATCTGAAATCTTTACTTGGTCAGCGCCTTCAGCTACCGCTCTAGAATTGTTTACCGGTTCATAACCTTTAATTGCCGTCTCAGAATCCTTCACTCCATCGCCCTTAAGCTTCGCTTCAGAATCTTCCCTATCCTTTAAATTTGCATCTTCATATTTTTCATTGGCATTATTTCTACCAAATTGCCCCCACCTTGAGAGCCAATCCCCTGGGTTGCCCTTAAGTTTTTGTAGATCTCCCCTATTCTTTATCTTAGATTCCGTATCTCCAGTTGGTCTTGCTTCAGAATCATTTACTCCGTCGCCCTTAGGCTCATCTTTAGAATCCTCTACTCCGTCGCCCTTAGGTTCATCTTCAGAATCCTTTTTTCCGTCGCCTTCATCTCCTGCTTTTTGACCTTCAGATTCTTTTACTTGATCTCCTTTATCTCCGTCTTTAGAATTCACTTCAGATTCCTTTACGCCTTCGCCCTTAGGCTTCGCTTCAGAATCATTTACTCCGTCGCCCTTAAGATTCGCTTTATCAGGTTTTGCTTTCGCTTCATTTGCTTTGTTTTTAGCCTCAGCTTCCCTCACACCTACATAGCTATCAACTGCAGTTTCAGAATCCTTCACTTTATTGCATTTAACTGCCACATTCAATTCCTTTTCTTTAATAGCACTCATAGCACCCTTTTTGCCCTCATATTCAATATCTATTATAGAGGGAGCTGAACAAGCTTCCTTTAGCATTCTAGCTTTAGCTTGAGCAGGCTTCACCTCCGTAGCTCTAGCAGTTTTTACAGAATCCTCTTTTTCCACGCCTTCAATTTCATTTTTCATGGACTCTTCCGGGCTTTTCGATAGAGACGTAGAAGTAGTCTGAAGTTTGATAACTTTCTGATTATTGGTTTCTGAATTCGGAGAGGCACTAGACGCCCCTGGTGGAATTTGAGAAGTCTTGGCCTGAGCATCCCTATCCTGCTCACGCATTTCGCGAATTCTGGCCTTTAAATAATATCTCTCCATGATGTAGACTTCACACTCCTCAAATTCTTTATCAATTTCATCGTCAGTCGCCTCAGCTTTGGCTAATAAAATTTCCTGGTATTGTTCGTTCAATACCACCAGCTCCAAATAGAGAGCTTCCAATCTATCAAATTTGGCATATATGCCACTTTTGTCAATAAGAGGATTCCTTAACTCTGTATTCATATCATTTACCACTTCGGTAAAAACGCCTCTTATCGCCTCTCTACGCCTTCTGCTAACATCCTCCATCTCTCCTTGTAGTTATCCTTTCGCCTTGTAGGTATCCTTTTTACCTGGTAGGTAGCCTTTCACCTTGTAGGTAGGAGCTCTTTTTAACCTTTAACAAAGGACCTTTTGAGCTCCTTTTAACCTTGAGCTTCACTGAGCTCTTTTTAACCTTTAACAAAGGGCCTCTTGAGCTCTTTTTAACCTTTAACAAAGGGCTTCCCGAGCTCCTTTAAACCTTTAACAAAGGGCTTCTCGAGCTCCTTTAAACCTTTAACAAAGGGCCTCTTGAGCTCCTTTAAACCTTGAGCTTCACTGAGCTCTTTTTAAACCTTTAACAAAGGGCCTTTTGAGCTCCTTTAAACCTTTAACAAAGGGCTTCTTGAGCTCCTTTGAACCTTTGACAAAGGGCTTCTTGAGCTCCTTTAAACCTTTAACCACGGGCTTCTCGAGCTCCTTTAAACCTTTAACCACGGGCTTCTTGAGCTCCTTTAAACCTTGAGCTTCACTGAGCTCTTTTTCCTTTAACGAAGGGCCTTTTGAGCTCCTTTAAACCTTTAACAAAGGGCTTCTTGAGCTCCTTTGAACCTTTAACAAAGGGCTTCTTGAGCTCCTTTAAACCTTTAACCACGGGCTTCTCGAGCTCCTTTAAACCTTTAACCAGGGCTTCTTGAGCTCCTTTAGCTTTCTTGTACCTTGAGCTTCCTTAGCTTTCTTGTACCTTGAGCTTCCCTAGCTTTCTTGTACCTTGAGCTTCCTTAGCTTTCTTGTACCTTGAGCTTCTTTAGCTTCTTGTACCCTGAGCTTCCTTAGCTTCTTGTATCTTGAGCTTCTTTAGCTTCTTGTACCCTGAGCTTCCCTAGCTTCTTGTACCTTGAGCCTCTTTAGCTTCTTGTACCCTGAGCCTCCTTAGCTTCTTGTACCTTGAGCTTCTCTAGCTTCTTGTACCCTGAGCCTCCTTAGCTTCTTGTACCTTGAGCTTCTCTAGCTTCTTGTACCCTGAGCCTCCTTAGCTTCTTGTACCTTGAGCTTCTTTAGCTTCTTGTACCCTGAGCCTCCTTAGCTTCTTGTACCTTGAGCTTCTTTAGCTTCTTGTACCCTGAGCTTCCCTAGCTTCTTGTACCTTGAGCTTCTTTAGCTTCTTGTACCCTGAGCTTCCCTAGCTTCTTGTACCTTGAGCCTCTTTAGCTTCTTGTACCCTGAGCCTCCTTAGCTTCTTGTACCTTGAGCTTCTCTAGCTTCTTGTACCCTGAGCCTCCTTAGCTTCTTGTACCTTGAGCTTCTTTAGCTTCTTGTACCCTGAGCTTCCCTAGCTTCTTGTACCTTGAGCTTCTTTAGCTTCTTGTACCCTGAGCTTCCCTAGCTTCTTGTACCTTGAGCCTCCTGTTTCTTGAGCTTCTGTTACTCGGGAAACAGCGCCTACAGGTCTTCCCGCCTTCTGTTCCTCGGGAGACAGCGCCTACAAGTCTTCCCGCCTTGTGTTCCTCGGGAGACAGCGCCTACAAGTCTTCCCGCCTTGTGTTCCTCGGGAGACAGCGCCTACAAGTCTTCCCGCCTTGTGTTCCTCGGGAGACAGCGCCTACAGGTCTTCCCGCCTTGTGTTCCTCGGGAGACAGCGCCTACAGGTCTTCCCGCCTTCTGTTCCTCGGGAGACAGCGCCTACAGGTCTTCCCGCCTTGTGTTCCTCGGGAGACAGCGCCTACAGGTCTTCCCGCCTTCTGTTCCTCGGGAGACAGCGCCTACAGGTCTTCCCGCCTTGTGTTCCTCGGGAGACAGCGCCTACAGGTCTTCCCGCCTTCTGTTCCTCGGGAGACAGCGCCTACAGGTCTTCCCGTCTTCCCCACTTGACCAGGCCACGCAGCCCACCCGGGGACGCCACTAAATGTTGAGATTACGAGAGGTTAAGATTGAAGAACCTTCTCCCAACAAGTAAGACCCTCACCTAGAGTCTAGATATCAGTTTGGACTGCCTTGGGTGATCAAGTCAGGAAGGAAAACAACGCAGGCAGAAACCAGCGGCTACTACACGCAGAAGATCTCGCTCTAGTAAGACACTCTCAGAAACTCTAAGAAAGTTATATACAAAAGAAAATTTACATAATAACAATTCATTCAAAATATATTTGACATAATAATAATTAATTTAAAAGAAATTTACATTCCAGGTTATACACTCAAAAGAGATATTTACATAGTCTATGCCACGACTTTTAACAGTCAGTTAGGCTAGAAACATTCGTGCTTTTAAATCCTTTCATTTTATATGTATAGATGGCGCGTTATTGATTTGTGTTAATAAGATTATATTGTATAAATATGTTGATTGTATTATATATATTTACTAGCGGATGTACTCGGCTTCGCCCAGGTTTTTCTCGAGGGAATGTTTGTAGTCTAGTAATAAGAATATATACTACACCTAAAAACTATCAGAGAAAAGAGAAACCACGGAAGGTGAACAGAAAAATGCTTACAATGGATGTTATGTTCACGATATCAAGTTAAATAAAAACAAAGATAAAATTTGCATTTGTTGGTCACTATAAATTTGTATATTTGTTAGGCGAAATCAGAAACATGATAAAACAATTGGGTATTTAAAAACAAATGTAGAAATAAAAGTTGAAGTTTAATAAACAATGTTAAAGATTAGTTTTAATTATTAATCAAGATTGTGTGTGAATATGTGAGAAAGATGTAATATCGTTGTTGTTTTCTTGGCCGACTGTTTTACATATGGTGTTATCTTAAAATTGCTTGTTTTGAATATTTTTTAGATTGAGAATATTAGCTAGTATGTAAAAAAATTAACTCTGTTGAAATTTAATTTTGTATTTATATATAAATAAAATTAACTCTGTTGATTTTTTTTTGTATTTAATCGATAACAGCGAAGTTACGCATGTTAATGTTAGGAAATATATTTTGATGTTAAGCAAAACCTGCTCCATCTCGTTTTACATAAATGTTGAAAATTTGGTTGAAATTGATGCATTGTAACGAAAGTTTTTAGTGATGTCCACTTATGAAATTTCCATTTTATTAATATAGATTTGAAGATATTAGTTATATGGAAGAGGTTGTATAGAAAAATATATAGCTCTCTCTCAACTAATTTTTCACCTAGTTTCCGACATTTCAGTTACAAGCTTTTATTCTCCTTAGTTGCATAATTCCCCTGAGAATTTTGATAATATCTTAGTTAGTGAGATTGTCCATTATAAAGAAGGTGTAAGAACATGGCAGAATTACAACCAGCCCGACAAAGTGACGATAAAACCTCTGTGTCATGATGATTTTTACATGGCGACAGTTAGGAGCGAATAGACCAATCCTCGACGCCATCTCGCTCTTTTTATGGGGTCGTTAAAAATACCTCTGCACGTGGGGAGAGGGGTTTCTTTCTTAAGTTGTAGGATCTCGAGATGGCTATAAGGAATATGTCTCTTCGATACAGAGGATACTCGGGAATTTACCAATAAAATACACCTATCGCGCGCGCGCTTTGCTTTAGTTTAAAATACTTTATTAACTCCTAGTTTCAACGGTTAAATAAAAGGTTAAATAACAAAAATGATACGGAGAAATAGATAGAGTTAATATATGCAAATTTATTCAGCGAGGGAGGCTCCTCTACCTTGAGAGAGCCCTTCTCTAGACAAGGAAAGGGTCTTCTTGGACCCTACTCGGTTCCAGGCTGAGGAGATGCTTGTAGACAATTTGACAATTAATTTTATTGACATATTGTCAATTAATGCAAAAGTGCATAGTCTGAACTATTGTTTTAAAATAATAATTAGATATATACACCTATATACAATGAATATAGGTGGAGAATTGCCAGCGGGTCTCCAGCAACACCACGTTTTTCGCCATCTACGAAGAAAACGTAGATTGCGTGCTTCACACTGCTGAGGAGATGGCTTGGGCCTCGAGGCCAACTGGAAGTACTTGTAGATGAAGGCAGACGGCAGGATGTCCAGGGCGTTATCAACCATACCTTCCCCGAAGACACCAAGCTCTTTTAATAAATGCATTTAATGCATCAAAGCACTACACTATTTGATCGTCTTTGCACAGAGCGACGCAACTTCAGATCAATGAATAGGCCGCAAACACCAGTTTTGATAAATTCAGATAAAAACCCAACAAACTGTATTTAATGGTTTCAGGCTATGGCCTTCATTAGTACAGAAACGGCTACAATTTCATACCGTTATACGAGAGGATTTAAGAATCGTATGAATATGCTAAAATAAGGTGTTTGACCTGGTGAAGTAGATTGTTGTTATTGTTGATGCACCCTCCATTTATTCAAAAGGATCTATGAAATTTTAAATTAGTATTAGACGATGATGTAATATAGTATCATTTCTTTTTATAGTCTCATTGTTATTGTTTATTATTTTGATCATTTATTTTGGGGAGAGAGAGGACCTACGCGAAGACTTGGGAACGCCAACTAAAAAGAAAAGACAACGAATAAACATAATAACTTTAAAGGTAATTTTAGTATTATTTACTTTGATTTTGGAAACCCGCTCAGGAAACGTATAAATACAAAAAAGGAAGAAATCAAGGTCGATGACCTTGCAAAACTGCAACATGGTGTAACACTATTCACCCAGATTACACACACACAGTTTTATTAAGACCACCGATCTTATACAAATTCACTGCAGAAAGGAAACACAGATAGAGCTCCTATACTTCAGGCAGCACAGAACCCAACATTAGCCTCCAGGTCCGATGCATGTCCACAGATTCCACCGTGCATACGTCAAGGTTAGCGTATCACTAAAAAGGCGAATGTGGAATCAGCCGCATTCTAGCCTTCGCATTCCTTATCCAAATGGACCTTGACATTACCATATTACGGTGTAGGAACACGAGAGGATAGTATTGCTAAGCTAAAAAGACCCATTATCCATTTAATGCGTTTAAAATGCAGTTATTGAATGCTTTAAAAAAAACAATGCGGTTTATATTTTATCGCCTTTTTATATGTAAATTCATATAAGTTAATAAACCACGTCACCAATTTTCTTAAACAAATCAATAGCTGCTCCTATACTAATGAATCGTAAAGATAGAGGCTGCCTGGCCGGAATTCATAGTTTTTCAAATTAAAGATACTTCGGCCAGTAAATTTTTTTTTTAAAGATTTACTGGCCGAAGTATCTTTAATTTGAATAACTATACTAATGAAGTTTATATTTCGAAACAATGGTATACAGATTGTTGGCTTTTGTTGGATTTGGTCAAAAACGGTGTTTTGGTCTATTACATTGACGTGTTTCTATTATAAATGTGAATTTTAATGTTTTTCGGTATCACCCGTAACATCGTGACTCATCAATAGTTCCTGCATATTTTATTGATAAAACATTTTCCCCTTTTTTTCTATATTTTAACATTATACAGGATGTACACCAGACTTGAATATCTAAACTTCGGGAATGTGTTCAGGATGCAAATTTAAGAGAAAAAAAAAGTGATTTGCATGTTTTTCCTTTCAAGAAAATAAAAAAATGGTTTCAAAAGACGAGGTATTCGAGGTATATAAAAAAAGGTAATTTTAAATTCAAATTTATGAAAGACCTCAATAAATTATGCAATTTTAACATGCAGGTTTATTGTGCAAATTATCATATTTATTTTTTAAATGTTCAAACGTTTATATTAAGCATTGCAGTTAAAAAAAAAACATGTTCATATATTCAATGTTTGAAAAGGCCGACTACCAATTTTGTGACAAGCTACCTTGTTCGAACACTTTTTGAAAGAAATTAATTTGCATATTAAATATGCAAATCATATTTACATATTTTTATAAGCTTTCAAAATCTAAATTTATAATTATAGTTTCCAAGTGACTCCCCAACTTAAAAAAAAAAACTTTCTTTTTTATTTCTAACGAAGAAAAACCATACAAATCGTTATAGAATGTTTTAAAGTCCTGAACATATTCCTGAAATTTAGGCATTTAAGTCTGGGAGACACATTCTATATATTAATTTAAAAGAAAAAATGGATTAAGTTAAAAAATGTATGTAATGTAATCCAAAGTTATTACACTGCAATATTTGATGTATTACACTGTTGTAGAATCCTGTCGACTTATGTAATATATGATCCAATTGTTATTATATCACTGCAATATTTGATGTATTACACTGTTGTAGAATCCTGTCGACTTAACCGTTCTGTGACAATATCGTTACGGAATTTCTTGTTGTTGGATGCGAATGGTGAGATTTGATTGAAGCGCAGTCGTTGAGTGGTAAGTGAAGCACACAGTTAGGAATAATCAGGACACATGATGAGGTTTGGAAATAAAAGGCAACTGGGTTGGAGGAAAGAAGGCTTGAGAAGAGCGGAGCGATTTTGATTGTTAATTATCTGATCACATGGCGGTGATTGTACTTAGCTACGGGATGAGCAGAGGGGGAGAGGTCCAGAGCCGATGTCACCTCCTTGGGAGCCAAAGCGAAACTGACAATTCTTGTCTTTCGATTTAACACCAAGACTCAGTTTCTTTCTGATTGGTCGAGAGATGATCACATGATCTTTTCCTATTGGTCGACCTATTTAGATGCTGTTTTCTGATTGGACCGCGGTTCTCTTTGGTGAAAGATATGGCCTGCCTGATAGGAAGTGTCGGTTGCTATTTCGACTTTATTTACTTCCGCGTTATCAAAATACGTCCGGTTCTGTCCGGAAATGTTGGGCGTCTCTATACTAATATAACTTCTGCGGATACCAGATACGTCCTGCTTTGTCAGGAAGTATTGAGTGCTTCGCGACTAATATAACTTCTGCGGTCACTAGAGACGTCCGGTCTCTGCCAGGAAGTGTTGGTTTAAACTTAGCTCGCAGGGACCCGGGGTCAGAAGGTTAACTGCGACGTTATTAATAAATATGTTCTCCTCTAGATCTACTTCCTATGTCTTTTGTTACTTTCTTTCCTCCAGTTACCTTATTCTTTTATTAAATCCTTGAAAATCATACATGGTACATACATAGTGGGTCGGGGTTGCATTTAATTATATACAAATTATGACAGATGCGCCCCCTACATGTGAAGAATTCAAGAAGGGGTTAGCCTGAGAGAATTCTGTAAAGTGAAAAATAATTTTGTGGTAAAATTAGTTGTGGGTATTGAGGGGCTATATACAAGCATGGCTGGTGATATAAAAGTAAAATAGAATGGTGTTGATGATATAGGTTGAGT
>CP092880.1:67256665-67288149 GCA_030710605.1 Cordylochernes scorpioides
TAAAGTGTAAAATGTTGTATTAAAATTTAAAAACCTATATATTAGCATATATTTAATGAAGTTATGTTAAAATCTACTTATAAATGTGAAAATATAGGCAGCAAAATTACGAAATAGTCGGAAAAAATTATATATATATAAATATTATTCGATATTTAATGATTTGGCAGAGAAGAATATATTTTCCTGGCGTGCTTAATATTGTAACATAGTATTTATTAATTTTATTTATGTAACATAGTATTTATGAATTTATTATTTTTTATTAACAGAGTGGTCATTTTTATGTTTATATCTTGCGACTCTGTAAATTTCCCTTGTAGCTTATCTTTTGTTTACAATTCATAGTTTGTCCTTCCCTGAAATAAATTGTTGTCTCCTCCTGAAGTTTTTGTCTTCTCTAATTTTTCACGTGGCAATATTATAAGAATAATAAACATTGAGTATATTAATTCCATTTTTCCTGATTTTGTTAATTCTCTCTTTCAGAGATTTAATATTAATTTAAAAACTCTAATGTTGAGTAAAATTTCCCCTATGTTATGTTAATAGAGTTTATATTAATATTGTGTGTAAATATAGAGAGAAGGGTTGTGTCGTTATCCTCTCTCTATGATTGCTAATGAAATAACAAAGAAATATAATTTATTCAATATAGAAAGAAACAATTAAAACGGTTTAAATGTTTCCTTTGATTAAAATTTGGTATAAATATTAAAATAAAATTCTTTATATATCGCTCTGCATTATTAAATATACTATCATACTAAAATTATTCTGACCGGCTTTATTTTACAAATGTAAATACAGTTGCGGAAATATAAATACAGAGTGTGGAACTACGAATAATGTGTGTTTGCAGAAATATAAATAATATCTGTATGTGATTTACATCATGTTTGATATATTTTATATTTTGTTTCAAGTTTTTGAATAGTTGTATAAAATCTGGCGATTAAATGCATTTTATGTTCACCAATATTGCAATAACTTTAGTGAAACGAAGAAAGAAAACTTTTATTGTTATATATATTTATTATTATATATATATATTTATTTATTTATATATATTTGAATATTTAATCAAAAGAAATAAACACAAAAATATCAAATTAAATGAATGCAATAAAGAAGAAAATAATGCAAATTATATATATTCAAAACAACTATGATGATAACAACTTGAGAATTGCAGAAGCAAAAAAATGTTCACAGAATATTTCACGCAGATATATTACAAATATAATATTTCGTAGAAATTTTTAGACCCTGTAACGTCCTCGTATTTGTTGGTTGACGTTAATCAGCAAGAAGTATTTGGAAGTTAAAAAAAGAAAGTCTTTATTTATTTTTGGCTAGCATCAGACATAATATAAATTATATCAGACATAAGTTTACATGTGATATATTACAATAAGTCAAAAAGCAACTGCACAGAGTATCATCAGTGATAATAATGTGCTCACTGATAATTTACTATATAGGCATGCCAGCTGCCGTTACAGACCCCTTTATCAAGAATAAAAATTTATTAACGATAAAACGATATTTTAGGATAGATTTTTCACTTACAGTGTAGTAAACAATATTCTTTTGCAAAATATTAAGTTTTCAAAGTGTAAGAATATACATATTAGCAAAATAATAAATAAAGTTTATGAAAATATAAAGGATAGTTTGCAAATAATCAACATATTCTTCAAAAATGCAAATAATATATTCAAAGAAATATATAATAGTTGTTAAAATATGAAATATCCTTTTTTCATTCTCAATAGACCTTATCATCTATATTTTAATTAAAACCTTTTTTTAAAACTAATTTAAAAATTTTAAAAGTTATTTTATTGCGAAATAAATGTATTGTAATATAGATAAAATTCGCACCTGAGACTTTCGTTAAAACAACATGAAAATTTATAATTAAACTTGTTGACTTTGCTTAGAATTATTAATGAAACTGATTCCAATAATTATTAATTAAACATTATATTTATTGATTAACAAGAGAGATAACAAAATATAAAAAGGAAACTTATATTGAAAACAAAGGAACTCTTTTTTCTTGTTTTTTAGCGCCTATTTACCCGTGAGCTTACACACACTCTGTGGTAACAAATAATTAAAATATGTACAACACACGCTCCCCTGTGTGTAAGCCCTAATCAGCAAGTCCAAGGCTATCTGCACATTTCCGTAGTTTGTCCTTAGGTAGACTCTTCGTTAGTATATCCGCCTCCATGTCTTCACTTTTAGTGTATTCCAGCTTGATTCCATTTTGAATTTCCTCTTTCACAAAATAATACTTTCGGTTTATGTGCTTTGTTCGTGAAGTAATCTTGTCAGATTGTATCCAGTTTATTGCAGCCTGGCTGTCACTTTTCAAGGTAATTGGGAAAGTTAAATTTTCACAAAGTTCTTCTAGTAATCCCTTTAACCATAATACTTCTGAAATGCCTTCACATATTGAAATAAGTTCTGCTTCACATGTAGACAAGGCTACTAAATTTTGCTTTCTACTTCTCCAGTTTATTAAGTTGTTGCCAAGTTTGACTGTATAGCCTGAATAGGATTTTGCGTCTCGGGTTGTGCACCAGCTCGCATCAGTACTTATTGTGATATTGTTGTCTTTTGACTTATATGCCAACATGTTATCTCTTGTTCCCTTCAGATATCTATAAATCCTTTTAACTCCAGTTAAGTGTATATCTCTTGGATCATTACTATACTGTGATAAATTGCTGACGTTGAAGGATATGTCCGGTCGAGTACCCGTAGAGAGGTACATTAGTGATCCAATCATTTCCTGGTATACAGTTTTATCTACTGGCTTAGAGTCCAAATATTCATCCAAATTTTGATTTTGATCTCCAGGTGTCTGCACACTGTTGCATTCTTCCAGTCCAAATCTGTGAAGAATTGTATCAATATAATGAGTCTGAGATAGATAAAATCCATCTTCTTCCCTTTTTATTTCAATTCCAATAAATGGTTCGCTATCTTTCTTTTCTGTTAGAGTAACATATTTTTCTATTTCTGAGGCTAGGTTGTCATTAATTTCCTTACTAGTTCCAGCAATGATGAGATCATCTACATATAGACCCAGTATTGCATACTCTTCTCCTCTCTGGAGTTTATAGACACATGGATCACATTTGGTTCTAATTATCCCCAACTGGTATAAAATTTCATTGATCTTTTTGTTCCAACATTTTCCTGATTGTGGTAGACCATACAGGCTTTTTTCCAATTTACACACTTTGTTTTCTTCTCCTTTTTGTATAAAACCATCTGGTTGTCTCATGTATACTGTCTCTTTTAACTCACCATAGAGATAAGCTGTCTTCACATCATAAGTCTTTATGGTTAAATTCTGTTGTGTTGCAAGAGCTACTATTGTTCGCAAGCTTTCCTTTTTGAGTACAGGTGAAAAAGATTCCTTATAGTCCACACCATATCTTTGATTGCATCCAACAGCAACCAGTCTGGCCTTTCGTTTATATATGCCGTCAGTTGGTGTTTTCTTCGTACTGTAGACCCATTTACTATTGATGACTTTCATACCATTTCCCCTTGGTACTAGTGTCCATACTTTATGTTTCTCTATCTCACTGAGCTCATCTTCCATTGCTTTGTGCCATTCATTTCTTTCTCCACTATCCATTGCTTCTTTAAAGTTCTCCGGAATATAATGATCAATTTCCATAATTAAGTTTGCATTATTCCTATCCTTTATTCTTTGTGAGCGTCGAACTCCTTCTTCAATCAATTTCCTTTCTTGTTCTTCAAGTCTTGCTTTGTGCCGTTCTTCTAAGATGCTCTTTGTTTCTCCTTTCTTTCTTACTCCTTTTACACATCTTTCCTGTATCGGTTCAGTTTGTGATGAGTCATTTTCACAGTCACCACCTAGTTTTACTGAAGTATCCTCCTGAGACTTCATTTTACTCTCTGTGACAGGATTGTCTTCTTTCAAGATAAGAAAGTCTTCAGCAACTATTTCTTCACAATTTCCTTTATAGGTCAAATTATCACAAGTAGTATCTTCCTGAATATCATTTGCATAATCAATTCCTCTCTTATCTTCACTAAATTTTACTGATCTGACTTCATGGATTCTCTTTGTCATTATATCATATATTCTGTAGGCTTTTCTTTTAATGGAATAACCAATAAATATTCCCTTTCTACCCTTTGGTGAAAACTTGTTTCTTCTTGGTTTGCTCTCAAGCCAATGTGTCAAACATCCAAATATTCGAATGTGTTTGACCGATGGTTTCCTGCCATTCCATCTCTGCATAGGGGTATTTTGCTTGATAGACCTGTGGGGTGTACAATTCTTAATGTATGTAGCTGTAGCAATTGCCTCTGCCCAAAACATCATGGGTAATTTTGAGTCAATTAGTAAGGTTCTCGCTGTATCTATAAGAGTCCTATTCACTCTCTCTGCGACTCCATTACTTTGTGGTGAGTATGTTGTGGTGAGTTGGTGATGGATCCCACTTCTCTTGAAAAGTCCTTCAAATCTAGAGTTACAAAATTCAGTTCCATTGTCCGTTCTTACATCTTTTATTCTAAGACTTAATTCGTTTTCCGCTCTTGCTTTAAATTCTTCAAATCTTTCAAAGGTCTCATCTTTTGATCTCAGGAAATATACAAAGATTCTTCTACTGTAATCATCTACTATAACAAGGAAATACTTAGATCCTCCTAAAGATTGACATGGCATTGGTCCACATAAATCCATATGAATCAACTGCAGGGGCTTAACTGTATAATTTTCTGTAATATTATATGGCTTCTGCACCAGTTTTCCCATTATGCATGCTTCGCACTCTGGTAACCTTTCGAATTTTAGATCCAATCCTCTTACAATATGTCCTTGAATCATTTTTTTCATGTATTCTTCATTTATATGGTTTAATCTCCTTTGCCATAAACTTATATTGCTATTTTTATTTGATAAATGTGTATTTATAACCATGACATTTTCATTTTTTGCTATTGATACATTTCTTTGTTTTGTTTCCATCATAAACATTCTATCTTTAATATATGCTTCAGCAACTAAATCATTCCCTTCATTATAAATTTTTGCTCCATCCTTATTGAAAATAACTGAATTTCCCTTGTTGACTAATTCGTATACTGACAAGAAATTATTCCTTAAACTTGGTACATGTAAGATATCTTTGATGCGAATATTTTCTTGGCCTTCACTTGTGCATGTAGTAAGTCTCATATCTCCTTTGGCTATGGCTTGGGTAGTTTTGCCCTTTTCAGCTAGGTTGATTTCACTTTCATAATCTACCACATTTTCCATCAAAGTTAGGTTTGGGGTTAAATGTGCGGTGCATCCTGAATCTATACACCATATTTGTCTATCATTTCTCTCATCTGGTGAATCTTCAAATTCTTTTACATATGTTTCAAATGCTTGCTCATTAATTCCACTTTTCATAGTATCCACTAGGTTATTTGAATGTTCCCTACTGTATTTGTGATTTCTATCACCAGGAGTCCATTTCTTTTGGTATCCTTGTTTCTGTTTATCTCGAAACCAGCAATCATTAGCTAGATGTCCCTTTTTATTACAAACAAAACATCTTTTTGGCTGAAATTGTTGGACTTTTCTATTTTTAATTCTGTATGCTTGTTCATGCCCATTCTCAACCGATTGATTTAATCTCATATTTCTTCTCGACTCCTCTTCTCTTAGAGTTTGTTGAATCTCTTCAATTGTTGCTTCTCTCTTTGATCGTAAGAAAATAGCAATATTTTCATACCTTGGATGTATGCCTCTGACAATATGAAATGAAAGTTCTCTTGAGGAAAATTGATGCCCTAATGATGAACTTCTAGCAGCAATATTTTTTTCCCTTGTTATATATTCATCTACAGTTTCATTATCTTTCATTCTAATGTTCTTTAATTCTAAGCCTATATCAATAATTTTATCTTCCAAATTGCCTGTGTATGTTTTTCTCAGTGAGTCCCATACTTTCTTAACATTTGTTTCTCCTATGAACATTCCAGCTTGTTCATTTGTCAAAGTAGTGATGATTATCCCAAAAGCTTCATCATTTTTATCACTCCAAATCTCCCAAGAACTTTTGTCTTCCATATCAGGTTCTGGATCTGAAATTACACATTTAAATAATTTTCTTCCTCTCAGAACTGCGCCGATTTTCAACGCCCATATTTGATAATTATTTCCTGTTAATGGTTCAATTTTTGTTTGGGATAAAACATTATATTCAGCCATTTTCGTCTTTTGAGCTAATATAAACAAACCAATATATAAATTAAAACAAATATATATTTTAAATTTATTTAAATATTGGGTAGCTTTTAAACATGCAATATATAGATATAATTTAACTTAATCTATATAAATACCTTTAATCTTCTTATAAGTGCTTCAGTTTACCGATCAGAATAAACTTCTTGCTTAATCTTCAGATTGAATATTTTCGTTTTTGAGCTTTATATCAATAAACCACCATCTGCTACCAATTGTTGACTTTGCTTAGAATTATTAATGAAACTGATTCCAATAATTATTAATTAAACATTATATTTATTGATTAACAAGAGAGATAACAAAATATAAAAAGGAAACTTATATTGAAAACAAAGGAACTCTTTTTTTCTTGTTTTTTAGCGCCTATTTACCCGTGAGCTTACACACACTCTGTGGTAACAAATAATTAAAATATGTACAACAAAACTTTTAAAAGAGATTCTAATAAAGTTTAAAACATGGAAATGCAGTGTAAAAATTGTCGATCAAGATATAAATTTTTTTAAAATTCAAACATTTGAAGCATTTATCAATTAGAATATAACGATATAATTTATATTTTCGAGCATTATTTGTATTTCTGTTAACTATGTTCATAATTATGAAAAAAACGGTAATCTATTGTTTACGATTAATTATATTTTAATTTGAATTCTCAAGAAAAATATTTTAAAAATAATTATATAATTTTTTCTTTCGGAAAAAAAACTATTTTTTCAAAGAAATATATTTTATTAAATGTGTGTGTTTTTAAATACAAGTTGTACATATTTTAATTATTTGTTACCACAGAGTGTGTGTAAGCTCACGGGAAAATAGGCGCTAAAAAACAAGAAAAAAAGAGTTCCTTTGTTTTCAATATAAGTTTCCTTTTTATATTTTGTTATCTCTCTTGTTAATCAATAAATATAATGTTTAATTAATAATTATTGGAATCAGTTTCATTAATAATTCTAAGCAAAGTCAACAATTGGTAGCAGATGGTGGTTTATTGATATAAAGCTCACAAACGAAAATATTCAATCTGAAGATTAAGCAAGAAGTTTATTCTGATCGGTAAACTGAAGCACTTATAAGAAGATTAAAGGTATTTATATAGATTAAGTTAAATTATATCTATATATTGCATGTTTAAAAGCTACCCAATATTTAAATAAATTTAAAATATATATTTGTTTTAATTTATATATTGGTTTGTTTATATTAGCTCAAAAGACGAAAATGGCTGAATATAATGTTTTATCCCAAACAAAAATTGAACCATTAACAGGAAATAATTATCAAATATGGGCGTTGAAAATCGGCGCAGTTCTGAGAGGAAGAAAATTATTTAAATGTGTAATTTCAGATCCAGAACCTGATATGGAAGACAAAAGTTCTTGGGAGATTTGGAGTGATAAAAATGATGAAGCTTTTGGGATAATCATCACTACTTTGACAAATGAACAAGCTGGAATGTTCATAGGAGAAACAAATGCTAAGAAAGTATGGGACTCACTGAGAAAAACATACACAGGCAATTTGGAAGATAAAATTATTGATATAGGCTTAGAATTAAAGAACATTAGAATGAAAGATAATGAGACTGTAGATGAATATATAACAAGGGCAAAAAATATTGCTGCTAGAAGTTCATCATTAGGGCATCAATTTCCCTCAAGAGAACTTTCATTTCATATTGTCAGAGGCATACATCCAAGGTATGAAAATATTGCTATTGTCTTACGATCAAAGAGAGAAGCAACAATTGAAGAGATTCAACAAACTCTAAGAGAAGAGGAGTCGAGAAGAAATATGAGATTAAATCAATCGGTTGAGAATGGGCATGAACAAGCATACAGAATTAAAGATAGAAAAGTTCAAAAATCTCAGCCAAAAAGATGTTTTGTTTGTAATAAAAAGGGACATCTAGCTAATGATTGCTGGTTTCGAGATAAACAGAAACAAGGATACCAAAAGAAATGGAATCCTGGTTATAGAAATCACAAATACAGTAGGGAACATTCAAATAACCTAGTGGATACTATGAAAAGTGGAATTAATGAGCAAGCATTTGAAACATATGTAAAAGAATTTGAAGATTCACCAGATGAGAGAAATGATAGACAAATATGGTGTATAGATTCAGGATGCACCGCACATTTAACCCCAAACCTAACTTTGATGGAAAATGTGGTAGATTATGAAAGTGAAATCAACCTAGCTGAAAAGGGCAAAACTACCCAAGCCATAGCCAAAGGAGATATGAGACTTACTACATGCACAAGTGAAGGCCAAGAAAATATTCGCATCAAAGATATCTTACATGTACCAAGTTTAAGGAATAATTTCTTGTCAGTATACGAATTAGTCAACAAGGGAAATTCAGTTATTTTCAATAAGGATGGAGCAAAAATTTATAATGAAGGGAATGATTTAGTTGCTGAAGCATATATTAAAGATAGAATGTTTATGATGGAAACAAAACAAAGAAATGTACCAATAGCAAAAAATGAAAATGTCATGGTTATAAATACACATTTATCAAATAAAAATAGCAATATAAGTTTATGGCATAAGAGATTAAACCATATAAATGAAGAATACAGGAAAAAAATGATTCAAGGACATATTGTAAGAAGATTGGATCTAAAATTCGAAAGGTTACCAGAGTGCGAAGCATGCATAATGGGAAAACTGGTGCAGAAGCCATATAATATTACAGATAATTATACAGTTAAGCCCCTGCAGTTGATTCATATGGATTTATGTGGACCAATGCCATGTCAATCTTTAGGAGGATCTAAGTATTTCCTTGTTATAGTAGATGATTACAGTAGAAGAATCTTTGTATATTTCCTGAGATCAAAAGATGAGACCTTTGAAAGATTTGAAGAATTTAAAGCAAGAGCGGAAAACGAATTAAGTCTTAGAATAAAAGATGTAAGAACAGACAATGGAACTGAATTTTGTAACTCTAGATTTGAAGGACTTTTCAAGAGAAGTGGGATCCATCACCAACTTACCACCACATACTCACCACAAAGTAATGGAGTCGCAGAGAGAGTGAATAGGACTCTTATAGATACAGCGAGAACCTTACTAATTGACTCAAAATTACCCATGATGTTTTGGGCAGAGGCAATTGCTACAGCTACATACATTAAGAATTGTACACCCCACAGGTCTATCAAGCAAAATACACCTATGCAGAGATGGAATGGCAGGAAACCATAGGTCAAACACATTCGAATATTTGGATGTTTGACACATTGGCTTGAGAGCAAACCAAGAAGAAACAAGTTTTCACCAAAGGGTAGAAAGGGAATATTTATTGGTTATTCCATTAAAAGAAAAGCCTACAGAATATATGATATAATGACAAAGAGAATCCATGAAGTCAGATCAGTAAAATTTAGTGAAGATAAGAGAGGAATTGATTATGCAAATGATATTCAGGAAGATACTAATTGTGATAATTTGACCTATAAAGGAAATTGTGAAGAAATAGTTGCTGAAGACTTTCTTATCTTGAAAGAAGACAATCCTGTCACAAAGAGTAAAATGAAGTCTCAGGAGGATACTTCAGTAAAACTAGGTGGTGACTGTGAAAATGACTCATCACAAACTGAACCGATACAGGAAAGATGTGTAAAAGGAGGAAGAAAGAAAGGAGAAACAAAGAGCATCTTAGAAGAACGGCACAAAGCAAGACTTGAAGAACAAGAAAGGAAATTGATTGAAGAAGGAGTTCGACGCTCACAAAGAATAAAGGATAGGAATAATGCAAACTTAATTATGGAAATTGATCATTATATTCCGGAGAACTTTAAAGAAGCAATGGATAGTGGAGAAAGAAATGAATGGCACAAAGCAATGGAAGAAGAGCTCAGTGAGATAGAGAAACATAAAGTATGGACACTAGTACCAAGGGAAAATGGTATGAAAGTCATCAATAGTAAATGGGTCTACAGTACGAAGAAAACACCAAGTGACGGCATATATAAGCGAAAGGCCAGACTGGTTGCTGTTGGATGCAATCAAAGATATGGTGTGGACTATAAGGAATCTTTTTCACCTGTACTCAAAAAGGAAAGCTTGCGAACAATAGTAGCTCTTGCAACACAACAGAATTTAATCATAAAGACTTATGATGTGAAGACGGCTTATCTCTATGGTGAGTTAAAAGAGACAGTATACATGAGACAACCAGATGGTTTTATACAAAAAGGAGAAGAAAACAAAGTGTGTAAATTGGAAAAAAGCCTGTATGGTCTACCACAATCAGGAAAATGTTGGAACAAAAAGATCAATGAAATTTTATACCAGTTGGGAATGATTAGAACCAAATGTGATCCATGTGTCTATAAACTCCAGAGAGGAGAAGAGTATGCAATACTGGGTCTATATGTAGATGATCTCATCATTGCTGGAACTAGTAAGGAAATTAATGACAACCTAGCCTCAGAAATAGAAAAATATGTTACTCTAACAGAAAAGAAAGATATCGAACCATTTATTGGAATTGAAATAAAAAGGGAAGAAGATGGATTTTATCTATCTCAGACTCATTATATTGATACAATTCTTCACAGATTTGGACTGGAAGAATGCAACAGTGTGCAGACACCTGGAGATCAAAATCAAAATTTGGATGAATATTTGGACTCTAAGCCAGTAGATAAAACTGTATACCAGGAAATGATTGGATCACTAATGTACCTCTCTACGGGTACTCGACCGGACATATCCTTCAACGTCAGCAATTTATCACAGTATAGTAATGATCCAAGAGAAATACACTTAACTGGAGTTAAAAGGATTTATAGATATCTGAAGGGAACAAGAGATAACATGTTGGCATATAAGTCAAAAGACAACAATATCACAATAAGTACTGATGCGAGCTGGTGCACAACCCGAGACGCAAAATCCTATTCAGGCTATACAGTCAAACTTGGCAACAACTTAATAAACTGGAGAAGTAGAAGCAAAATTTAGTAGCCTTGTCTACATGTGAAGCAGAACTTATTTCAATATGTGAAGGCATTTCAGAAGTATTATGGTTAAAGGGATTACTAGAAGAACTTTGTGAAAATTTAACTTTACCAATTACCTTGAAAAGTGACAGCCAGGCTGCAATAAACTGGATACAATCTGACAAGATTACTTCACGAACAAAGCACATAAACCGAAAGTATTATTTTGTGAAAGAGGAAATTCAAAATGGAATCAAGCTGGAATACACTAAAAGTGAAGACATGGAGGCGGATATACTAACGAAGAGTCTACCTAAGGACAAACTACGGAAATGTGCAGATAGCCTTGGACTTGATGATTAGGGCTTACACACAGGGGAGCGTGTGTTGTACATATTTTAATTATTTGTTACCACAGAGTGTGTGTAAGCTCACGGGAAAATAGGCGCTAAAAAACAAGAAAAAAAGAGTTCCTTTGTTTTCAATATAAGTTTCCTTTTTATATTTTGTTATCTCTCTTGTTAATCAATAAATATAATGTTTAATTAATAATTATTGGAATCAGTTTCATTAATAATTCTAAGCAAAGTCAACACTTTCGTTAAAACAACATGAAAATTTATAATTAAACTTTTAAAAGAGATTCTAATAAAGTTTAAAACATGGAAATGCAGTGTAAAAATTGTCGATCAAGATATAAATTTTTTTAAAATTCAAACATTTGAAGCATTTATCAATTAGAATATAACGATATAATTTATATTTTCGAGCATTATTTCTGTTAACTATGTTCATAATTATGAAAAAACGGTAATCTATTGTTTACGATTAATTATATTTTAATTTGAATTCTCAAGAAAAATATTTTAAAAATAATTATATAATTTTTTCTTTCGGAAAAAAAACTATTTTTTCAAAGAAATATATTTTATTAAATGTGTGTGTTTTTAAATAAAATATCTTAAATTATCATCAAAATATTTGTGCAGCCGTCTGCAATATTGATGTGCAATAAATATTGTTTTGTTTGTAAATATCAAAACTAAAAGAAAAAAGATATATATATTTATTTATCATAAAATAAATCTATAACAATTATAATAACATTTTTACACACACACACACACACACAAACCGTTTAAATTTTTTCACGGTAAGTAGCTTTCAAAAAATATATAAAAATAATATTACAAAAAAAATGACATATTACATTATATACTATTAATCCTAATTTAGATAGAAAAGTTATCTTTTATTTCTCTAATTTTTATTTTGCACAAAAAAGAGGAATAATACTATTTTCCAAATATAATACTTTTATAGCTAAATATTTTATATAATTAATATTTAAATATATACTAACACACATTTATTTGAAGGATGCGTTAGAAGCGTTAAAAGGAAAATAACGCTTCGAAGTTTTCCTTTAATACTTTATCCAACGTCAAATATTTAATAAGATGAAGTTTGATAGAGGAATATAGCAGTTTAATATTAACTCCTTGAATAAAGTTCAATATTAAATTTTCTACTGTTTTTCTTCGCGATGTGTTTAAATATATATATATTACTTTTGAAACTATAAAACTTTATTAATGAGATGAGAAAAATATAAAACAATTAATAATACGTGTTCTATAAACTTTTAATATACAATATATTTTAAAACATTTTGAAAATACAAATTTATATATGTCATAAATATTTTGATTTGAGAAATATTTTGTGAATTTTTATACTATATTTCTATCTAAATATTTGAAGATAAATACACCTCAAAATTTTGGATATATTTAGAGTGAAATGTGTTTTATCAAAATATTGTTGGTATATCGTTATATTTATTTTTAATTAATAAATTGACTGTTAGTATTTTTCGTAGTAAAAACAATTATCTGCGCGCCTCAACCAAGATTAAATTGTTTTATTCATTTTGAATTATTATAGTAATATATGTGAAAAAATATTTTTTAAAGAATCATACGCGTCTATAATAGTTTCCAATTTGTATAACATATGGCGCGTAATGCATCATAATATATGTTATTATGTAAATATATAATCCAACCCCCGCTATGTAATGTACTGCAGCCCTGGTGTGCGGATCTCATCACCAAATTACACATTTACATAATTAAACTAACCTTTATTTTTCTGAGAGATTTGAGAGATTATTCAAATCTTTGTTTATCACAGTACGCTAGAGATTAAATAAAAAAAGATTAGGTACATTTTTTTGCCGTTTTTGGAAGAGAAAAACGCATTCCACTTTTTAATAAGATAAATATTCCAAAATATTATATTTTCCCGATATATTAAATTTGAAGAATATGTAGTAAATGTATTTTTTATCCCAATTACCTTCGGTATTATGGTGCGTGCTAAAGATTTCTCTATTTTTCTCATTACCGACAAAAACATTTTTCTATTTTCTATTTTAATTGGATTCTCTCTCCTTTTTTTTACCTTTAATCTCAATGAATTATTTAAATGTTATTTATATATATAAGATTGATAGGGATGTTTTATATTATATAAAAGTAAAATTAAAATAGAGATATTTCTCAATCTAGGCTTTTGGTTAGATTTATATTTGGGGAGTCGAGTGAGATTCTTCAAATAAACTCAAATAGACAGCAGTATGGTAGATTAAACTGGATGAATCGCTAGAAGGGTTTACCACTGATGAGCCAGGCCTTCCTACCATTTTTTTTATCGCAGTGAATGGACAGTGGGAAGTATGTTTTATCTGAAAAAAAGAAAAATTCGTACCTAAACAGTTTCATTTCGTATACACTCATGGACAAAACTTAAGGAAGTTGTACCTTTTATCATGTATATCGGGACAATAACTCTGAAAGATATTACAGTAACCTTTATTGTAGATACACGAGATAACCAAGTGTGTATACACTCATGGACAAAACTTAAGGAAGTTGTACCTTTTAGTATGTATATCGGGACAATAACTCTGAAAGATATTACAGTAACCTTTATTGTAGATACACGAGATGACCAAGTGTGTATACACTCATGAACAAAACTTAAAGAAGTTGTACCGTTTAGTATGTATATCGGGACAATAACTCTGAGAGATATTACAGTGACCTTTATTGAAGATACACGAGATAACCAAGTGTGTATACACTCATGGACAAAACTTAAGGAAGTTGTACCTTTTAGTATGTATATCGGGACAATAACTCTGAAAGATATTACAGTGACCTTTATTGAAGACACACGAGATAACCAAGTGTGTATACATTCATGAACATAACTTAAGGAAGTTGTACCTTTTAGCATGTATATCGGGACAATAACTCTGAAAGATATTACAGTAACCCTTATTGAAGATACACGAGATAACCAAGTGTGTATACACTCATGGAACAAAACTTAAGGAAGTTGTACCTTTTAGCATGTATATCGGTACAATAACTCTGAAAGATATTACAGTGACCTTTATTGAAGACACACGAGATAACCAAGTGTGTATACACTCATGGACAAAACTTAAGGAAGTTGTACATTTTAGCATGTATATCGGGACAATAACTCTGAAAGATATTACAGTGACCTTTATTGAAGACACACGAGATAACCAAGTGTGTATACACTAATGGACAAAACTTAAGGAAGTTGTACCTTTTAGCATGTATATCGGGACAATAACTCTGAAAGATATTACAGTAACCTTTACTGAAGACACACGAGATAACCAAGTGTGTATACACTCATGGAACAAAACTTAAGGAAGTTTCAGCATGTATATCGGGACAATAACTCTGAAATATATTACAGTGACCTTTATTGAAGACACACGAGATAACCAAGTGTGTATACACTCATGAAAAACTTGAAGAAGTTGTACCTTTTAGCATGTTTATCGGGACAATAACTCTGAAAGATATTTGATACAGAGTGACTTTTATTGAAGATACAGTAGAGGAAGACACTGAAGGAGGGAGTCCAGAGGGGATACGCTTCCCACCACGTCATGAGGTGAAATCCCTTGAGAAACGCGCAGCGCCGTTTTTTTTCTCCTCCTAACCAATCAAATTAAGCGTCAAATTAATTAGCATTACTTTCCCAATATTTGTTGAGGTAGCGGAAGAAAAAAGTATTTGTGTACGCTCCGCATATAAAAACTAATAATACAATTAACATTAAATCGATTTTTAATTGTTAAAAGAAGAAAAAAAGCTTTAATATCGCCCTTTACTCCCCCCTATTCACCTATAATTAGGTAGCCCAACCAATCAAACGACAGCATTTGGTGACGTCATTAATCTGCCGTTTGGTAGGTTTTTGTATCCATCTTTGGTCAAATTGGAAGTCGAGCCTTTTTTTGTATATTTTTGCGTGGTAAACTAAGCGATATTGTTTGTTGTGTATAACCCACCACGGCTTTATTGGCTGTAATTTTGTGAATATAGTTAAGTAGCTAATTAGCTAGTGTAATTATAATTAAGGTATGGTAATTGGGTGATCGTTATTTCGGTATATCATTAAGAAAGTTTTTTTTCTTTTTCTTATCAATTATTTTTCGGTTCAAAGGTGCCCAGTCTTAGGATACAGTATCTGAGTAGTTAACTTTATGTTGTGGAGAGGGGGGGAAAATATAAAAGCTGTGCGGAGATGTGAGAGAAAAAATTGCATATCTATGATTAACCTATATGCATACAGCATATCTAGCCAACGATTAGGATTTCAGGCGACTCTAACATGCTTGACCTTCTTTAATCGGTTGGTTTATATGGTGTCAGTTTTATGCTTCATCTCATTGGTTTTCTCCTGTTACCGGACGACTGGTTTTGGTATCGTTGAGGTACAGCTTGCACTGCCTTGACAAGGACCAGCAGCACGAAACGCGTATTTGTTTATTTATAAGAAAAAGGTTTTTGACCAAAAAAAATCGATGCTTTATTTAGATAGATGACGCAAGTCATCATCCGGAACTTTCAGTTGTACGCTCAAGGGATCTTTTTCTGCATTTTATTACCTTATCTCTTACATTTTCACTTTTTTTTTCTTCTCAAATCATTAAATTTAGTTTAATAATACAATATAATGCGGCTTATGATTGTAGAACGACATTTGAAAATTATTCCGCATGTGTTTCTTTTGAACGAAAAATCGAAATTTAATTTAAGGAGAAATAACGATTATTTCTAACCTTAGAGACGAAGTATGAAAGGATGAATTGTGAAGAGTAATGATGAACGGAAAAATAGAAGTGTCCAGGGATAGGAATTAGGTTTAATTATCTTTATTCTAATCTCCGCCACAGAGATCACTGTGTGATGTACACTCATGGACAAAACTTAAGGAAGTTGTACCTTTTACAGAGGCACAATTGTTCACACTTGGCTATCTCGTGGGTCTTCAATAAAGATCATTGTGTATCAAATATATTTCAGAGTTATTATCCCGATATACATGCTAAAAGGTACAACTTCACTAAGGTTTGTCCATGAGAATATGTTGTAAAGGAGCGCGTCAACGGAACATCAATACTTCCTACCGGTGTTATAAGCCTGACGTCAAATGGCGCAGAAAGGGGATCAACCAATCAAGAAGGAGGAAATCCTACCCAAGCTTCCCAGATAATGGAATAGTTCTATAAAAAGATTTTCGAATTCTCCTTCCTCGTGCCCCCCCTCAATTGTTTTCTTTTTAAATCCCATTTATTTGTTCGAAAATATATATCTCTTTCTCAAAAATATCAAAAAGATTATTTTTCAACAATCGCTATAAACCCTGTCGGTGTGGGTTGAAGTAAACCTTGCGGTCTATTGTTTGTATCCTTTAAATAAAAACTTTAAGCATTAGTTCTCACGGGGCGTGTGTGATTAGAAGCTTAGAGTGTTAAGCAATGACACTCCACATAAATAATCTATATATATAAAATTGAATGTCTGTGTGTGTGTCCTCTATGGATTCAAAAACCATACATCCAATCGCCGTGAAATTTTGGGATATTATTAGGCGTATCCCCGGAAAGGTTTACGAAAAATAATTTCTTGAATATCTTGAATATCCTTAGAGTTATTTGCAGATTTGTAGCTTTAACTCGCAAGCAACGCCATCTTGCAACGGAGATCTGCCCCTCCCCCCTCTCCCCCCCCCCCCCCTCCCCCCCGTCCGGCCGCCGGCCAGTTGGTTGGACAGCAGTCGAAGTTCCCACCGACCAATCAGAAGGATCAAGAGCCCCCCCCCCCCCCCCGTCCGGCCGCCGGCCAATCAGAGTGATCAAGAGGTCCTGGCGCGCGGGGGGCGGGTGACCTCCGGGACCGGGAAAATATGTTCACTAGATAAAACGATGATTTTGTAATGTAGAAAATTAGGAAAGACAAAATTCAGGATGACACGGCACACAGGGACCGGGAAAAAATAATCACTTTATCTAGAGATTCACGACCATGACTTTATTCAACTTATCGAGTATCTTTCAAGGGACCGGGAAAATATGTTCACTAGATAAAACGATGATTTTGTAATGTAGAAAATTATGAAAGACAAAATTCAGGATGACACGGCACACAGGGACCGGGAAAAAAATGTTCACTTTATCGAGAGATTCTAATTTACGAGTTTCAAATTATCAAAATATATCTTTTTTTTTATAAGTTTATAGAGAATTGTTTTAACAAATGTTCGTTAGACAAACCTTTACTCGGGTAAAACCTCGGGCGAAGCCGGGTACGTCCGCTAGTTTCTTTATAAAATCAAGCCTTTTTATTACGATCACTATGTCTACACCTCGCTATGGCTATTTTGTTCAGGCAACCAAAAAAAGAATGAGAGGAAGAATAAATCAATCAAATAGGAAAATATATATATATAAATTAGATAAAAATTTTGCATATTTGCAACAAAAAATATGAATTTTCATAAGCAAATAAAATTTACATAAAATAGAGATACAAAACAATAATTTACATGTCCCCTACAAATACATTTATTATACAGAGCAATCCATTAATAAATCTTTAATTAAAAAATACATATATTGGACCAAAATATCATTTATTTTACCAATATTTCAGTTGGCTGAACGCCAACCTTTATCAAGGTGTTATAACATATTTAATGTGTATCCAAAAAGGTTAGAAATAGTCAATATTTCACCTTGAAATAAAATTTTGATTTTTCATTGAAAAGAGACTCATGCGGTGTAACTTCAAGTGTCGTTTTGCAATCACAGGCCGCAGTATATTATATTATATTTAAAGTGTGTCAACAACATGTGGCGCTGAATTTGTTGTTGACACACATTAAATATGTTATAACACCTTGATAAAGGTTGGCGTTCAGCCAACTGAAATATTGGTAAAATAAATGATATTTTGATCCAATATATGTATTTTTAATTAAAGATTTATTATTTTATATAGAAAGGATTTTATACGGATTACATACATCCACATGAATACTATAGAAATGGAAGCATTAAGGCATGAATGTTTCTTCTACACATAATACAAACTTCTATTGTCGTTACTGCACACAAGCGTCTTTCACAATTTTACCTTGAAACATGCGGATTATATTAGAACATTTCATAGAGTTATTAGAGATGTAGGAATATCTGGCAACTACCGCCCATTAAAACCACAGAGTAATCTGCTCACAGAGACACGCGCGTGGCATGCCTGATGAGCTTAATGGACAGCCCAGTTAATTGATTACTTCGATGATTAATTAACAAGTTTTCCCTCTCTCAGAGAATCCCTTAGTTCGCCCACCTAAGTTGTCCAAGTTAGTTCCATCTCTCCCTGAGTTTTACCTCCCAACTCTATATACAACTTATCCCTCAATTCCATACATTAATCACTTTTACCTATAACTCATTTTATTTCATTTCAATACTTCCCTACTCCATCCCTAAATTATATCCCTATTCCTCATTCCTATATTATATACGAACTTCGTACATAAATCACACACACATCTCCCATTTCCCCATCACTATATTAAATCTCAACTCCATCCCTAAATTATCCCCCGATTCTATTCCTATATTATACCGAAATTTTATCCCTAAATCACACATCTCACTAATTAAATATTAACTCCATCCCTAAATTATATATCCCGAACTCATCCCTATATTGTATCCAAACTCCATCCTTAAATCACACACACATATTTTATTCCCCCATCACTATATTAAATTTTAACTCCATTCCTAAGTTATCTCCCGATATCATCCCTATATTGTATCCAAATTTCATACTTAAATCACACATCTCCCATTTCCCCATCACTATATTAAATTTTAACTCCATTCCTAAGTTATCTCCCGATATCATCCCTATATTGTATCCAAATTTCATACTTAAATCACACATCTCCCATTTCCCCATCACTATATCAAATTTTAACTCCATTCCTAAGTTATCTCCCGATATCATCCCTATATTGTATCCAAATTTCATACTTAAATCACACATCTCCCATTTCCCCATCACTATATTAAATTTTAACTCCATTCCTAAGTTATCTCCCGATATCATCCCTATATTGTATCCAAATTTCATACTTAAATCACACATCTCCCATTTTCCCATCAATATATTAAATATTAACTCCATCCCTAAGTTATCGTCCGATCTCATCCCTATATTGTATCCAAATTCTATACTTAAATCACACATCTCCCATTTCCCCATCAATATAATAAATATTAACTCCATCCCTAAGTTATCTCCCGATATCATCCCTATATTGTATCCAAACTCCATCCTTAAATCACACACACATATTTTATTCCCCCATCACTATATTAAATCTTAACTCCATTCCTAAGTTATCTCCCGATCTCATCCCTATATTATATCCAAATTCCATCCATAAATCACGCATCTCCCATTTCCCCATCTCACTAATTAAATCTTAACTCCATCCCTAAATTATGTGTGTGTGTCCCGATCCTATCCCTATATTATATCCAAACTCCATCTTTAAATCACACACACACACACATAGCCCATTTTCCCATCTCACTAATTAAATCTTAACTCCATCCCTAAATTATCTCTCCAGGTCCCATCCCTATATTATATCCGAACTCATTCACTAAATCACACATTTCCCAATTCCCCATCATTGTATTAAACCTTCACTCCATCCCCCAAATGTATTGGATTATTGGACACGACAACAACATCCCAAATATATTTCTTAATTCCTCCCACATATATACTATCAATTGCCACGTCCGTCATCCTCTTAAATTATATATTCACACCATTCCTATATCCCAAGATTTCATCCCTAAATTATCTCCCAATTCACCCTACTCATAATTTTTATTTAACCCCCCCCCCCCCCCCCCCCCAGTGGTGTTAAATCTCTACATAAAAATAAAATATACATACTCAGTCGAAATAGAGCACACATCATCAATATGAAGCGTAAATTTATATCACCATTTAAAATAATTGTAAAATACTATTATAATTTTGTTGACCGAAAAAAAGTTGCATAAATCGGGATATATGCACTCTATATGTAATCTCACAAATGGAGCAACCTAGATAAAGATACACAATAGATCACACAATACGTAAGGTCGCCTGTTATATAAGGGAGAGATATTAACCAAGATACATCCCCTTCTCTCAGAACGCTATTAATATTAGAGCATTAGGTGGGAAATTCTTCTTTCTAAGAATACTTATTTATTTATTTGCCCATTTTCAAAACATTTCCCCCGTTATTTATTTATGCTTATGAGGTGATACAGCAGCGTATTTACAATTAGAGAGGAGACAAAATGAATTAAATTTGAGAGGCATGTCCAGAAGCTGCTGTATTGTCCGTGAGGTCAGACGTACGGACCTCTGTGGTGTTGATCTCTTGGCGGAACGACTTGGAAGTCGGACTCGGGCCCCCTCACTGCGGCAAAGTATTTCCCCCGTGATAAATAGTTACAGGCCGTTTTATTCTAACTGATCCCATGCCACTATATCTTCGGATAGGTCAACCAGCGATGATCCAGTTTGGTTGTATCTCTTGTGTTTCCTGCCCTGTTATATTTGTGGTTTTGTGTCGGCATTTAAGAAAACCTAAATACACTCATGAACAAAATTTAAGGAAGTTGTACCTTTTATAATGTATATCGAAATTCAGACAATAACTCTGATATTTGATACACAGTGGCCTTTATTGAAGACACACGAGATAACTAAGTATAAACAAAATTGCCTCTGTCTTCTTCTTCAAAAAATAG
Source organism: Cordylochernes scorpioides (assembly GCA_030710605.1). Taxonomy (NCBI): domain Eukaryota; kingdom Metazoa; phylum Arthropoda; class Arachnida; order Pseudoscorpiones; family Chernetidae; genus Cordylochernes; species Cordylochernes scorpioides. Next base: position 67,278,162 of record CP092880.1, read on the forward strand.
ATGACCGGCGACATAAAAATGTTCCACTTCCTTAAGAAAGGCTCTTCATTGGACATAACAACAACAGCTTTACATACCCAAGATAGAGGACATTGCTGTGATAGAGATGTATGGAGACATCTGAGGTTCTTTATTGGACACGACAACAACAACTTTAGACACACAAGATAGAGAACATTGCTGTGATAGAGATGTATGAAGACATCTGAGGCTCTTCATTGGACACGACAACAACAGCTTTACACACCCAAGATAGAGGACATTGCTGTGATAGAGATGTATGGGGACATCTGAGGCTCTTCATTGGACACGACAACAACAGCTTTACACACCCAAGATAGAGGACATTGCTGTGATAGAGATGTATGGGGACATCTGAGGCTCTTCATTGGACACGACAACAACAGCTTTACACACCCAGGATAGAGGTCATTGCTGCGATAGAGATGTATGGAGACATCTGAGACTCTTCATTGGACACAACAACAACAACTTTACACACCCAAGATAGAGGACATTGCTGTGATAGAGATGTATGGGAACATCTCTACATTGGACACGACAACAACAGCTTTACACACCCAAGATAGAGGACATTGCTGCGATAGAGATGTATGGGGACATCTCTTCATTGGACACAACAACATTACACACCCAAGATAGAGGACATTGCTGTGATAGAGATGTATGGGAACATCTCTACATTGGACACGACAACAACAGCTTTACACACCCAAGATAAAGAACATTGCTGTGATAGAGATGTATGGAGACATCTGAGGCTCTTCATTGGACACGACAACAACAGCTTTACACACCCAAGATAGAGAACATTGCTGTGATAGAGATGTATGGAGACATCTGAGGCTCTTCATTGGACACGACAACAACAGCTTTACACACCCAAGATAGAGAACATTGCTGTGATAGAGATGTATGGGGACATCTGAGGCTCTTCATTGGACACGACAACAACAACAACAACCCACCAACATGAGCATTTCTAGTCCCGTTATCGACCAAAAGACAACTTTGTATTCAGAATGCCCCCGGTCAAAATTAATTAATTATTTCAGTGAACAAAGATGGAAATTTCAATGAGAGATAATTTATAGAAATATTGGAGTTTTAGAATAGTTTTTTTTTTTATTTCCGACAACAATGGCGCTAAGTAAGTAAAAAAAGGTCTTTCAGCACAGAACTCCTTTTGTTGTTGTTTTTTATAATGAATGGAAAGTAATTGTGCGATTGGGGTTTAGAGAGAGAGAGAATTAATTAAAGAGGAATAAATAAATTGTAATCAAACAAAATTATAATTTTAATCTATTCTAATAGAAAAAAATGCATCGTTATAAAATGAAAAAGATAACTAGAAAACACCCAGTCGTTGTTATATCTCTCCACCAAGACTGTATATAACTGTGGTTACCTATTTACATATTGGTACTTTATACCTTTGTTTGTGCTTTGATTATTTCTTGGACCTCGAGACCAGTCTATAGGAAATGGATATATAAAAAGATTTTTCTTTGTTTTTATAAGCGTCTAAAAACCATTTGAATTTCTTGAAAACAAAGATACTTCGGCCGAAGTATCTTTATTTTCATAGAAATATGAATGCCGGTCAGGCAGCTTCTATCTTTACTATAACCATTTGAATGTAATAATATTTTTAAAAAATAGGTTTTCTTTTTAATTATTTGATTTAGCACTCTTCAGTTTAAAGAAAATATTCAAACATCTTCATATAGCGCCATCTACCGCTGAAAATGAGAAATAAATAAATTATCAATTATATGAGAAATATTTTACACAAATAAATTTACTGGCAATGCGCTTCTTTTAAATATCATCAAATATTATCATGCAGTAAGGTCTGTAGAGATAATATTTGATGATATTTAAAAGAAACGCATTGCCAGTAAATTTATTTGTGTAAAATTTTAACGATAGATGGCAATTAAATTTAATTTATGAAAAAAATGTACATAAGTGAAAAATTGTACTGGGATCTGGTTTATAAATTAAGAGAAAGGCATCTCCTGTTCTTGCAACTAAAATTTACTGATGGCTTGCGCCATTTGTCGGAATAAATATCAAATAATCGGTTAATTAAAAATGTGTATTTAGCCATTTATGAATTGATTAAAAAATCAAGGAATAGTTTATATTTATTCCGATTGATGGCGCAAGCTATCATGAACTTTTAGTTGCACGGTCAGTAGAGATGCCTTTAATTTAGTTAATTAATTATTTAAAAAAAAAGTAGCGTTAAAAATGTGTATTGATAATTTTTTTAAAAGAAAATATACCAGTGCCATAGTAGCTAGCATGGGTTCGCGTTCAGGGGTTGTGCTCTTTTATACGAGTTTCTAAATGGGATTGAATGTATTGGAACCTTTTTTTTATTACTGTTTTACTATAGATGATAATAACTCTAAACTGTGTTACGATTGAGTCTCGGGAGAAGCCGAGGCATTCCTTTATCAATGTTACAAAGATAAACACAAAGTAAAATCTATATAAAAAATACAAAGACCCAAATATTTATATCGAAATCTATAAAGCGATACTCAGAAAATATTTAAATAGAAATTTTGGCAGGAGGATAATGATCCATAAAGATGAAGGTCACCTCTCCCGTCAAAAGTCCAGGTGGACGCTTCTAAATTTGTTGAGGCTGGTGTTGTGGCTTTGACACTGACCCGAGTCCGTTAGATTACCGAGACGATCAATAGATGGCGTCTAGTTTTGACGTCTATTTCAACGGGAGATCTTTATTTTTACTATAGAAAATATGTGTTGCAAATTTTTCTATAATTTTATTTCTATATACTACATATTAGATTTTTTTAATGGCTTCACATTTATTCTGATTCAAAATAAGCCTTTTATTTATATGTTTAAGAGAGAGAGAGAGTTAACATATGGATATATATATATAAATAGATATCGCCTCTCCCGTCAAAATAGACGCTAAAATAAGTGCCATCTATTGATCGTCTACCAACTAAACACCTCTTTGGTAGATTGTGAAGATTCCATTTGATCCCTTGTGGATCTCTCATGGAATAAAGTCCGCCATGGACTGACGAGGACCATTAGCCCAAAACCATGGTCTCTAGATGGACGCTTCCCAGTTTGCCAAAGCTGGTGTTGTGGCTTTGTCACCGACCCGAGTCCGTTAGTTTGTGGAGACAGTCAATAGATGACGTCTAGTTTTAGCGTCTATTTTGACGGGAGAGGCGACCTTTATTTTTATACATCAATTTCCTTCCGGCACACACAAATTTTCCATCTATTTTTATATAATACTAGACGAATGGCCCGGGCAACGCCCGGGTTTTACCCGAGTGCGAATATATTTTAAAAACGTTTTAATCTTCATCTAGATCTTCATCTTGTCTACACCTTGTATACATCTTGCTTCCTAGGGTTGCCCGGCAACGCCCGGGTTTACATGATTAAATGTATTATTCAAACACATTAAACATGTGCCCGTTGGCTGCCAGCGAGTAAATGTCGGCGCCCGTTGACTCCCGGCGAGCAAGCGACCGCTCCCGTCGGCTGCCGGCGGGCGAGTGGCTTCCCGGCGCATGCGCGCGCCGTTGACTCCCGGCGAGCAAGCGACAGCTCCCGTCGGCTGCCGGCGTGCGAGTGCCTTCCCGGCGCATGCGCGCGCACAGGGAAGCCACGTGTCGCAGGCCGTCCAATGGGCGCGCCCCCGCCATCAGATTCCACCGCGTTCTAGATGAGCTATTTAGAATAATTTGAATATATAGTTTTAATAATTGATTTATATATTTTTTAAAATAGCCTATCGTCATCCTCGTTATTTTTTACCTATGTATTGAAATTTTGGTTTGAATTAGTGAACTACTGCGAATTTGTATACCGGACATACAAACCAACCAACCAACAAACATACAAACATTCATTTTTATATATATAGATATATATTTTTTTAAAAGTTCAATCAGGTATGCAAATATTCATAGAAGGTTACTATATTTAAAGAGAAATTTGTGAATGGGAAAATAATTTTTCGATAGAGATAAATGTACAAAAATCACATAAATACACTTTTAGTGTTGTCCTATTAAAAATAAAATATAGGACAAAAATATGAAGAGAAAAATCACCGAATACAGCGGTCTACCCAACCTTTTTGTCTGTATGTGTATCCTGGATTAAGGCTATGGAAAATTGTAATTAAAAGAGATTGTGCAAATTTGTGTGCGTTATATGGAGATATCAGAATAGAAATGGGTTGTCGTCATGTTCACTATGTTTATAAAAGAAACGGCGGAGAGAGAAATGACAAAAATAAGATATTCACAGAATAGAGATGTAAATGTTATGTACCAAGAACAGGGCCATAATCCAAACCATGGAAACTGGGTCAAACATTACCTTAGATTGTATGGAACTCCAACAATGGCAGCTGTTGTATGGAGGGAGAAGCGCCTACCTTGAACTCATTTGTCTTTGCACGCACATTTTACCGATAGAAAACAATCGTAAGAAAAGCTACATATTTCTCCCGTCAAAATGGACGCCAGAACTATGCGCTATCTATTGACCTTCTCTAACATATAGCAGACTTGGGTGGGAGACAACGCTGCAAAACTGTATTTTTTAAAATAATTATTATCATTACTTCTAATACACGTGATATATAGGCCATAATAATTAGAATACAAATGAAAACACCAAAACGCGAATGTTTCACAAATAAATCAAACTTATACTGCCCTTACTACTAGAAGTAGAAGTTTTATTTATTTGTGAAAAGAAACATTCGCGTTTTGATGTTTACATTTGTATTATATAGATGGGGCGTTATTGCTACATAATAATTATGACAGGTAGTAGTTGGCGACTGATTTTACTGTAATTGCGCATCATATCAACGCATATGAAAATCAGTCCGACATTTTCACTTACATGTGATCCAGAGCTCCGTTTTGTTTCTTGCACTCACTGGTGTGGTTGGACTTTTGTAAGAATCGGAGAGTCATTAGAACAATTTTTTTAATTCATTAAAAAGTGTCCAATGCTGGATTTGTTCCCAGGTCGTGGCTATCTGAAATCCAAATCGTTTATACCACTCATTCACCGATCCTCTACAAACCTTAATTTGTGTTTGAGTTCAAGAAATATTTTTGGCATATGGAGGGAATTATAAAAAAAGGCATCTCCTTATCGTGAAACTGAAATTTGCTGATGGCTTGCGCAATCTATCTGAATAAATATCAACTATTCTCGTTGATTTTTAATTATTCCAGAATATGGGAGGAATGAATGATAAAACTCATATGGTAAAGACTCGTATACTACTTGGTAATTTTTCTGGAAGAGATGGTAATCACATGCATATACAACCACAAAATGACAGCTGTCCTATTAGAGATCAGTACAACAATGCTATTTGACAAATATCTCTGCGTAAATTGGTGGTACCTTTAGTAGATTCGGCCTATTCCATAGTTTCTCTCGTAGAATATTGTAAAAATCGAAGCCGTCCCTGTACTGATGAGGGCCATAGACCGAAACCATGGTATACTGGTTGTTGGCCTTTATCTGAATTTTCCTAAACTGGTGTTGTGGCTTATTGGCTGATCTGGGTCTGTAAGTTACGCATAGAGTATATCAACGATAAGTTGAATGAGGTGGTGAGAAGCAGAGCTGGAGCTTTTGGGTTGTTCAAATTTTGGAAGACGGCTGAAGAGAAGAGGAGGCTGTAGTATTGTTGTTGCGTGATGTGTTAGTGTGGCTTGTGGAAAGGCTGCTGATAAAATTATAATTAAAATTAATTTATTTAAAACCAGAAATATAAAAAGAGAAAAGAAGCAACGGTTGAAGTAACGGCCGTTGGAGCAAGCCTAGATGTTTACCGCGTGAGTGCCAGATCAAGTCTCGGAAGCGCCAGCCGCTAGAAAGTTCCGGATGACGCCCGCGCATGCGTAGTGAAGTGTTCTCCCAACACGTGCTTGCCGAGGCATAATGGGGCCGCCATTTTTCTGCCCGTATGTGTTTTGAAGCTTTGTCCCAGTTCACTGAAGCAAAGTGCGGTCGCCACAAGGCTATATATATAATCTAATTAATTTAAATAATTATATGCAAATAATCTATGTCAGGATTAGAATGACGAATCCTGTATGGGACTTTGATTCCAGTAAAAGGCTTGTTGCTGTTGTATATAGTCACAGTGTAGAAAATACTATACTATACCTACTACTTATAGGTTTCTCTCTGTATTCTTAGTTCTCTTCTCTTACTCTGTAACCTGGCGAATCCTTTATAGGACAAGAGGTCCTCAATAAAGGCTTTTTGTTGTTGTTGTTGTATATCAACGATAATCTTATTGTTTTAAAACATTTTTAGCTAAATAGAGAGATTGATATTGAAACTACTTTATTACAATGTCCATATAAGATTATACAAGGTGCGTTCATTAATTTCCAGGACTGCTCTGTATCTTTGAAAAAATAAAACAAATAAAAAAACTAATTCAATATTTTTCAAAATATGCCCCTCCTGCCTCAATACACCCGTTCCATCTTTTTTTCCAAATGTCGAAGCAGGAGATAAAATCACTTTTTGAGAGGTTCCTCAAGGTTGCCTTCGATTCAGCTTGTATCATATCAACGTTGTCAAATTTCCGTCCTTTCAAGTTAATTTTCAATTTAGGATAGAGGAAAAAGTCATTGGGGGCTAAGTCGGGGGAATAGGGTGGATGAGGGATCTGTATGGTTGAATGCTTGGCCAAAAACTGCAAAACAACATGGGCTGTGTGCGGCCGCGCATTACCGACGTGAAGTATCCAGTCATTGTTTTGCCATCTTTCAGGTCTTTTAAGGCGCACTGCCTCCCTTAAGCACCTCATTATCCCCAAATAAACAGATAGTCCAGTCACTGAAGATAATTCTTCTGTTAGATTTAATTAACTCCTTTATTTTGAGCTTGTTTTCCTCGCAACGAAATGATCTTGGACGCCCAGTATGCTGATCATCGTTTACCTTTTCCCGACCTTATTCGAAGCGTGAAAATCATTCAAAAGTTCTTGAACGGGATAAAGCTGCATCGCAAAAAGCTTCTTTAATCAATTCATACGTCTCAGTATCACTTTTTTTTTCAATTTAAAACAAAACTTAATGCAGATTCTCTGCTCTTCGAAAATGGCCATTTTAAAATTAGAAATGCGAACCTTACAAGGAAGTTGTTTTGTTCTATTTTTAGATCGGCGCGTGCGCCACGAGACTCGTGCTTTCAGTCAGGTGTGGTCGAATGTCCAATATTCAACTCTGTAAAAAATATTTTCTCTAGCTTTTTTATTTATTTTATTTTTTAACCAGTCCTGGAAATTAATGAACGCACCTTGTATAAGGTTAAATACAGAATAAATATGAATTTGAATAAAAGAGAGAGAAATACTCATATTATATATGTTTGCTACATATACACTCTTGGACAAAACTTAAGGAAGTTGTACCATGTATATCGGGACAATAACTCTGAAAGATATTACAGTGACCTTTATTGAAGACACAGTAGATAACCAATATACACTCATGGACAAAACTTAAGGAAGTTGTACCTTATAGCATGTATATCGGGACAATAACTCTGAAAGATATTACAGTGACCTTTATTGAAGACACACGAGATAACCAATATACACTCATGGACAAAACTTAAGGAAGTTGTACCTTATAGCATGTATATCGGGACAATAACTCTGAAAGATATTACAGTGACCTTTATTGAAGATACACGAGATAACCAAGTGTGTATACACTCATACACAAAACTTAAGGAACTTGTACCTTTTAGCATGTATATCGGGACAATAACTCTGAAGATATTACAGTGACCTTTATTGAAGATACACGAGATAACCAATATACACTCATGGACAAAATTTAAGGAAGTTGTATCTTTTAGTATGTATATCGGGACAATAACTCTGAAAGATATTACAGTGACCTTTAGTGAAGATACATAAGATAACCAAGTGTGTCTATACACTCATGGACAAAGCATGGAAGTTGTACATTTTAGCATGTATATCGGGGACAATAACTTTGAAATATATTACAGTGACCTTTATTGAAGACACATGAGATAACCAAGTGTGAACAAAATTGACTCTGTTTTCTTAAAAAAATATATATATAGATGACCCGCGACATCAAATACTTTCCACCCCCTTAAGTTCTGTCGATGAGTGTGTATACTTTATTAAATATAGGCTGGTCAAAAAAATAGTTAATCCTGCCAGAGAGAAGGTATGAATAAAGGAACATTATATATAGAAGATTCTTCTTTGTAAAATATGTAGCGAATTTACCAAATGAAAGAAGACAAGTTTTTTAATTATTCGACGACGCAAGCTTTCGGGCAAAAACCCTTCAACAGGCAAGCTAAAGTATAAATACGAGAGTGTCGTATTTATACTTTAGCTTGCCTGTTGAAGGGTTTTTGGCCGAAAGCTTGCGTCGTCGAATAATTAAAGAAACTTGTCTTCTTTTATTTAGAAAATTCGCTGCATAAAGGAATATTGATTGGAAAAGTTAGACGTGATGTTCCATTAACACCACCCCACAGTCGGCGACCATGCAGCAACATTAGTCTTTAAAGTCCTCAGGGTATTTAGCACCTGGAGACAAACTGATAATTAATTATGGAAATTGTTTCTTAATTGGGAAGACAGATGGTTTCCAACTCGGTATTTTTATCTCTTTGTTACGTTGAGAGTGAAGGTAATTTATTGGACATGCGTCAGACCAGGAGGCTGTTGTTGGGTGCTGCGCTGCCTGGAGTATAGGAGCTCCATCTATGTTTCCTTTCTTCCTGTGGTGAATCTGTATAAGACCTCTGGTCTTAATAAAGCTTTGTGTGTGAGTGAATGTAATTTTTGTGAACTAAATCAAGATACGTGCAATACGCCCAAAATATAGTAAAACTTTGTTATGTCGTAAGGTTTGGGCCTTAAAATATAGGACATAAATATATAATGCACACTCTATAAGTTGCATACAATCAATAATAAGGTATATTTTGGATTGTTTATCACAAAATAATATATAATACAATATAATGCGGCTTATGATTGTAAAACGACATTTGAAATTTATCCCCCATGTGTTTCTTTTGAACGAAATATCGGAATTTATTTTTTGAGGAAAAATAACGATTATTTATAACCTCAGGGATGAAGTATGAAAAGATGAACTGTGAAGAATTAATGATAAACGGAAATTCCCATCCCTGGACACTTTTATTTTTCCGTTTATCATTACTCTTCACAATTCATCTTTTCATACTTCATCCCTGAGGTTATAAATAATCATTATTTTTACTAAAAAATAAATATCGATATTTCGTTAAAAGAAACACATGCGGAATAAATTTCAAATGTCGTTTTACAAAATAATATTTTAGGAAACATTCAGTTTTTTGAAATACATTCTGTATATACTATCTGTTTATACGATAATATTATACTGCTTTGATAAAATAATTATTTTATCTATTAATATGACAAAAAATATAAGTTTTCGTTAATACACATTATTGTGTGAGCAAACATCACTTGGGACGATCCCGGGCGAAGCCGGATCATACCTCCAAGTCACCAATAAAACCACGTTCTTCTCACTACCCATCTAAAATGTCTATGGACGTTTACAAAAATCGACAAAACTGCAAGAAAAAAAAGTAATTTAAAAACAAAAGTTTGAAAAATTTATTCTACTTTCTTAATTTGAAAGAGGCGAAATTTAATAATATATTGAATTTTTTTTCTCTCTCTAAACTAATTACGATTTAAACAAAAAATATATATTTTATTAGAATCGGATTTCTTTTCAGAATTAAGTTTGTCAACTTTTAAAACATTTACTTTTCGTCTTTATTTTTGTTGGCGTTTCCTGTGGAAATATAGTAATACGTGTTGTGTTGTGTGTGTATATATGAAAAAACA
>CP092880.1:67288249-67314344 GCA_030710605.1 Cordylochernes scorpioides
CGAAACGTCACACAATATTTATTTATTTGGATTTGGTCTTATTACCTTGTGTTGAGAATAGGTGATATTTATTCCGATAGATGGCGCAAGCCATCAGCAACTTTCAGTTGCACGATAAGGAGATGCCTTTTTCATACCTTAAGATACGTTTATAAGAAAATACGGAGTCGACGAGGAAAATTTAAGATCAATTTATCAATTGAAGTAAAGATCTATTGATTGTGTTATCTCTTGGGTCCACTTCCTCGATAATTGTCTTATTCTGGAACAAGAAATGTGACATTAACCAGATCATAGTCTTTTGTAAGTTAAATATTTGTTTTTTTTTACTCGTGCTTTAGATGTTGTACAGAATTTGAAATATCGCGTGAGAATGCCCTTGCAACCTTAGAATAATTTTTAACGCTTTGACAAATGTTTTGATTTTTGTTCGCTCCTGATGAGGACAAAAGATTTTTGTCGAAACGTCGAGACAATAAAAAAAATCACTAACTGAAGTATCTACAACAACAACAACAAAAAGCCTTTATTTAGGGTCACTGACCCTATACAGAATTCACCAGAGGTATGCATAAGAACAAAGCAGTGAGACAAAGGAAATAACGATATAGACAGAAGAAAAAAAAGAAGAAAAAAAAAAAACAAGAAACAGAAAGAGGGAAGCAAGAAAAACAACACAAAAAGAGTAGCAGTAAGAAAGTGAGGAGTGAGTGTCACTTGGCCTTCTTCTGAGATATGGACTTGTGGAAACCATAAAACGCCGTAGCAATATACTTATTCTGGGTCATATTGTCAATTATAATCGAAGCATCTTTAATTTAAAGAATCAACCAGAAACATCAGTAAATTAGTGATTTATAAAGTTATTAAATGTTATGATACACACTTCTGGTCTCTTAATATTTCAAATTGACAAATATTTCTGTTTTATTTCCCTCTATTTCTTAGTTGTATTCTCTATATAGTTTTTGCATCAAAAGAGGCACCCTCCTTTAAAAAATACAGTGAAAGAAGTGTATTTTGGTCTTCACCCCTATACATAGAGTTTTAATGCATTTTGAAAGGGAGAGGTGCCTCTTTTCGTACAGGAATACTTTCTTTCCGCAACTTTTATGTATTATACATTTGTATGGCGAGCAAGCTATTGGGTAAGTCTATATATAACAATGAACTAATAGGAGGATAAGTAAGATATTTCATTTAATAATTAAATTTCAATGAAATCATAATTTTCCAAAGAGTGGAGATCTCATGAAATCAAAGCCCGCCCTGTACTAACAAGGACCATTAACCCGAAACCATGGTCTCCAAGTGGACGCTTCTCAGTTTGTCAAAGCTGGTGTTTTGGCTTTGTTACTGACCCGAGGCCGCTAGTATGCAGAGACGATCAATAGATGGCGCTTAGTTCTAGCGTCTATTTTGACGGAAGAGGAGATATTTAGTGTTATAGATCAATATTCCCTCCCGGCAAAATTTCCCTCTACACTTATGAACATAACTTAAGAAAGTTGTACCTTCTAGCATGTATATTGGGATTCAGACAATAACTCTGAAATATTCTATATACAGTTACGAGCGTCATGCGTTCTTCATCTCTGTCACCGTATGCTTTTTTTTTTGGAATGGCGCTCTCCTATTGGTTCGCTACGATGGCGCCGCCACTGCGCGAGACACTTTGTTTTTGACTTTGCCCCCCCCCCCCCCCACTCGCTCTTTGGTTTTTGTAACTCTTGTGTTGGAGCGGGTCGCTCCTTAAATAAATGCATATATTAGTTAATAACTAAATGGAATCCTCTCTTTCTTTTTCCCAGTAAGAGACGCCTACGGAAGCCAACAGTACATAGACAGATAAAGCACATAGGCTATAGTTATTAACTAATATATGCATTTATTTAAGGCGCCAATATATAATTGTAACAAATAGTATTTGAATAAAAACATTCAATCGGGTAAAACACGGGCGTTGCCCGGGTCATTCGGCTAGTATTTTATATACAGAGACTTTTACTGAAGATACACGAGATAACCAGGTGTGAACAAAATTGCCTCTTTCTCTTTCAAGAAAAAAAAAAACGACTGACGATATCAAAGACTTACCAATTCCTTAAGTTTTATCCATGAGTATATTGTAACAAAGTATTTATTAATTTTATTAACAGTGGTCATTTTATGTTAATATTTTGGTACTCTGTAAATTTCCCTTGTGGCTTATCTTTTGTTTACCATTCATAGTTTGTCCTTGCCTGAAATAAATTGTTGTCTCCTCCTGAAGTTTTTTGTCTTCCCTAATATTCCACATGGCAATATTAAGTCTTTAGCTACTTACTTATTTAGGAAATTTGGGTTTGTTTTCTCAGATCCCCAGCCAGTGTGTGATTTTTTCTTTTTTCTATCTTTTTTTTTTTTAAAGTAGAACTGGTCTAGGTATTAATGTATGACAATTATAAAACAGTAAGAGATATATGGAAGAATTTAATATATTTCAAACACATTTATCAACATAAAAAAAAAAAAAACAATAGAAAAAAATAATAAAATCTATATTTTTATATATCAACATATTTTTGTAGAAAACATTAGCTAATGTTTACAAAATAATCAATTTTCCTATTTTAAAAAGAGGGCCCCTGTCTTTAAGACAAATTCTAAAACAACACAAAATGAGCCCTGGCATTTAAAAAACTGGTTTTCACGATGAAAGACAGTAATGGCTGCAGTATTAAATGGCTGTGTTGAAATATCGCTCTAAAAAACAAATAAGACTTCTTCGTAAATGTTTGAACATTTTTCTCTCCCCCCCCTCCCAAACCTCTATAAGGTCAGACAACCTTTGCTTATTTGAAGATATTTGTTTGTTCTTTTAGTGGGTTGGCCTAGATGAAATCTAAATTGGATGTTGTTTTTTTTTTTCTACTTTTTTTCAACCTTCTCAATTTGTTCTTTTTTTCTTAAGCTTTTTTTTTTAGCATATTTTTAGACGCAACATCTCTATCTGTTCGCTATTTAGATAGATAGCCTTATATCTCTTAAACGTGTTTTTTTTACATTTTGAATAAAAACAATCTTTAAAAAAGGTAATAATAATTTATCCCCAGGAGAATCTTATTAATATGTTTGAGTCAAAAGGCGATCTCCATTGAATACGTTTAAGTAAATGGTAACCAAACGGAGCTCTGGCACATTTTTAAGTCCAAAGTCGAACTGCTTTTCACATGTGTAGATATGTGGTGCACTTACAGTAAATGCAGTCGCCTACTTCTACCCACCATGATTATCATGGCCTTTACCACGTGTACTAGGGATAAGCAAAAAAGTAAATGGTACTTAAGTTTAAAAAATAACTTGTGATGTGGTAACTTAGTGGGTTAGCCAGATGAAATCTAAATTGGATACTGTTTTTTTTCTAACCTTCTCAATTTGTTCTTTTATTCTTAAGATTTTTTAAGCATATTTTTAGACGCAATATCTCTATCTGGTCTATTTAGATAGATAGACTTCTATTTCTTAAACGTGTTTTTTTTAACATTTTGAATAAAAAACTTTTAAAAAAAAAGGTTCGAAATTATTATAGACGCGTATGATTATTTTTTTTAAATAAACCATTTCTACTTGCCCTTACTGCAATGGAAAAATTAATGAAAGGGCCTGGTTCATCAGTGGTGATTCCTTCCAGAGGTTTCACCAGTTTAATAGTCTATTATAGTTTCGTATTTTGATAACAGAAGGCGCGCTAGTACATCATAAAAAAAAGGTAATAATAATTTATCCTCAGGAGAACCTTGTTCTTCTTCTTTCTTATCTCCACTCAATCATATTAAGGTATCAAGCTTGTAAAGCTTGTTGATTGTGTCTGCTGGGGAAGAGTAGAGCTCATCAATGGAAGAGTTTGACAACCATCATGACTGGGTGAAGTAGAATGCGTCTGCCTTTATCATTGAGACTGGGAGCACTACTCAGTGGCAGGCCGACTTAGCTCCAAAAGAAATGGTCGCCTCTAACATGAGGAACAGACGCCATGTGCAGCCACTCCTAACATGGAGTACAAACACTGCTCATCCTGTATCCCTGGAGCCCTTACAGGGTACTATCAGCCAGGCCAGCTGAACCCAGGTTTTTTAGTGAGATTGTTACTGCTCCCCCTCCTCCTTTTTCATCCGGGCTTGGATCCGGCAAAGGTGGAGTTAGAGCCTTGTTAATATGTTTGAGTCAAAAGGCGATCCCTTGAATAAGTTTAAGTAAATGGTACTTAAGTTTAAAAAATAACTAGTGATCTCTTCAACTTATAATAATAAATTATGAAAAATGCATCTCCTTATAATTCCACTGAAAGTTGCAGATGGCTTGCGCCATCTATCGGAATAAATATAAACTATTCTCAGTTAATTTTTAAATTATTCCAGAATGACGCAAGCCATCAGCAACTTTCAGTTGCACGAAAAGGAGATGCCTTTTTAATAAATAAAAACTGTAATTATAATAAAAGTTGCAATTTGGATTATAGATTATAAATATCAGGTAATATGACAACACATCTACAAATAAATAAATGATATTTTGGTAACACAGTTTTGTTACTAAAAGGTCATGAATAATTTATTTATTTGAATTTGGTCTTGTTACCTTATGTTTCTAATCTATTTTTTTTTAAATTAAGATTAAGAAACGACTATATATAGCTGGTATAATACCTAAAAGCCAAAACTCTCCAAGATGAAATATAGTAAAAAATAGAATAACAGGGGCATCGAAACATCATATAGAATAGTTAGAGTGAATCGGTGTAATATAGGGATTTTATTATCTTATTATTTTATTATCATTTACAAAGCACGCGATATACGTCTTGGATATTTGCATGCATACACAAGTTTGGGAGCTTATTTACAGTAATTATTAATATGATTTTAGTTATTATAATAGAAATTATTAACATATTTGTCAGTTAGTTAACGATTTAATTACCCTATAATGAATATTATTGAACATCACAGATAAGAACAGAGATTTAGAGCTATTTACAGCATATAACTACAGGGTGATCCAAAAGTCCCGCACTATTTTAAAAATTAATAACTCCGCGAATATTTGCGCTAGAGCAATGCGGTAAACACCATTGTGTTCAGGATGCAATGGGATTTTTTATGGCAAATAATGAAAAATTCGAAATTGATTTTAGTTACAATTTTATTCGCCAGATGGCGCACTACCAGAATCAGAGATTCAGCGGCCAAATTGTTTGTTAAATTGAAAAATATAACTGATCGACACGTATTTTTCCTTTTTGAATACCAGGAAAGAACCCTAATAACATCAAATAACAAATTGATAGAACACCACTTCGCAAAAAGTATGAAGAATTGGTTAACAATTTTTAAATACAATCAGAGATATGTAAAATAGGTAAATGCAAATTAAAACATGTAGCAAAAAAAAATGATATTTTAGATACGGTTTGTTACCGAAGATAATAAATTTATAATATTTTTAATTCAACTCTTTCTCATACTGTACACAATTTTAAAGAATGTGTCCCCTCAAATAAAAATATTTTTGAATCGACCTTTTGCGTTGAAAAACGTGTTAGTAAAATCATTTTGTATTATTTTTTTGCACAAAATTTCTAAAGTTATTGGTGTGCAGAAAATATTCCTTATGCTATTTCTTCTAATGAGCGAAAAGCGAAAACTAAACATAAGGAGAAAAATTGTGTGTACCAGTGTTATTCGAGAAGTTATAACACTCTGGTTTGCACGACATAATATGTGAGCAAATGACAAACAAAATATTACTGTTCACAAAAAAAAAGTCAAGATGTGAGGACAGCATTTATTATCCCCATATCCCAACAAAAAGAGCTGCAAAATATTGGTAGATAATATAATACATGGCAGCTTATATAACACATGAGGTAACTGCCTTCTCTCTTGTATTAGGTCACAATCCTTGCTCAATGTAGCACCCTTAATTCTCAATCACCGCCTGCAGACCATAAATGACAGAATGGACAGCATTAAATAACATATCTGTTGAAATTGATAAAAACGTTCCATCTGATAGAAGCCTTCAACATGGCCAATATGGTAGGCCAGCATCGATAAACACACGATTTAATGTACCCCCATAAACAAAAATGGGAAGGCGTCAAGTCTGGTGATCTTGGAGGCCACTGGTATATGGCGACTTATCCCACGAATTTCACCGAACGTATCCTTCAGCAATTGTTTGGCACCACGGGAGATATGAGGAGGTCCTCCAACTTTCATGAATGTTATTTCGCTTAGTGCTTTTTCCCTGCAATATGGGAATACCCTTTTCTCTCAAAAGTTGAACATAACGTTCACCAGTTACAAAAACGGTTTTAAAAGTTCTTCCATTGGTTTTTCAAAGAAAAATGGCCCAATAATAAAAGAAGAAGTGAATCCACACAAAACTGTAACTCTAGGCTGATAAAGTGGCATTTCTGTAAAAATCCTAGGGTTTTCTGTTGCCCAATAGCGGCTGTTTTGAATGTTAAATTCTCCGTTTAGAGAAAAGTGAGCATCATCTGTCCACAGAACATTCGACAGCCAGTTTTCATCACTATCAATTTGCCGGAAACCCCATGCAGCGAATTCTTGACGCATCTCAAAATCGCCAACTTTAAGCTCGTTATATCTTTGAATTTTGTATGGGTACACACAATAGATACATTAAGTGAAGCCTCTTCAGATATCACAATCATACACGGCGATTTTAACGCCAAAAGTTCAACTTGGGGATCATCTGTCCAGGATAACAAAGGTCAACGACCTCGACCTTACACCATTAAATAAGGGAGAGAACACCTATGTATTCAAGTCCACAGGCACAGAATCCGCAATAGACATCACAGCTATAAATTTCAACATCGCATCCACAACACAATGGAAAATCCTGAGAGGTGCAATCAGTGACCACAGACGAATTTTAACAACCCTAAACTTCAAAATTGAGAATGTCCAATAGAATAAAAGAACATGGAACTTTAGGAAAGCTGACTTGAAAAAAATCACAGAAAAGCTTGAAGAACTGTGCAACGAAAAATTGAATTACAGAACGCTTGGCAAAAACTTGGAAACTTCTCTTCGAATATATCAAAAGCTGCAAAAGCATCGATACCTAGAGGTAGACGTAAAGACCTGCGGATACCTCACTGGAAGAACCACAACATCGAGGCAATGATTTCAGAGAGAGACAATATCAATGAACTTCTTTAAA
Organism: Cordylochernes scorpioides; assembly: GCA_030710605.1. Classification (NCBI taxonomy): domain Eukaryota; kingdom Metazoa; phylum Arthropoda; class Arachnida; order Pseudoscorpiones; family Chernetidae; genus Cordylochernes; species Cordylochernes scorpioides. The sequence continues at coordinate 67,295,486 of CP092880.1, forward strand.
AAATAAAACAGAAGAAAAGAGAAAGGAACACATTGAAATTAGTCACAAAATAGAACAAGAAATTTGGATATGCAAACAAGAAAAATGGCAGATTTCTGCGAAAAAAATGGATCCAAGAAAGGACAGCCAACACTGGAATATGATTCGAGTGTTAGAAAACAATCAAAACCAACACCAATCCTCCAATACTCTAACCGATATGAATAGAACAGCGAGAAAACGAGAACAAACAGATGGCTAACATAATTGCTGAATATCTTTCAAGCACTTCCATACTCAAATATACGAATGAAGACAGGACTCTAAAAATAATATAAACCAGTTAGTTAAACAAGCAAGAAACTTCCATCAACAAGATATTTTCTCGAAAGACTTCACACTGAATGAGCTAAACTCATCAATAAAAAAATCCAAGAGGTCACCAAGAGATAATCTAATGTTTGGTCAAATGATTAAACACTTTGAAGACAAAGCTAATAAACAACTCCTACGAATACTAAACATTTCATGGTAAACTGGTAAACTACCAAAGGAATAGAAGATATCAATTACTGTGCCAATACTGAAACCAAACAAAGATGCCAAGGAATCCAAGAACTATCGGCCAATTGCTCTCACCAGCATACTTTGTAAAATAACAGACCGAATTATCCACTCTAGGTTCATAGTCTGGCTCACTAACAATAATAAAATAAACTTCTACCAAACTGCCTATAGATCCCAGCACTGAACGACTGATCAACTGTTCTACCTCTGTCAATCAATAATAGATTCTTTCCAGGAAAAACCGCCAAAGAAGACCACGGCTATATTCCTTGATATGACCTCAGCTTTTGATCGAGTATGGAAGGAGAAATTACGTGAAAAGCTGCATAACATCGGAGTAAGAGGAAAAACCTTAACCTGGATTGCAGACCTCTTAAGGGGAAGAAGGTTAAAGGTTTGGGTCAATGGAGAATTTTCCAAGGAAGGAAGAACATGGGCTGGTGTAACTCAGGGATCTGTGCTCAGTCCTCTACTCTATCTGCTATATATTAACGACATCCATCCTTACCTCACTGAAGACTCAAAGGTTGCATGTTATGCAGACGATATAGCCATATGGCACACAAGTAGCAGCATAGAAAAATCGTAAAAAATACTGAACACATCAATGAGAGGACTGGAGAAGTGGGCAATGGAACTCCAAATGACCATAAACCCAATACAACCAAACCTATGCGTCTTCTCCACTGACAGGGAAAAAGGCATAAATATAACCACAAAATAAGCATAAACAAACAAATAATTGATGAAATTAGAAATCCAAAATACCTAGGTGTGATACTGCAGTCCTGGATCTTTCCAGTTGGTCTCGAGGACCACGCCATCACCATCTCCTAAGCGGCGAAGTCCGCGATCTACGTTTTCATCGTAGATCGCAAAATGCGTGGTGTTGCTGGAGACCCACAGGCGATTCTCCACCAAACTCTGCAGCGCTGGCAGAGGCGCCATATTCATTGTACATAGTGTATATAATGCATATTATCTTTTTTAAATAGTGCAGACTGTGCACTTTGCATGTATTGACAAGATGGCAATAAAATTATTTTAACTGTCATTGATGAGGAATTGGAATTTTCAAAACACATAATTAGCACCTCAAATATAGCTACCAGAAAACTAAACATTCTGAGATGGCTATGTGGAACAAATTGGGAAGAAAAACCCAGAATTCTCAGAACAACATATATCACCTTAATAAGGCCGATAATGGAATATGCAACACCGGTCTGGGCTCCCTCAAGCTCATCACTAAAAGTAAGACTAGACAGTGTTCAAGCAAAAGCGGCCAAAATAATCACTGGTGCTGTTTCATCCACCAACAATGAGAAAATTCAGAGAGAATGTGTTCTAGACCTTCTCGCTCGAAAGCAGAAGATAAAATAAAAACAACTTGGATCGGCACTTCGGAAACGAGGAACCAGAGGACGAGATCTCTCTGAACACTTGTGGTTTGGTGGATCCTCCCTTTTCTGAGAATGAGGTGAAACTGACGGCTTTCAAGTTCGGGAAAAGGAAATCTCCTGGTCCCGAAGGGATCGATAACACGGTCGTGAAAGCCCTGTTAAGAATGCACCCATCACTTCTTGCCAGGTTTTTCAATAGGTGTCTGGGCACTGGTACTTTTCCTGAGGCATGGAAGGTTGCTCGAGTAGTGCTTCTCGAAAAGTCTGGTAGAAAGGGTAATTCTCCTAATGATTATCGTCCGCTTTCTTTACTAGTGTGTCTAGGTATGGTCCTGGATAGCCTACTATCTCAGCGACTGAAGCACTGGCTAGAGAGTGATGAGTTCCTTTCCTCTTTCCAACATGGTTTTAGGGAAGGGAACTCCACAACCACAGCTCTAAACGAGGTGTTAGAGGGGGTTGAGATGGGCTTAAATAAGGGTGCTTGGGTTCTTTTCGTGGCCCTGGACATTGATGGTGCGTTCAACTCCATGAGCTGGAACAAGCTGATGAGAAATTTGATGGACATGGGTTGTCCTGATAATTTGTGCAGCTTGGTTCGTGACTTCCTGAGGGATAGACGGATTAGCCTCAGTTTTGGTGGGCGGAAGTTGGAAAGAAACAGTGCTAGGGGTTGCCCCCAGGGCTCTTGCTGCGGACCTATTCTGTGGAATATCCTGGTAAACACCGTTTTCCAGGAGGAGCTCCCTGAGGGAGCCAGGCTGGTTCTCTATGCTGACGACCAGTTCCTCATCATTGAGGCTGCTTCAAGAGCGAAAGCTGAGAAGTGTGTTGAAGCTTCTCTCCAAATCCTCTCGAATTGGGCCCATGACTCTGGCCTTAAGTTCAATGTCTCCAAAACTAAAGCCCTCAGCTTTAAACCTAGGGACATAAGATCTAAAAGGAAAGGGATCAAATGGGAGCACAAGCCGGCTATCCGGATGAAAGGACGGAGGGTAGTCATGGGGGTGGTAATTGATGACAAGATGGGTTGGCAATACCAGGCGGAGGAGATGGTGGCGAGAGGCAGGGAGGCGTTGTGCAGGCCTGTCCTGGTTGGCTCTCAACAGGGAGGGGGGGAGAAGGAGGGTCTATTTTTAGGAACCTCTGCCTCTCCTGTGTCGAGCCAATCCTGCTATAACAGGGATCAGAAGGTGGCAAAAACTCTAGAGAGCGTGCAGAGGACAGCGGCACTCAGAATCACAGGGGGATATCGCACTACCATCAGTGAGGCCTTTTTGGTCCTCGCTGGGTTTATTCCCCTGTGATTGAAACTAGAGGAGGAGACCATCAGACAGAAGATCTGGGAGAACAGGGAAGATGCCCTGGAACTTGAACCGGGTGCCCTGGAATGGAAGAGGGACCCAAGGAAGCCTCCGCAGTGGTTGACAAAGTGGAATTGGAGTCCTGGAGGGCCGACAGGGATTGGCACGGTGGTTTTAACTGATGGTAGTAAGTCTGGAACCAATACTGGAGCTGAAGTAGTGATTTTCACTAATGGAGAGCTGATCTTCCAAGAAAGCTTAACACACAGAGTGGACGAATTGGTCTTTTCAGCCGAGCTGGTTGCGATCAGGGTAGCCCTCAGAGTGTGTGCTGAGAAGAACTTCAGCCCCGACCGCCTCTATTCAGATTGTATGTCGGCCCTCGTCGCCATCAATCTGGTGAAAGGGCAACTAGCGCATCAAATAATCCAGGAGCTGGAGATGACAACGCGGGCTCCGGAGCTCTATTGGGTTAGGAGACACAGCCTCATCGAAGGTAATGAGTTCTCAGACAGGCTCACTAAGGCAGGATGCTTTAGAGATAGATCACTGAGGACCCCAGTGACCAAGAAAGAAGTTTATAGGAGGATCAGGGGCCACGTCCAGGACTTATGGTTGGACAGATGGAGGAACAGTGTGAAGGGGAGAGTGGTATATACAATTGGGTAACAACACCCAAGTACCTCTGTAAGGTAATGTCCCACAAATTCATTAGGGTAGTTCGGGACATGAGCCCTTTTCCTCTTTTGCTGTGATTAAAGGCCACCGGTATAGAAATCCTTCCAGACACGTTGTCTGGGAGGTGGTGTTTCCAGGTACAATGTCCAAGCACTAGCTTGGATATCGTTACTTGGCTTATGAGTTGAACAGAATAGCAGCGAAGTGCATGCTTCGGATGCCGGCTTGTGGACCGAAAGGTCTGGGTGGCTATCTGCTTCTAGGGTGTACCAACTGTTCTTAGGTGGGATCCTCCAGTTCTTGTTTATTTTTGTTTTGGCTACTGTTTCTATTTCTTTAAAAGTAAGTTTATTTTTCTGTAGCAAGGTTTCTTTTGTGCCTTTTTTCGCTAGCGCATCAGCAGCTTCATTGCCTTCAATGCTAACATGTAAGGGTATCCATTGAAGGTGAAATTTTGAGGTATTGAGAGTTTTTGGAGATAACCAATTATGTTCCTGTTTACTTTGTCTCTAAGTTCCCTTGTGTGACTCAAGTGTTGTATTGCACTTCTACTATCAGTAAGAATCCATATATCGTGATGTTTAGTGTTTCTGATGGATTTTAAGGCTTCACAGATGGCTATAAGTTCTGCTCTGAAGACTGAGCAAAAATCTGGGTTTCTTCTGTTTATTTTCTCATTGCCATTTGTGGTTTTAATGAGAGAGTCACTGTCAGTGTGTCCCAACTCGTCTCTGCTACCATCGGTATAGATAGTTATTACATTTTTAGGAATTTTATTAATTATTTATAATGATAATTGTTTTAAGTATTCTGGATTTTGGTATTGTTTGTTAGTGGGTTAATTTAAAGTGGCATTAAAAATAACATTTTGTTAGTGATTCGCATGGGGATATTTTTTCTGCTAAATAATATTTTTCCACTTTATATTTTAAAAATCCATTTATTTTGGTCACGTGGAGAGGGCCTTCTTTTTTGAGTCTTATATTGGATTCCCAATTAAGTATGCAATTGGATGTTCTGTGTTTGTTTTCATAACTCTTGATTTTGTTTATATATTTTGGCAGATTGAAGCTTCTTCTACCCTTTAAGGGCATAATGTCTGCCTCGTAATGTACAATATTATTAGGGCAGGTATTTCGACGACCTGTAATAATTCTAGCTGCATTTAGTTGTATCCTTTCCAGTGATTTTAGATTTGTTTCAGATGCTGTACCATAGATTTGATATCCATATTCCAAGATAGGTCTCATTAGAGATGTGTAAGTTAATTTTAGTGTTATTGCTTCAGCTCCCCACTCTTCCTGAAATATATTTAAAGATTTTTAGTCGGTCTCTTCCTTTTCTAACAACTCCTTCAATATGTTTACTGGAGTTAATTTCTGGATCCAGGGTGTAGCCGAGATATTTAGGATGTTTATTATATTGCAATTGTTGTTCTTTCAGAATAATATTTGGTCTTATTTTGTATAGCTTATTATCGGTAGTAAAATGACAGGTTTCAGATTTTTGGGGGTTAAATTCCAATTTATGTTTATTAGAAATTTTCTAGGTGGAGAAGAGTCTTGTTCAAATCTCTTTCAGCTTTTTTCCAGTTAGTGTTGCTGCTCCATAGAATAATGTCATCAGCGAAAAGTCCAATATTGGTTTTATGAGAAAAAAATTCTTCTATGCCTGCAATAAATTGGGTGAAGAGATTTGGGCTAAGGACTGATCCTTGTGGTAATCCTTGATACAATTTGAAGGTTTTAGATAAAGTGCCATTATATTTGACCCTGATGCATCTATTTTTAAGGGAATCATTTATCCAAGTGACAGCTTTTCCATCAATTTTGAAATGTTTGTATAATTTTGTAATTAACTTGTTTTCCATACCCCTTATCAAGAGCTTGTGTAAGGTCTAAAAAGCAGCTATTGTGTGGTTAGTTGGTTTTCTGTTTGTGCATCTTTTACCTTTTGTGTGAAAAATAAGGGTTGGTCTATTGTCCCATGTCCTTTCCTAAATCCATATTGTTCTTCCGGTCAGAGATTTCTTGTGTCGAGGTGGTAGGTGAGTCGTCTGAGTATAATTTTTCCATTAATTTTCAGCAAATACTTGTGAGAGAGATAGGTCGGTAGTTTTTTTGGGTCATCAGCAGATTTGTAAAGTTTTTAAATGGGAATTATTGTTGCATTTTTACAGTCTTGAAGCAATTTTCCAGTTTTCCAGTAGTTATTGAAAATATTAAGAAGTCTTTCTTTGCCAATTTTGCCCAAGTTTGATATCATTCGGCCATGGATTCCATCTGGCCCAGGAGTCTTGTTTAGGTCAGTGTTTTCTAATGCATAAGCTAGCTCTTTCATATTTATTTTTTTCATGGAAAATATTATGAGTGCTGGTGACAATTTTACAGTCATGAATAATCCTTTGGGCCTTTGTTTCAACCTTGATTTTACTACTTATTTGATATGAATTACCTAAAAGATTTGCAGCAATTTTGTCATTAGTTGCTGGTGTACCATCTATATTCTTAATCACATTAGTTTTTTCAGTTTGTGACTGGGATCTGTCAATTTGTTTTGCCAAATGCCAAAGTTTTGTATTTGGGTTTCTTGGGTTCAGGTTTTCACAAGTTTGTTTCCATTTTTCCCTTTTCATATTTACGTATAACCTTTTTATTTTTGCATTCACAATGTTCAGTTCAGTTCTACAATTTGTTTGGTTTTGGGTGCTCTTTTTTGTAGTTCATTTCTTTTAGTTATAAGTGTTTGAATATTTTTTGCCTGGTGTGTATAATTTGGAATCCATTTCTTAATATTACCTCTTGGTATTGAAACTGTAGCTGCTTTAATAATGGTGTTTTCGAAAGATATCCAATTAGCCTTTTTGAAGTTCCAGAATTTTTTTTAATTGAGCTGGTTTTGCTCTCTCTCTCTCTCTCTCTCTTGGTGCTAATTTCTATCAAATTAGGCAAATAATCATTTCCAACTTTTTAATATTTGCTATTTGCATTTGTGGAAAATGTCAGGATAGTAAAAACTTATATCAAGGGCTTGTGCAGTATTATAGCTGTAGGAATGATGGGTAGGATTCCCATCATTTAAGCACATGATGGCATTGTCGTCAAATATGTTTGAAAGTATTTTGCCTCTTGGGTTTGGCGTGGAACATCCCCATAGTTGATGTTTGGCATTAAGGTCACCTACAATAAGAGTTGTCTGTAAGAAATTGAGCCATTGTTCCATCGTCAATAAGTGTATTATTTGGAGGGTGATACATATTGTTTATGTTGATGGCTTTGTTTTGATTGAGGTAGACTTTGATATCTTGGGCTTCGAGGTCTAATGTGTTTGAAATATTAACGGCAATGTCCTCATAGTACAAATTCTTGATTAAAAATGCTAGGCCACCCCCTTCAACAGCATATACAGATGGATCTTCAGACCTTACCCTGAGTTATGGAGGGGCCGGAATTAACATAAAACTGCAAGATGAAACGCACATCAAAATCAAAGAAGGAGCAGGACAGATTTCGTCAAACTTCACTTGTGAACTGACAGCTATCTGGAAAGTCCTTGATGTATGCCTTAACCAACCATCCCTGCATCAAGCAGAAGGAAATTTAATATACAGTGACTCCATATCCGCTCTAGAAGCAATTCAGAATGGCAATACTAAAATCACACAGAAAATACACTCGTTACTTACCCAACTGGAACCATTGGAGAATAACTACATTCTACAATGGATCCCTGCCCATGCTGGGATCGGGGGTAATGAAATGGCATTTGAATTGGCAAAGGAAGCCAGAAAGTTGAGCCAAAGGAAAGAACAAATGTCATTATTTGACGCTGATTCTTTGTCAAAATACAAGATAATTAAACAATAAATAAGAAAAGATCAAAATGCGAAATAAACTCTGAGAGAAAAATGACAAAAACTATAACAAGACTTAGAACAAAACACTATAAAGGAATAACAATACATCCAGATGGCACAATAACCTATAGGGCATGCAACAATTGTCCTGGTGTGGAACTTACACCTACCCACATATTCTCATAGCCAGCAATGGCCGCAGCCTTGCAGAAAATTGACATAGACCCAGAGCAGCAGCTTTACACACCTAAGATAGTGGACATTGCTGCTGCTGTGATGGAGATGCATGGATACATCTAAGGCTCTTTATTGGACACGACAACAACAACGGCATTCCAGAGTAAAATAAATTATCAGAGAGAGATAGATACATATTTTTCAAATGAATTAAAATAAATATAATCGATACTGAGAGAGAGTTGAATTGAAAATATTATAAATTTATTATCTTCGGTAACAAACCGTATCTAAAATATCATTTTTTTGCTACATGTTTTAATTTGCATTTACCTATTTTACATATCTCTGATTGTATTTAAAAATTGTTAACCAATTCTTCATACTTTTTGCGAAGTGGTGTTTTATTAATTTGTTATTTGATGTTATTAGGGTTCTTTCCTGGTATTCAAAAAGGAAAAATACGTGTCGATCAGTTATATTTTTCAATTTATCAAACAATTTGGCCGCTGAATCTCTGATTCTGGTAGTGCGCCATCTGGCGAATAAAATTGTAACTAAAATCAATTTCGAATTTTTCATTATTTGCCATAAAAAATCCCATTGCATCCTGAACACAATGGTGTTTACCGCATTGCTCTAGCGCAAATATTCGCGGAGTTATTAATTTTTAAAATAGTGCGGGACTTTTGGATCACCCTGTATATACCAGTTATTACAGCCCAGGCTATCTATTACTAAAAAACATTATACAAAATCTATTAAATTTTATATACATATATCTATTATTAACTATTTGATTTAGACAATTTATATTTATTTGATTTTTGACTATCAAGTCCTCTACAAGTCGACAGTCCGTTTGAATATCTACAGGATTTTCTTCTTCTGCACCACATGAGCATTTAGGCGAATCCGTCTTTCTGACTTTGTATAATATAGGGATGATAGGTAGTATGGAAATAAAACACGATTCCCGCAGTTAAAACTTAAAACACAATGATGTTTTTATAATAAAATATCACAACTTTCAAGACAATACTAATTATAGTGACTCCATATGCTGATTTGTTATATGTGTATTTTTTAAGAAGAAAAATGCTGTAAATATGTGTATATTGAACACACATACAGCTTTAAGACCACCGGTCTTATACAGATTCACCGCAGAAAGAAACCATAAATATTACATGAGAAAAAGAAAATTTATGTAAATATAAAAAGATAGGAAATGGAAGCATTAAAGCACAAATGTTTCATTTCAAATATAAAATAAATTTTTCTACTGTCCTTACTGCGATGAAAAAATATCGGGAGGGCTTGGCTCATCAGTGATGAACTTTCCCAGCAGTTTCGCCAATTCAATCCACCAGACCGCTTCTTAGAGCTTTCTAATACTGTATTGGATCATTCTGCTTATATATGCTGCATTGAAGGGTGGAATCTTAGAAAAGGTTCTCAACTCAAAGTTTATTAACACTAAGCACCTTCTATAGATGAAAATTTGATACAAATTTAAACTATAATTTATTTGAATATACATATAATTTAAAACTATACAGCCTTTATACTTCAATAAATATAATTCTAAAAAGAGAGGACATTATATTCATCAGTGGTGAACCCTCCCATAGAGCGAAACTGCTGGGAAGGTTCACCACCGATGAAATAAGTCCTTCCTTTTCCACTTTTGTTCATTGTCTTACAAGAGAGATTTTTACAAATAATTTTTAATTATAAAGTTTTCAAAAAGTAACGTTAAAATGTGTAGTGAATATCTCTACTATAATTTGTCACATTTCACTAAGTTGATAACTAATGTGCATATATCCCCTCGGAAACTATGTAATTAAAATCAATACCTCCTCGCACATTCTGTTTAAAACCGCATTAGCTGGGAGAACTTGTTAATTATTTCCTGCAGCTACTCTGGACATATTTGCCGAGCTTCACAAGTTACATATTTGACTACGTGGGAATTATGTAACATGGCTGATATACGGGTGATATTTCCTCATTGGTAGTCAAACAGATTGGATTCTTTTTTAGTATATAAATTAATCTCTATTCATAAATTTATATATAAGATTATTCTTCAAATAAAATAACATCCTAATGTCTTTACTGCGATTGAAAAATATTTGAAAAGGCCTTTGTTATTAGGTGTACTCTCTTTCCAGCGGTTTCGCCAGTTTAATCTACCATACCGCTTTAATATTGGATTGTTTTGCTTATATATCCGGAAATCTAAAATAATTCTTGCTCAAAGTATATAAGCAATCTAAATGGATAATCTTTGAGGAGAGTGGAAATATGATGAGTTGAAGGCAGTCGAAATGTTAAAGACGCACACTGGAGGTAGGAGTAAGAACCCGTGAGAAGTCCGGCGAAGGAAGTGGCGAAGTCCAGCAAAGGTCAGAGTGTCATACTATCGGCGTCAGGAAAATCTGCCCCATAACCATCGAATCCAGGGTTTTTAGACCCTTCTCAGAGGGTGGATGTTAACGTCCTCTTTGTAAGATGGCAAGATATTGTGTCAGACAAGGCCTAACTTACTTCTATTTCTCTCTTTGTACTTTCTTTGTATAGACTTTCTATAATAACGAATAGATTCAAAAAGGATAAGTTTCTTTATTTGAAAAATCAATTCGAGCTTTCGGGCGCAAGCTGCCCTTCTACAGGAATAATGGATACAATTTCAAGTAGTCATGTATGTACAGATATATATATTTTCTTTAAATGGTTTCTCGCTTTGGTCTTGTATAGCGTGAGTGGATCACATACCCACGTGATTTAGTTTAAATCAAAGAAAAGCCCCGATAAAGAGAGGCGTGTTGCCCCTAGAAATACTAGCTGATTAATAATTTATATCCAGTATATGCCCTATATTTATTTATACATATATATATATAAGCTATTTTTTGCATATCTAGGATTATTTATGAAGTTTTATATTTTATTATTTAAGAAAAATTATTGCTATGTAAATTACATAGACTTTCTATGTAAAACTTCTTTGTATGTTACATTCTACGCATGTTATTCTTATAACTGTGACTCCCGGGAGGAAATTAATCTATAGAAGCATATATATTAACTGTGAAAATAAAGGTCTCCTCTTCCGTCAAAGTAGGCACCAAAACTAGGCGTTATCTATTGACCGTCTCCGCAAAATAGTGGACTCGGGTCAATGACAAAGCCACAAGCTTTGGCAAACTGTGAAGCCTACCCTGGATTAACGAGGGCCATTAGCCCGAACCATGGTCTCCATTTAAAAAAAAAGGCATATCCTCACCACTACATGAGCATTCTAGATGGCAGAGCGCCATCTAGTGGGACAAAAATCAACTGAACGTTGATTTAACTTTTTTCCCTAAGATTTGGCCATCTCATTTTCTTAATAAATCAAGAAAATCCAACCACGTTCTTAATTTATTGAGAGAATAGATTGGTCAAATATATTACGGAACAAGTTAAATCAACGTTTAGTTTATTTTTGTTCCACTAGATAGTGCTCTGCTATCTAAAATGCTCATATGAGTGATCAGGATATGTTTTTTTTTTTGTTTTTAATATCAATACCTGACCATTAACATACACATGTGTGTAGTAAGTTTCTAGCAGTCGAGATGAAATGGTAAGGACGTACACTGTATCCTGGAGTAAGAGGCTGTGCAGTCTAGAGGGAGGGTCCGTGGTCCACCAAAGAAACAACAAACGTGGAGACGTCGATGGAGAGATATTTCCTCCTGGTCATCAAATTCAGGAGATTTTACACTCTTCACCAAGTGGGACTGAGCAGTGACACCTAAGTTCTCAGAACTTAATAACCAATATGTAAAAAGGAAAGACAACCTGGTAGACTGGGCCTATAATCTTACTTTCTCTCTTTATACTTTTCCTTATAGAGAATAAGCTATTATTTCTATTTATAACATCCTTTATAGGATACATTGTCTATATATAAATGACAATATTATATGTCATACACATATATATATAACTAATATAAACCCCATGTTGACATCCAACGAAATGAAGAAGTTGACAAGTTATCAAAAAGAACATGTTACTAGTTAAAAAAAAGGTAACTTAAAAAAAAAATCCAGGATTTCTCCCAGAATCAAATGTCAAAACTTTGAGAATATACTCGGAACGAAAAATATTTTAAAAAGTCAAATATTTGTTTGCCTGTTTTTCATTTGTGTACGAGATAAATGAATACGTGTTTTTTTTAATATAAGGGGTACTTGAAGTATAAAAATATAATTGGAAATTTTGCGGGAAGGATATATCTTATCTATTAAAATAACGGCCACCTCTCTCCTGTCAAAATAGACACTAAAACCTATCGCCATGACCGCAAACTAGCGGACTCGAATCGTTGAAAAAGACAAAAATATAATTATAAACATACACATGTAGACATGTGGTGCACTTACAGTAAAAATAGTCGCCAGTTACTACCCACCATGATGCACATGGCCTGTACCACATGTACTAATGATAATATTAATAATAATAAAAAGTTGACCTTCTCCCCCCGCAAACTAGCGGGCTCGGGTCTGTGACAAAGACAAAATATTGTCAAATTAAAATTTTGATCAAAATCTTCAATACAATTTATAAATAAACACATGCATATGTTTATATATAATATGCAAATTATGATATTTCTCTTCAAAAAGTTCTCAAACAAGACTGCTTGTCAACAAATTTTCCATCAACATTTTCATGTTGTAGCAAAGTTTTTATTATTTTATTAACAAAGTATCATTTTTTTATGTTTATATTTTGCTACTCTGTAAACTTTTCTCATTGCTTATCTTTTGTTTATCATTCATAGTTTGTTCTTGTCTTAAATAAATTTGCTGTGTTATCCTGAACTTTGTCTTTCTTAATTTTCCTCGTGGCAATACAAAAAAATATGTAGCTATGGTGTATGGTTTCTGTAACGGCAATGATACCGTATGAGAACATAGGTATTTGAAGCCATACACGGAATTATTCAGGCTTACTGCCTGTAACCCTAATTGGATCAATGAGTGTTCGAACAGAATCTATAATAAGAGATGATCCAGCGTGCATATGAAGAATGCTGTCTGAACTTTTACATTCGAAAGAGAACAGTCCAATGTACAGTAGAACTCCTCAAATTCGGAAAGCTTGGGGCGCAAGGTATTCCGAAATTGAGGATTTTCCGAATTTGAGAGAGTTAGATTTGTGAATATTTATGTGGCATAAATAGGCATTTAGATGACTGAGACAAAGATTTTGAAGCATATGAACAATTTTAGGTTGAATATTATATGTACATTACATAATTTTAATTACGATTTTTAATCAAATGTTCCTTGACTTTTATGAGTTTTGAGCATGAAACCGATGAAAAATAGTAAAATTTTTCATTATGTATGTAATGCAATTGATGGCCAAGTAAGTTATGGCTTGGCAAAGAAGTTGCTGATTGTTGTCTGTTTCTTTGGCTTGTTTAACAAAGCTTCTTCTTCTCTCATAAGCATAGTTAGAAGACTATTGATGGTGTTGTAGCTTGCAAGCATTTCTGGTTCAGTGCGCTTTTCCAAATATTTTAATGCAACATCCAAACTTTTCAACGCTTCGCATCTGGGAACATCTAACTTTTCACCAAGTTTAAGAATTCGGTACTTGCCTCGTTTTTGCCGCTCCTCTTTGGATGCCATTTTGTTGAAGAACAAACTTGTAAATGCAAAAAATTGAGAGTTGAATAAAAGAATTTGAAACTTACAATGTCTGAAAATGTTTGATAATTTGAACTTTAGGTGAATCAACTTTGCAATAAAAATTGCGTGAATGGCTTATGACGTAATAATGCTGCCTTCTTATTGGACAATATCCTAAACTAAGCACAAAGGTCAAATGAAACTGTTGATTTATTTAAGCTTTTAAAAAAGGGGATAAACCCCTAATTAGCGATTATGAATAATCGGTAAAAGTAAATTAATTAAACACTTAAATTAAAAATAAATTACTAATAAAAATTAAATTAAATTAAATTAAATAAAAGCAAAGCAAAAGTAAAAGTAAATAAATAAAATAAAATAAAATAATGTTGAAATATCAACAAAATAAAAGCATGTGAAAATTGATTTTTTGCATGTAAAAAAAACATTACAATACTTTCCGAATTTGGGAGTTTCCGAATTTCAGAATTTCCGAATTTGAGGAGTTCTACTGTATATAAAACTCCTACTTTAGAATAAGACCATACTACCCCAAGCCCAAAATTGGCAGGAATAGGTCAAAGAAGGCATAATACATATTCACACTCTTTAGACTACCATACAAATAAGTATATATATATATTTTTTTTGCGAAATCGGCCTGAAGATAGGCTAACGCCTGAAAGCTCGCCAACATTCAGAATAAAGAAACTCGTTGCAATTTTTTCTTCCTTTCATTCATTGAATACAAATAAGTATTAAAGGCTTTAAGATGTGTGGAGATTTAGTAAAAACCTTTTTACTAAATGAAATTTAGGTTCAAAACCAAAATGGCCTCTAGAAAGATGTCTTCTTACTGGAGAGATGCTAATTACAACATAATATTGCTGATAAATTCCCATGTCAACAAAGTTTGAACTAAAATATCTATTTTAAAAATATTTGACTTAGGTTCCATGAAAGGCCATGAGATAATAAGATTAACTTATTATTATAATGTAAAAAAAATAGTACAAATGTGATATTGTACTGGGATAAGGTGCATTAATTATTAAGTACTCACGCGGGGTCTGATAGACCCCAGACAGACTTATTTCATTAAATATCTAGAATTCTATAAAACATTTGGAGATCAAAACTTTAGTAGCTTAATTTTATAAGACAATGAACATGCAGACCTATATTAACTTAATTTTGTTGTCCTATAATAGTCAATACAATGGAATTGTGGTCCATTGGACCCCGCGCGAGTGTAATAACGTAACTTTTAATTTCACGCATGGGGAAATAGGTAAGCTACCTTATAGCTCTGTAATAATTTATATCCTTTATCTATGACTTTACTTAGCTTTTTAGGAACATTGAATAAAAATAAAATAAAAATTCCCCCCAATATTTTGCTACAAAAGCTACGTTCAACCCACACTTTCATTTTTGGAGTAAAGGAAAAAGAGAGTAGACTGGTTTCGTATGTACCACAAAAAAGTCTAAAGTAATTATTCTAACTTCAATAATCGACTCCACAAAACAAATAGATCCTGAATCTGGTGGAAAATATTGTAATGAAACAAAATCAGGTGTAGTTGATCAATTGTGTAAAATTCCACAGTAAGTAGGAGGACAAGGAGATGGCTATTGTGTGTCTTTTTATTTCATCAATGTTTCAACAAAAGTTGTATATAAAAGGAACAAAAATTGGAAATATTTAAAAGAAGATCGTTTATTGAAGAGAATGCATTTGGGATAATTGACCCGAACCTAACAAAACGGGAAAATAAATTGTTTCTGCCAAAAGATATCAAAAAATATTATATCTGCACATACTTATACAGATGAGCCACAACAAGCAAAGTCATGAAATGCTATAATTAATTGAGAGATATTAAGTTTTTGTTTCTTTAGGAAGAAAATAAGCCAGAGTCATCGTCAGCGAAACGGAAGGGTTGCCGATTTTGTGATCGATACAAAGACTGAAAATCCAAAATTATATGTGCTAAATGCGCTAAGCACATTTATACTGAACACTTAACAACATTTTTCAGTAAGTGTGCACAAGAATAATTTAGATTTTCATTTATACAGGAAAAGGAAATTGTTTGTATATATTGATAGTTTAGATTCTTTGCCGTATTACCAATTTTTTCGGATAAAAATAATTAATAGTGTAATTTAAAAAATATATATATATATATTTGTAAACTAGAGATTGTATTCTTTTGGCTGCAAGCAAAATTTATTTCCATATTTTATTTTTTAAGAATTTTATTCATTGTAGAATATTGGGGTCTGCGAGACCCCGCGCGAGTACTAACGTCAGGAAAATAGGCGCGAGTAACTAAGGGTTAAACTCACTACGTTTGTTTGCAAATCTTTTGACGCTAATTTGACATATTTGCATACAACATATGGAGGATGGAACTAACTTGTCCTTGAAGCGGGAAACAGCTTCTAAAAGAGGATAAGCCAACTATGAGGTCAATGGCATAGCGATGCGAAAGTCAACAGATAAAAAACGCCTCACTTTTTCCCCACGTAAATCCTCAATGAATGCTGGCATTCATATTTGATAGTAAAAGGATATACGTCAGACAGGTAATATTCGCCATTTTTTAATTAAATAATGTAACAGCTTTCTGGATATGAGTTTCTTTTGATTTTTTATGGCATTCTCAAGCTTTCGAACAATTCCACCCTTCTACAGGAGTAAAAAAATGAACAATAATAAAAGGCCGTTAAAACCTCGTTTTAACAACAGAAAGAGATTTTCGATCAAGACCATTCAACTTTAAAAATATCGAAAATATACATAAAGAAAGCATGTAATATTAAAAGCTTTCATATTTTTGTCTTCTCTTTCTCATATCTCTTTATATACCTATTTATTATATTCTTATTTTTTCTCCCCATAGAATATAACAAAATATTTTTAAAACTAAATTCTGTTGACGTTATGTGGCACTGAGTTTGTTGTTGACACACATTAAATATGTTATAATACCTTGATAAAGGTTGGCGTTAAGCCAACTGAAATATTGGTAAAATAAATGATATTTTGATCCAATTTACGCCTTTTTAATTGAAGATTCTTATTTATTATCGAGATTTCAATTAATATAAATGATATTGATCGAAACGTCTTAAGAATTAAAGACATTCGTCTGACAGAGAAGTGCCTTTTTACTATCAAATATTTCATAAATTTAAATAAACTATTTTAATAAAAAAATACAATGAAAATAAATTGATTTGGTCAGGATAAAAGATTTGTATATCTCCCAATACAACATGCGAAAATTAATTTAAAAAAACAACATTTTTTTGATTAATTCTCTCAAATCAAATCCAAATAAAAATATTCCTTCAAAGATTTTCTAATTAATTATTTTTTAACAAAGATATTTTCCCCTGATGTTTATTTACTGTCCCCCCCCCCCCATCTCCAATCAATATTTAATTATACCAAATTGTATTCCCATTTTACATATGCGTTTTGTTTCTTTTAAAACTGTTGGGTAAATAAAACTTAGAAAAAACACAGTGAAGAAAGCATTTGACGATGGGTGCGAGGTTTTCCACACAGAGAGAATCACAAGAAAGTAAAAAAAGTAAGAGGAAGAAAGAAATGTGTAAAAAAAAATTCCAGAAATCGGATAAGTTTTTTAAAAGCCTGGGGAAATGGACCAGATGTCTGGACACGCTTCGGTGGAAAAAAAAAACATATAACAATAGTTTTTTTTTTAAAAGCTTGGAATGTTTTTTTGAAAGTCTCCCTCAAATAGAATAGGAATTTTATTGTCGCGGGGATTAGGTGGTAGTACGGATAATATGCAAATATTATTGATGGTATGTAAGAAAGTATGCAAATATTATTGATGGTATGTAA
Organism: Cordylochernes scorpioides; assembly: GCA_030710605.1. Taxonomy (NCBI): domain Eukaryota; kingdom Metazoa; phylum Arthropoda; class Arachnida; order Pseudoscorpiones; family Chernetidae; genus Cordylochernes; species Cordylochernes scorpioides. Next base: position 67,313,035 of record CP092880.1, read on the forward strand.
GAAAGTATGCAAACGTTATTGATGGTGCGGAAGAAAGTATGCAAATATTATTGATGGTATGGAATTATGTATGCAAATGTTATTGATGGTACGGAAAAATGTGTGCAAATGTTATAGGTGGTACGGAAAAAAGTATGCAAATGTTATTTATAGTGCGGAATAAAGTATGCAAATGTTATTGATGGTACGGAATAAAGTATGCAAATGTTATTGATGGTACGGAATAAAGTATGTAAATGTTATTGATGGTACGGAATAAAGTATGCAAATGTTATTGATGGTATGAAGAAAGTATGCGAATGTTATTGATGGTACGGAATAAAGTATGCAAATGTTATAGATGGTACGAAATTAATTAAGCAAATGTTATTGATGATATGGAATGAAGTATGCAAATGTTATAGATGGTAAAGTATGCAAATGTTATTGATAGTACGAAATTAATTAAGCTAATGTTATTGATGGTATGGAATAAAGTATGCAAATGTTATAGATGGTAACGTATGCAAATGTTATTGATAGTACGGAAATAATTAAGCAAATGTTATTGGTGGTACGGAAGAAAGTATGCAAATGTTATTGATGGTACGGGAGAAAGTATGCAAATGTTATGATGGTACAGAAAGAGTATGCAAATGTTATTGATGGTAAAGTATGCAAATGAATGTGGTACTGATTATTAACCTTGGTTCAGGGATATAGGTTGCTCAATCTACAATTCAGGTCTCAAAAAAAAAAAAGAGAAAAGAAAGTTGAGGGGGGTAAAGATTTCAAACTTAAAGCTATTTTTATTGCCTTCAAGTACTACGAAGCATGATAATCATGATAAAATGTCTATATATATATATATGTTGCACACATACTAGATATTAGAGTGCAGTTTGGTAAATTATACTCACTGATGGACAAGAATGGAAAGATATTGAAACATTATTTTTCCTTGAAAAACTGAGTGAACGCGGATTTTAAACCCTTGTTTAAGAAGACAATAGTCTAGACCTCAGAACCATATGCTGGATCCTAATAAATAACCATGTCAATGTGTAAAATGCGCGTATGCAAATGAGTATGGGAATCACATACCCAATATTTGTATACAAATAGGTTTGTGGATGTGTTTATTCCATATACATAACCTGATAAAAAACTTTGATATTACAATTAGCGTGGCTTCAAGTCTGGAATATGCCAATTAGTCCGATAGGAGGCAAAATTTCCGTTTGATTTGCATAGGTTTCCAAAATATTTGACTTATATTGAGGTGATTTTCGATATTACAATTAGAATTAAGTATGGAAGAAACCATAGCC
>CP092880.1:67322974-67408330 GCA_030710605.1 Cordylochernes scorpioides
TTATTTATTTTTAATATAATAAAGTAAACTTAGAATTGAACGCAGAACAGCATATAACAATAGTAGATTTGTTTGGTAGGGTTCTCCATTGATGAGCAAGGATCTCCCAATATTTTTCGATCGCAGTGAGGATAGTAGGCATTTGTTTCATTTTGGAAAAAGTTAAAATCGTATTAAATAATTTCTTATATATATCCTTATAATTATTATTAAGATGTTCGCCATATGTTTTAGTGGCAAAAGTAGTGAAAAGTAAGATCAATGCATTTGCTTTTCACAAATTCTAAAGAACTGCACAGTCAAAAGGCGTAACACAGAAGAGTAACCCAATTTGAGGAAAGATTGATGTAATTCTCCAATTTCTGTGTAGATACATATTCTATTTACCCATTAAGGAGAATCCTGTATGGGGGAGGGTGATAAAAATATTATGAAGATGTAAGACACAGGCATGAAAGAAAACTTCTGACAACACATTTTAAAAAGTTCCAGCGATGTCCAGCAACAGGAAAGAAGTCAACGCGGCGGTTATCAGAGGAAACAATCCTGCGGCAGAAAACATAATTAAGAGGCAACAGGTCTCCTATCCGCTGATGCTTAGCCTATTGATCTCGCTCAACACGCATGCGCTCACCTACCTACAGCTACCGGAAACTGGATGGTACGCAATTGTAGAGGTACGGACCGTGGGAACTTGGTTTACGTCCCCTTGTTGGGGATGTAGGTATACAATTGTAGAGGTACGGACCGTGAGAACTTGGTTTACGTCCCCTTGTTGGGGATGTAGGTATACAATTGTAGAGGTACGGACCGTGGGAACTTGGTTTACGTCCCCTTGTTGGGGATGTAGGTATACAATTGTAGAGGTACGGACCGTGGGAACTTGGTTTACGTCCCCTTGTTGGGGATGTAGGTATACAATTGTAGAGGTACGGACCGTGGGAACTTGGTTTACGTCCCCTTGTTGGGGATGTAGGTATACAATTGTAGAGGTACGGACCGTGGGAACTTGGTTTACGTCCCTTGTTGGGGATGTAGGTATACAATTGTAGAGGTACGGACCGTGGGAACTTGGTTTACGTCCCCTTGTTGGGGATGTAGGTATACAATTGTAGAGGTACGGACCGTGGGAACTTGGTTTACATCCCCTTGTTGGGGATGTAGGTATACAATTGTAGAGGTACGGACCGTGGGAACTTGGTTTACGTCCCCTTGTTGGGGATGTAGGTATACAATTGTAGAGGTACGGACCGTGGGAACTTGGTTTACATCCCCTTGTTGGGGATGTAGGTATACAATTGTAGAGGTACGGACCGTGGGAACTTGGTTTACGTCCCCTTGTTGGGGATGTAGGTATACAATTGTAGAGGTACGGACCGTGGGAACTTGGTTTACGTCTCCTTGTTGGGGATGTAGGTATACAATTGTAGAGGTACGGACCGTGGGAACTTGGTTTACGTCTCCTTGTTGGGGATGTAGGTATACAATTGTAGAGGTACGGACCGTGGGAACTTGGTTTACGTCCCCTTGTTGGGGATGTAGGTATACAATTGTAGAGGTACGGACCGTGGGAACTTGGTTTACGTCCCCTTGTTGGGGATGTAGGTATACAATTGTAGAGGCACGGACCGTTGGAACTTGGTTTACGTCCCCTTGTTGGGGATGTAGGTATACAATTGTAGAGGTACGGACCGTGGGAACTTGGTTTACGTCCCCTTGTTGGGGATGTAGGTATACAATTGTAGAGGTACGGACCGTGGGAACTTGGTTTACGTCTCCTTGTTGGGGATGTAGGTATACAATTGTAGAGGAACGGACCGTGGGAACTTGGTTTACGTCTCCTTGTTGGGGATGTAGGTATACAATTGTAGAGGAACGGAGCGTGAGAACTTGGTTTACGCCCCCTTGTTGGGGATGTAGGTATACAATTGTAGAGGTACGGACCGTGGGAACTTGGTTTGTGTCCCCTTGTTGGGGATGTGGGTATACAATTGTAGAGGTACGGACCAAGGGAGCTTGGTTTACGTCCCCTTGTTGGGGATGTAGGTATATAATTGTAGAGGTACGGACCGTGGGAACTTGGTTTACGTCCTCTTGTTGGGGATGTAGGTATACAATTGTAGAGGTACGGATCGTGGGAACTTGGTTTACGTCCCCTTGTTGGGGATGTAGGTATACAATTGTAGAGGTACGGACCGTGGGAACTTGGTTTACGTCCCCTTGTTGGGGATGTAGGTATACAATTGTAGAGGTACGGACCGTGGGGACTTGGTTTACGTCCCCTTGTTGGGGATGTGGGTAACAATTGTAGAGGTACGGACCGTAAGAACTTGATTTACGTCCCCTTGTTGGGGATGTAGGTATTCAATTGTAGAGGTACGGAGCGTGGGAACTTGGTTTACGTCCCCTTATTGGGGATGTGGGTAACAATTGTAGAGGTACGGACCGTAAGAACTTGGTTTACGTCCCCTTGTTGGGGATGTAGGTATACCATTGTAGAGGAACGGAGCGTGAGAACTTGGTTTACGTCCCCTTGTTGGGGATGTAGGTATACAATTGTAGAGGCACGGACCGTGGGAACTTGGTTTACGTCCCCTTGTTGGGGATGTAGGTATACAATTGTAGAGGTACGGACCGTGGGAACTTGGTTTACGTCCCCTTGTTGGGGATGTAGGTATACAATTTTAGAGATACGGACCGTGGGAACTTGGTTTACGTCCCCTTGTTGGGGATGTGGGTAACAATTGTAGAGGTACCGACCGTAAGAACTTGATTTACGTCCCCTTGTTGGGGATGTAGGTATACAATTGTAGAGGTACGGAGCGTGGGAACTTGGTTTACGTCCCCTTGTTGGGGATGTAGGTATACAATTGTAGAGGTACGGACCGTGGGAACTTGGTTTGTGTCCCCTTGTTGGGGATGTGGGTATACAATTGTAGAGGTACGGACCGTGGTAATTTGGTTTACGTCCCCTTGTTGGGGATGTGGGTATACAATTGTAGAGGTACGGACCAAGGGAGCTTGGTTTACGTCCCCTTGTTGGGGATGTAGGTATACAATTGTAGAGGTAGGGACCGTGGAAACTTGGTTTACGTCCCCTTGTTGGGGATGTAGGTATACAATTGTAGAGGTACGGACCGTGGGAACTTAGTTTACGTCCTCTTGTTGGGGATGTGGGTATACAATGGTAGAGGTACGGACCATGGGAACTTGGTTTACGTCCCCTTGTTGGGGATGAAGGTATACAATTGTAGAGGTAGGGACCGTGGGAACTAGGTTTACGTCCTCTTGTTGGGGATGTGGGTATACAATTGTAGAGGTACGGATCGTGGGAACTTGGTTTACGTCCCCCTGTTGGGGATGTAGGTATACAATTGTAGAGGTACGGACCGTGGGAACTTGGTTTACGTCCCCTTGTTGGGGATGTAGGTATACAATTGTAGAGGTACAGACCGTGGGAACTTGGTTTACGTCCCCTTGTTGGGGATGTAGGTATACAATTGTAGAGGTACGGACCGTGGGAACTTGGTTTACGTCCCCTTGTTGGGGATGTAGGTATACAATTGTAGAGGTACGGACCGTGGGAACTTGGTTTACGTCCCTTGTTGGGGATGTAGGTATACAATTGTAGAGGTACGGACCGTGGGAACTTGGTTTACGTCTCCTTGTTGGGGATGTAGGTATACAATTGTAGAGGTACGGACCGTGGGAACTTGGTTTACGTCCCCTTGTTGGGGATGTAGGTATACAATTGTAGAGGTACGGACCGTGGGAACTTGGTTTACGTCTCCTTGTTGGGGATGTAGGTATACAATTGTAGAGGTACGGACCGTGGGAACTTGGTTTACGTCCCCTTGTTGGGGATGTAGGTATACAATTGTAGAGGTACGGACCGTCGGAACTTGGTTTACGTCCCCTTGTTGGGGATGTAGGTATACAATTGTAGAGGTACGGACCGTGGGAACTTGGTTTACATCCCCTTGTTGGGGATGTAGGTATACAATTGTAGAGGTACGGACCGTGGGAACTTGGTTTACGTCCCCTTGTTGGGGATGTAGGTATACAATTGTAGAGGTACGGATCGTGGGAACTTGGTTTACGTCTCCTTGTTGGGGATGTAGGTATACAATTGTAGAGGTACGGACCGTGGGAACTTGGTTTACGTCTCCTTGTTGGGGATGTAGGTATACAATTGTAGAGGTACGGACCGTGGGAACTTGGTTTACGTCCCCTTGTTGGGGATGTAGGTATACAATTGTAGAGGTACGGACCGTGGGAACTTGGTTTAGGTCCCCTTGTTGGGGATGTAGGTATACAATTGTAGAGGCACGGACCGTGGGAACTTGGTTTATCGTTCCCTTGTTGGGGATGTAGGTATACAATTGTAGAGGTACGGACCGTGGGAACTTGGTTTACGTCCCCTTGTTGGGGATGTAGGTATACAATTGTAGAGGTACGGACCGTGGGAACTTGGTTTACGTCCCCTTGTTGGGGATGTAGGTATACAATTGTAGAGGTACGGACCGTGGGAATTTGGTTTACGTCTCCTTGTTGGGGATGTAGGTATACAATTGTAGAGGAACGGAGCGTGAGAACTTGGTTTACGTCCCCTTGTTGGGGATGTAGGTATACAATTGTAGAGGTATGGACCGTGGGAACTTGGTTTGTGTCCCCTTGTTGGGGATGTGGGTATACAATTGTAGAGGTACGGACCAAGGGAGCTTGGTTTACGTCCCCTTGTTGGGGATGTAGGTATATAATTGTAGAGGTACGGACCGTGGGAACTTGGTTTACGTCCTCTTGTTGGGGATGTGGGTAACAATTGTAGAGGTACGGACCGTAAGAACTTGATTTACGTCCCCTTGTTGGGGATGTAGGTATACAATTGTAGAGGTACGGAGCGTGGGAACTTGGTTTACGTCCCCTTATTGGGGATGTGGGTAACAATTGTAGAGGTACGGACCGTAAGAACTTGGTTTACGTCCCCTTGTTGGGGATGTAGGTATAATTGTAGAGGTACGGAGCGTGGGAACTTGGTTTACGTCCCCTTGTTGGGGATGTGGGTAACAATTGTAGAGGTACGGACCGTGGGAACTTGGTTTACGTCTCCTTGTTGGGGATGTAGGTATACAATTGTAGAGGAACGGAGCGTGAGAACTTGGTTTACGTCCCCTTGTTGGGGATGTAGGTATACAATTGTAGAGGTACGGACCGTGGGAACTTGGTTTACGTCTCCTTGTTGGGGATGTAGGTATACAATTGTAGAGGTACGGACCGTGGGAACTTGGTTTACGTCCCCTTGTTGGGGATGTAGGTATACAATTGTAGAGGTACGGACCGTGGGAACTTGGTTTACGTCCCCTTGTTGGGGATGTAGGTATACAATTGTAGAGGCACGGACCGTGGGAACTTGGTTTACGTCCCCTTGTTGGGGATGTAGGTATACAATTGTAGAGGTACGGACCGTGGGAACTTGGTTTACGTCCCCTTGTTGGGGATGTAGGTATACAATTGTAGAGGTACGGACCGTGGGAACTTGGTTTACGTCCCCTTGTTGGGGATGTAGGTATACAATTGTAGAGGTACGGACCGTGGGAACTTGGTTTACGTCTCCTTGTTGGGGATTAAGGTATACAATTGTAGAGGAACGGAGCGTGAGAACTTGGTTTACGTCCCCTTGTTGGGGATGTAGGTATACAATTGTAGAGGTACGTACCGTGGGAACTTGGTTTGTGTCCCCTTGTTGGGGATGTGGGTATACAATTGTAGAGGTACGGACCAAGGGAGCTTGGTTTACGTCCCCTTGTTGGGGATGTAGGTATATAATTGTAGAGGTACGGACCGTGGGAACTTGGTTTACGTCCTCTTGTTGGGGATGTGGGTAACAATTGTAGAGGTACGGACCGTAAGAACTTGATTTACGTCCCCTTGTTGGGGATGTAGGTATACAATTGTAGAGGTACGGAGCGTGGGAACTTGGTTTACGTCCCCTTATTGGGGATGTGGGTAACAATTGTAGAGGTACGGACCGTAAGAACTTGGTTTACGTCCCCTTGTTGGGGATGTAGGTATAATTGTAGAGGTACGGAGCGTGGGAACTTGGTTTACGTCCCCTTGTTGGGGATGTGGGTAACAATTGTAGAGGTACGGACCGTAAGAACTTGGTTTACGTCCCCTTGTTGGGGATGTAGGTATACAATTGTAGAGGAACGGAGCGTGAGAACTTGGTTTACGTCCCCTTGTTGGGGATGTAGGTATACAATTGTAGAGGTACGGACCGTGGGAACTTGGTTTACGTCCCCTTGTTGGGGATGTAGGTATACAATTGTAGAGGTACGGACCGTGGGAACTTGGTTTACGTCTCCTTGTTGGGGATGTAGGTATACAATTGTAGAGGAACGGAGCGTGAGAACTTGGTTTACGTCCCCTTGTTGGGGATGTAGGTATACAATTGTAGAGGTACGGACCGTGGGAACTTGGTTTGTGTCCCCTTGTTGGGGATGTGGGTATACAATTGTAGAGGTACGGACCAAGGGAGCTTGGTTTACGTCCCCTTGTTGGGGATGTAGGTATATAATTGTAGAGGTACGGACCGTGGGAACTTGGTTTACGTCCTCTTGTTGGGGATGTGGGTAACAATTGTAGAGGTACGGACCGTAAGAACTTGATTTACGTCCCCTTGTTGGGGATGTAGGTATACAATTGTAGAGGTACGGAGCGTGGGAACTTGGTTTACGTCCCCTTATTGGGGATGTGGGTAACAATTGTAGAGGTACGGACCGTAAGAACTTGGTTTACGTCCCCTTGTTGGGGATGTAGGTATAATTGTAGAGGTACGGAGCGTGGGAACTTGGTTTACGTCCCCTTGTTGGGGATGTGGGTAACAATTGTAGAGGTACGGACCGTAAGAACTTGGTTTACGTCCCCTTGTTAGGGATGTAGGTATACAATTGTAGAGGAACGGAGCGTGAGAACTTGGTTTACGTCCCCTTGTTGGGGATGTAGGTATACAATTGTAGAGGCACGGACCGTAAGAACTTGGTTTACGTCCCCTTGTTGGGGATGTAGGTATACAATTGTAGAGGAACGGAGCGTGAGAACTTGGTTTACGTCCCCTTGTTGGGGATGTAGGTATACAATTGTAGAGGCACGGACCGTGGGAACTTGGTTTACGTCCCCTTGTTGGGGATGTAGGTATACAATTGTAGAGGTACGGACCGTGGGAACTTGGTTTACGTCCCCTTGTTGGGGATGTAGGTATACAATTTTAGAGATACGGACCGTGGGAACTTGGTTTACGTCCCCTTGTTGGGGATGTGGGTAACAATTGTAGAGGTACCGACCGTAAGAACTTGATTTACGTCCCCTTGTTGGGGATGTAGGTATACAATTGTAGAGGTACGGAGCGTGGGAACTTGGTTTACGTCCCCTTGTTGGGGATGTAGGTATACAATTGTAGAGGTACGGACCGTGGGAACTTGGTTTGTGTCCCCTTGTTGGGGATGTGGGTATACAATTGTAGAGGTACGGACCGTGGGAATTTGGTTTACGTCCCCTTGTTGGGGATGTGGGTATACAATTGTAGAGGTACGGACCAAGGGAGCTTGGTTTACGTCCCCTTGTTGGGGATGTAGGTATATAATTGTAGAGGTACGGACCGTGGGAACTTGGTTTACGTCCCCTTGTTGGGGATGTAGGTATACAATTGTAGAGGTAGGGACCGTGGAAACTTGGCTTACGTCCCCTTGTTGGGGATGTAGGTATACAATTGTAGAGGTACGGACCGTGGGAACTTAGTTTACGTCCTCTTGTTGGGGATGTGGGTATACAATGGTAGAGGTACGGACCATGGGAACTTGGTTTACGTCCCCTTGTTGGGGATGTAGGTATACAATTGTAGAGGTAGGGACCGTGGGAACTAGGTTTACGTCCTCTTGTTGGGGATGTGGGTATACAATTGTAGAGGTACGGATCGTGGGAACTTGGTTTACGTCCCCCTGTTGGGGATGTAGGTATACAATTGTAGAGGTACGGACCGTGGGAACTTGGTTTACGTCCCCTTGTTGGGGATGTAGGTATACAATTGTAGAGGTACAGACCGTGGGAACTTGGTTTACGTCCCCTTGTTGGGGATGTAGGTATACAATTGTAGAGGTACGGACCGTGGGAACTTGGTTTACGTCCCCTTGTTGGGGATGTAGGTATACAATTGTAGAGGTACGGACCGTGGGAACTTGGTTTACGTCCCTTGTTGGGGATGTAGGTATACAATTGTAGAGGTACGGACCGTGGCAACTTGGTTTACGTCTCCTTGTTGGGGATGTAAGTATACAATTGTAGAGGTACGGACCGTGGGAACTTGGTTTACGTCCCCTTGTTGGGGATGTAGGTATACAATTGTAGAGGTACGGACCGTGGGAACTTGGTTTACGTCTCCTTGTTGGGGATGTAGGTATACAATTGTAGAGGTACGGACCGTGGGAACTTGGTTTACGTCCCCTTGTTGGGGATGTAGGTATACAATTGTAGAGGTACGGACCGTCGGAACTTGGTTTACGTCCCCTTGTTGGGGATGTAGGTATACAATTGTAGAGGTACGGACCGTGGGAACTTGGTTTACATCCCCTTGTTGGGGATGTAGGTATACAATTGTAGAGGTACGGACCGTGGGAACTTGGTTTACGTCCCCTTGTTGGGGATGTAGGTATACAATTGTAGAGGCACGGACCGTGGGAACTTGGTTTACGTCCCCTTGTTGGGGATGTAGGTATACAATTGTAGAGGTACGGACCGTGGGAACTTGGTTTACGTCCCCTTGTTGGGGATGTAGGTATACAATTGTAGAGGTACGGACCGTGGGAACTTGGTTTACGTCCCCTTGTTGGGGATGTAGGTATACAATTGTAGAGGTACGGACCGTGGGAACTTGGTTTACGTCTCCTTGTTGGGGATGTAGGTATACAATTGTAGAGGAACGGAGCGTGAGAACTTGGTTTACGTCCCCTTGTTGGGGATGTAGGTATACAATTGTAGAGGTACGGACCGTTGGAACTTGGTTTGTGTCCCCTTGTTGGGGATGTGGGTATACAATTGTAGAGGTACGGACCAAGGGAGCTTGGTTTACGTCCCCTTGTTGGGGATGTAGGTATATAATTGTAGAGGTACGGACCGTGGGAACTTGGTTTACGTCCTCTTGTTGGGGATGTGGGTAACAATTGTAGAGGTACGGAGCGTGGGAACTTGGTTTACGTCCCCTTATTGGGGATGTGGGTATACAATTGTAGAGGAACGGAGCGTGAGAACTTGGTTTACGTCTCCTTGTTGGGGATGTAGGTATACAATTGTAGAGGTACGGACCGTGGGAACTTGGTTTACGTCCCCTTGTTGGGGATGTAGGTATACAATTGTAGAGGTACGGACCGTGGGAACTTGGTTTACGTCCCCTTGTTGGGGATGTAGGTATACAATTGTAGAGGCACGGACCGTGGGAACTTGGTTTACGTCCCCTTGTTGGGGATGTAGGTATACAATTGTAGAGGTACGGAGCGTGGGAACTTGGTTTACGTCCCCTTATTAGGGATGTGGGTAACAATTGTAGAGGTACGGAGCGTGGGAATTTGGTTTACGTCCCCTTGTTGGGGATAAGGGTATACAATTGTAGAGGTACGGAACAAGGGAGCTTGGTTTACGTCCCCTTGTTGGGGATGTAGGTATATAATTGTAGAGGTACGGACCGTGGGAACTTGGTTTACGTCCCCTTGTTGGGGATGTAGGTATACAATTGTAGAGGTAGGGACCGTGGAAACTTGGTTTACGTCCCCTTGTTGGGGATGTAGGTATACAATTGTAGAGGTACGGACCGTGGGAACTTAGTTTACGTCCTCTTGTTGGGGATGTGGGTATACAATGGTAGAGGTACGGACCATGGGAACTTGGTTTACGTCCCTTGTTGGGGATGTAGGTATACAATTGTAGAGGTACGGACCGTGGGAACTTGGTTTACGTCCCCTTGTTGGGGATGTAGGTATACAATTGTAGAGGTACGGACCGTGGGAACTTGGTTTACGTCCCTTGTTGGGGATGTAGGTATACAATTGTAGAGGTACGGACCGTGGGAACTTGGTTTACGTCCCCTTGTTGGGGATGTAGGTATACAATTGTAGAGGTACGGACCGTGGGAACTTGGTTTACATCCCCTTGTTGGGGATGTAGGTATACAATTGTAGAGGTACGGACCGTGGGAACTTGGTTTACGTCCCCTTGTTGGGGATGTAGGTATACAATTGTAGAGGTACGGACCGTGGGAACTTGGTTTACGTCTCCTTGTTGGGGATGTAGGTATACAATTGTAGAGGTACGGACCGTGGGAACTTGGTTTACGTCCCCTTGTTGGGGATGTAGGTATACAATTGTAGAGGTACGGACCGTGGGAACTTGGTTTACGTCCCCTTGTTGGGGATGTAGGTATACAATTGTAGAGGTACGGACCGTGGGAACTTGGTTTACGTCCCCTTGTTGGGGATGTAGGTATACAATTGTAGAGGTACGGACCGTGGGAACTTGGTTTACGTCCCCTTGTTGGGGATGTAGGTATACAATTGTAGAGGTACGGACCGTGGGAACTTGGTTTACGTCCCCTTGTTGGGGATGTAGGTATACAATTGTAGAGGTACGGACCGTGGGAACTTGGTTTACGTCCCCTTGTTGGGGATGTAGGTATACAATTGTAGAGGTACGGACCGTGGGATCTTAGTTTACGTCTCCTTGTTGGGGATGTAGGTATACAATTGTAGAGGTACGGACCGTGGGAACTTGGTTTACGTCCCCTTGTTGGGGATGTAGGTATACAATTGTAGAGGTACGGACCGTGGGAACTTGGTTTACGTCCCCTTGTTGGGGATGTAGGTATACAATTGTAGAGGCACGGACCGTGGGAACTTGGTTTACGTCCCCTTGTTGGGGATGTAGGTATACAATTGTAGAGGTACGGACCGTGGGAACTTGGTTTACGTCCTCTTGTTGGGGATGTAGGTATACAATTGTAGAGGTACGGATCGTGGGAACTTGGTTTACGTCCCCTTGTTGGGGATGAAGGTATACAATTGTTGAGGTACGGACCGTGGGAACTTGGTTTGTGTCCCCTTGTTGGGGATGTGGGTATACAATTGTAGAGGTACGGACCGTAAGAACTTGATTTACGTCCCCTTGTTGGGGATGTAGGTATACAATTGTAGAGGTACGGACCGTGGGAACTTGGTTTACGTCCCCTTGTTGGGGATGTAGGTATATAATTGTAGAGGTACGGACCGTGGGAACTTGGTTTACGTCCTCTTGTTGGGGATGTAGGTATACAATTGTAGAGGTACGGATCGTGGGAACTTGGTTTACGTCCCCTTGTTGGGGATGAAGGTATACAATTGTAGAGGTACGGACCGTGGGAACTTGGTTCACGTCCCCTTGTTGGGGATGTAGGTATACAATTGTAGAGGTACGGACCGTGGGGACTTGGTTTACGTCCCCTTGTTGGGGATGTGGGTAACAATTGTAGAGGTACGGACCGTAAGAACTTGATTTACGTCCCCTTGTTGGGGATGTAGGTATACAATTGTAGAGGTACGGAGCGTGGGAACTTGGTTTACGTCCCCTTATTAGGGATGTGGGTAACAATTGTAGAGGTACGGACCGTAAGAACTTGGTTTACGTCCCCTTGTTGGGGATGTAGGTATAATTGTAGAGGTACGGAGCGTGGGAACTTGGTTTACGTCCCCTTGTTGGGGATGTGGGTAACAATTGTAGAGGTACGGACCGTAGAAACTTGGTTTACGTCCCCTTGTTGGGGATGTAGGTATACAATTGTAGAGGAACGGAGCGTGAGAACTTGGTTTACGTCCCCTTGTTGGGGATGTAGGTATACAATTGTAGAAGCACGGACCGTGGGAACTTGGTTTACGTCCCCTTGTTGGGGATGTAGGTATACAATTGTAGAGGTACGGACCGTGGGAACTTGGTTTACGTCCCCTTGTTGGGGATGTAGGTATACAATTGTAGAGATACGGACCGTGGGAACTTGGTTTACGTCCCCTTGTTGGGGATGTAGGTATACAATTGTAGAGATACGGACCGTAAGAACTTGGTTTACGTCCCCTTGTTGGGGATGTGGGTAACAATTGTAGAGGTACCGACCGTAAGAACTTGATTTACGTCCCCTTGTTGGGGATGTAGGTATAAAATTGTAGAGGTACGGAGCGTGGGAACTTGGTTTACGTCCCCTTGTTGGGGATGTGGGTATACAATTGTAGAGGTACGGACCGTGGGAATTTGGTTTACGTCCCCTTGTTGGGGATGTGGGTATATAATTGTAGAGGTACGGACCGTGGGAGCTTGGTTTACGTCCCCTTGTTGGGGATGTAGGTATATAATTGTAGAGGTACGGACCGTGGGAACTTGGTTTACGTCCCCTTGTTGGGGATGTAGGTATACAATTGTAGAGGTAGGGACCGTGGAAACTTGGTTTACGTCCCCTTGTTGGGGATGTAGGTATACAATTGTAGAGGTAGGGACCGTGGGAACTAGGTTTACGTCCTCTTGTTGGGGATGTGGGTATACAATGGTAGAGGTACGGATCGTGGGAACTTGGTTTACGTCCCCCTGTTGGGGATGTAGGTATACAATTGTAGAGGTACGGACCGTGGGAACTTGGTTTACGTCCCCTTGTTGGGGATGTAGGTATACAATTGTAGAGGTACGGATCGTAGGAACTTGGTTTACGTCCCCCTGTTGGGGATGTAGGTATACAATTGTAGAGGTACGGATCGTGGGAACTTGGTTTACGTCCCCTTGTTGGGGATGTGGGTATACAATTGTAGAGGTACGGACCGTGGGAATTTGGTTTACGTCCCCTTGTTGGGGATGTGGGTATATAATTGTAGAGGTACGGACCGTGGGAGCGTGGTTAAGTCCCCTTGTTGGGGATGTAGGTATATAATTGTAGAGGTACGGACCGTGGGAACTTGGTTTACGTCCCCTTGTTGGGGATGTAGGTATACAATTGTAGAGGTAGGGACCGTGGAAACTTGGTTTACGTCCCCTTGTTGGGGATGTAGGTATACAATTGTAGAGGTACGGACCGTAAGAACTTGATTTACGTCCCCTTGTTGGGGATGTGGGTAACAATTGTAGAGGTACGGACCGTAAGAACTTGATTTACGTCCCCTTGTTGGGGATGTAGGTATACAATTGTAGAGGTACGGACCGTGGGAACTTGGTTTACGTCCCCTTGTTGGGGATGTAGGTATACAATTGTAGAGGTACGGACCATGGGAACTTGGCTTACGTCCCCTTGTTGGGGATGTAGGTATACAATTGTAGAGGTACGGACCGTGGGAACTTGGTTTACGTCCCTTTGTTGGGGATGTGGGTATACAATTGTAGAGGTACGGACCGTGGGAACTTGGTTTACGTCCCCTTTTTGGGGATGTAGGTATACAATTGTAGAGGTACGGAGCGTGGGAACTTGGTTTACGTCCCCTTGTTGGGGATGTAGGTATACAATTGTAGAGGTACGGACCGTGGGAACTTGGTTTACGTCCCCTTTTTGGGGATGTAGGAATACAATTGTAGAGGTACGGAGCGTGGGAACTTGGTTTACGTCCCCTTTTTGGGGATGTAGGAATACAATTGTAGAGGTACGGAGCGTGGGAACTTGGTTTACGTCCCCTTTTTGGGGATGTAGGAATACAATTGTAGAGGTACGGACCGTGGTAACTTGGTTTACGTCCCCTTTTTGGGGATGTAGGTATACAATTGTAGAGGTACGGAGCGTGGGAACTTGGTTTACGTCCCCTTGTTGGGGATGTAGGTATACAATTGTAGAGGTACGGACCGTGGGAACTTGGTTTACGTCCCCTTGTTGGGGATGTAGGAATACAATTGTAGAGGTACGGACCGTGGGAACTTGGTTTACGTCCCCTTGTTGGGGATGTAGGTATACAATTGTAGAGGTACGGAGCGTGGGAACTTGGTTTACGTCCCCTTGTTGGGGATGTAGGTATACAATTGTAGAGGTACGGACCGTGGGAACTTGGCTTACGTCCCCTTGTTGGGGATGTAGGTATACAATTGTAGAGGTACGGACCGTGGGAACTTGGTTTACGTCCCCTTGTTGGGGATGTAGGTATACAATTGTAGAGGTACGGACCGTGGGAACTTGGTTTACGTCCCTTTGTTGGGGATGTGGGTATACAATTGTAGAGGTACGGACCGTGGGAACTTGGTTTACGTCCCCTTTTTGGGGATGTAGGTATACAATTGTAGAGGTACGGAGCGTGGGAACTTGGTTTACGTCCCCTTGTTGGGGATGTAGGTATACAATTGTAGAGGTACGGAGCGTGGGAACTTGGTTTACGTCCCCTTTTTGGGGATGTAGGAATACAATTGTAGAGGTACGGAGCGTGGGAACTTGGTTTACGTCCCCTTTTTGGGGATGTAGGAATACAATTATAGAGGTCCGGACCGTGGGAACTTGGTTTACGTCCCCTTTTTGGGGATGTAGGAATACAATTGTAGAGGTACGGACCGTGGTAACTTGGTTTACGTCCCCTTTTTGGGGATGTAGGTATACAATTGTAGAGGTACGGAGCGTGGGAACTTGGTTTACGTCCCCTTGTTGGGGATGTAGGTATACAATTGTAGAAGTACGGAGCGTGGGAACTTGGTTTACGTCCCCTTGTTGGGGATGTAGGTATAAAATTGTAGAGGTACGGACCGTAGGAACTTGGTTTACGTCCCCTTGTTGGGGATGTAGGTATACAATTGTAGAGGTACGGACCGTGGGAACTTGGTTTACGTCCCCTTGTTGGGGATGTAGGTATACAATTGTAGAGGAACGGAGCGTGAGAACTTGGTTTACGTCCCCTTGTTGGGGATGTAGGTATACAATTGTAGAGGTACGGACCGTGGGAACTTGGTTTACGTCCCTTTGTTGGGGATGTGGGTATACAATTGTAGAGGTACGGACCGTGGGAACTTGGTTTACGTCCCCTTTTTGGGGATGTAGGTATACAATTGTAGAGGTACGGAGCGTGGGAACTTGGTTTACGTCCCTTTGTTGGGGATGTGGGTATACAATTGTAGAGGTACGGACCGTGGGAACTTGGTTTACGTCCCCTTTTTGGGGATGTAGGTATACAATTGTAGAGGTACGGACCGTGGGAACTTGGTTTACGTCCCCTTGTTGGGGATGTAGGTATACAATTGTAGAGATACGGACCGTGGGAACTTGGTTTACGTCCCCTTGTTGGGGATGTAGGTATACAATTGTAGAGATACGGACCGTAAGAACTTGGTTTACGTCCCCTTGTTGGGGATGTGGGTAACAATTGTAGAGGTACCGACCGTAAGAACTTGATTTACGTCCCCTTGTTGGGGATGTAGGTATAAAATTGTAGAGGTACGGAGCGTGGGAACTTGGTTTACGTCCCCTTGTTGGGGATGTGGGTATACAATTGTAGAGGTACGGACCGTGGGAATTTGGTTTACGTCCCCTTTTTGGGGATGTAGGAATACAATTGTAGAGGTACGGAGCGTGGGAACTTGGTTTACGTCCCCTTTTTGGGGATGTAGGAATACAATTATAGAGGTCCGGACCGTGGGAACTTGGTTTACGTCCCCTTTTTGGGGATGTAGGAATACAATTGTAGAGGTACGGACCGTGGTAACTTGGTTTACGTCCCCTTTTTGGGGATGTAGGTATACAATTGTAGAGGTACGGAGCGTGGGAACTTGGTTTACGTCCCCTTGTTGGGGATGTAGGTATACAATTGTAGAAGTACGGAGCGTGGGAACTTGGTTTACGTCCCCTTGTTGGGGATGTAGGTATAAAATTGTAGAGGTACGGACCGTAGGAACTTGGTTTACGTCCCCTTGTTGGGGATGTAGGTATACAATTGTAGAGGTACGGACCGTGGGAACTTGGTTTACGTCCCCTTGTTGGGGATGTAGGTATACAATTGTAGAGGTACGGAGCGTGGGAACTTGGTTTACGTCCCCTTGTTGGGGATGTAGTTTCAAGGTATAGAGACTTAATAAAGGTTTCCATTTTTCTGTAAATAAGTGTAAATGCTACTAAATTTTGAAATATTAATTTTAATAAATCATTTAAAACATCGAATATGTATTGTGTATGTCACCTAACCGTATTTGAAATATTAAAATTAGATCAAAAGTCTTGAGATTCTGATTTTAAATACTGTTACTGAACTATAATACACGTCGATATAAAAATCTACACCTTAACAATTTTGTCCCAACTCATTTTTAAATTTTAGTTTTTTTCTCTTTTATCTATTAACAACAAACTGAAACAAACAGTCTTTTCTAAATTTATCTTCTAGCATCTTGGGCTGTGGTAAAAAAAAAGGGAGATACCTTAAGCAGATGTTTAAGAAGTCGACACCAGCGGTTCATTAGTTGTTGATCCCTACACGCATAATCCTCTTTCAGGAAGTAATCAACCCACACGGGATAAACCTTTCGTCCGATCTCTTCTCTTATTTACACAACTCCACTACAGGACATCCTGGAGAAAACCTATAAATATATCCTACCAAGAAAACTTCCCAGGTAGCACAGTTAGAAAAACTGATACACGTTCTTTCTACAGAGCCCAACAAACATAAGGCCAGTAATTTATAGAACATATTGAACTAATTGTAGAACGAAAACTGCAATTATACCGCGAATGTTTCTTTTGAACGAAAAATTGAAATTTATTTTAGTGAGAAATAACGATTATTTCCAACCTTAGGGATGAAGTATGATAGGATGAATAGTGAATAGTAATGATAAGCGGCAAAATAAAAGTGTCCAGGGATGGGAATCGAACCCACAGTGTTCCGCTTACCGGGCAGATGCCATGTCCACTAGGCTACCTTGGACATATTTTTCTGTTCGTAAATATTATATAAAGTAATTTATAAGCCGCATTATATTGTATCATATCGAACAAATCGTAAAGATAGAGGCTGCCTGGCCAGCATTCATGATTCCAAACATTAAAGATACTTTGCTCAGTAAATCTTTTAAAATAATAATTTAAAAAAAGATTTACTGGTCAATGTATCTTGTAATTTTAAGAATTAACTTATTGAGCAAGTTTTTAAAAAAATATTTTATAATTGTTGTTGACACACTTTAAAATCTTTAATTAAAAAGGCATATATTGGATCAAAATATCATTTATTTTACCAATATTTCAGTTGGCTGAACGCCAAACTTTATCAAGGTATTATAACATATTTAATGTGTATTAACCAATGTTATAACACCTTGATAAAGGTTGGCGTTCAGCCAACTGAAATATTGGTAAAATAAATGATATTTTGATCCAATATATGCCTTTTTAATTAAAGATTTATTTATGGATTGCTCTATTTTCAAAACACTTTAAAATGTTATAACACCTTGATAAAGGTTGGCGTTCAGCCAACTGAAATATTGGTAAAATAAATGATATTTTGATCCAATATATGCCTTTTTAATTATTTTTTTAAAAAGAATATTGGACTAATGTTACAACATGAACGAATTAAGCGTATCTTTAGTAAATGATAAAAAAGAGCGAAGTTTCGAGCAAAAAAAAAAAAGTCTCTTCGTTTGGTTTTTAAACCATTAAAAGCGATAAAAAATTTAAAAATAATATTGTACGTATTATTATTTCTCTATTTATATGCTTTAAAAAAATACTCTTTTTCCTTTTCTACAAATTGTTTTTTTTTTGATAAAAGAATACTTCTCGAAAAGTTTCTTTATAAAAATAAAAATAAAGTTTCTCGTTACGTATAAAAATAATTAGGAAGTTTTTTAGTAATTCAATTTTTTTATAATAACACAGTAAAAGTTTTGTTATTGAGTTTATTGTCGACCTGTGTTTGTAGCAAGAGGAGATGGGAGGCAATTATTTGGAAGAAAACTTGAAGGAAATGATCTTTTTTAACAATTACATATAAAAACTTTCTATAGGGAGCTGTCACGTAATCGGCTTATTCATAAAAAAATAAAACTCCGGTAGATTGAGCCTTTTAAAAAGAGATAGATTTTTATTATAGTTGTTGTTATATAAGAGGTTTGTTTAAATATTTAAGAAAAAGCTTATACTCCATAAACTTTCAAATAACATTTGAAAAAGGCTTATCCATCTTCCTTATTTGGTGTAGTTTACATTTTTTAATATTACATCTTATATGTTGTATTACAAATATATATATATTACATATTTACACATTTATATATTACATATTTGTTCGTATTGGACAGCTTGATGAATTTGTAGACAAAAAAGAAAAGTATAAAAATTTTGATCAATTTTGTAAATACATATACAACTTTCTTTTGAATTGGAAAAAAAAAAGAACTGCGATGCTTGCTTTGTGTGTTTTGCTTTGTTGTTTGTTTTTCTCTTTGGACAATTTTCTTTAGTTAAATTATGTAAAATAATGAATCGAACAGGATTGTATATAGCCGAATTGCTGTGATGCAGTGAAAGGTATTGACGCAAATATCCCTGAGTTTGGGATATCGCGTTTCATGATGTTAATAAAGTTAATATTACATATTTACATATGCATTTTACATATATACCATTTCAATATATCCGTGGTATGTATATATGTTTTTATATATTTATGGGAGTTTTATGTTTTAAATGAGGTCTCCAACTTTCATTATTTTCTTGTGTATATATTCTTTCCCCCTCTATTAAAATAGGTATTCATTTCTTTTTTTAGACAAACAGCTTTTAGAGTGTACATAGGTCTCCAACCTGGGTTGTCCTTCAGACTTAAGTTTTATTGTGAAAAATAGTACAGAAGTGAGAGAAATTGTACTGTGATCAGGGTGGATAAATTAAGAAAAACAAATTATTCTTGATTTTTCAGGATGCCCCAAAGACCAACTTTTTTGGTCGTTGAGATAGAGCTTGCACCACGCTGATGAAAGCTAACAGCCCAAAACGCGTACGTGGTTAGCTTTTCTTGATCAATCAAGAAATGGTATTTGGCCATTTCTTAAAAATCAACGCTTAGTTGATATTTATTCCGACAGTGCAGTCATCAGTAGCTTTTAGTTGCACAATCAGGAGATGCCTTTTTTCTTAAGTTTTTTGTTTGGCAAATTATCTTTGATAAACTTTCTGTAAGCTACAGATAAGCTCGAATTCAGTCAAAAGTACACCTATCCCTCCGATTTACACGGTACTTGTTTTACACGTTTTCGCTTTTACACGGTTTTCCAAATAAGTTTTTTTGTTGTTTTTATCGCACTTTACTAAAATGCGATATTCTCCTCTATACTACCTATGTTGAAAAGAATATTGGGAGGCTCTGATTCATGAGGGGGCGAACACCTATTCAGATTTGACAGTTTAATATACACCTATCCCTCGATTTACACGTTTTTCTCAGGAACGTATCTACCGTGTAAATCGGGGGATAGGTGTATATTTTTTATCTGATGAGAGAGAAGAAAGAGAGAAAATAGAGGTAACCCGGCCTCCTGGAGCGTAACCTCTATTTTATCTCTTTCTTCCTTTTTATCAGATAAAAAATATACTTTTGACTGAATTCGAGCTTATCTGTAGCTTACAGAAAAGTAAAGTTTATGATAAGATATAATCTTTCTAGCCATTTAAAATCCAGCGAGGAGGCTTTACGAAATTTGTGAGTGATTTGGACATAGGATAGCTAGCGATTTGCGTTCCAAAAAAACCCGGGTCAACTTTATTTTCTCTCTCTTAAATTGACACTTAAAGTGTTCGTTGAGTCAGTTTTTAACTGGTGTTGTGATCCATTATCACCAATACGTTTTGTAATGAGGTTGTAAACAAAGTGCATTGTTTTAATGCATTTTCAAAGGGAGAGGTGACTTTTGGTATATATTTGTATATGTAATTGTATATCTGAATTTATATTAATAAAACTTATAGATATTGGTATCTTCTTGATTATTTAATATTGGATATTACAAATATATTTTTCAAAATTTTGCCTTAAATAAAAAAATAACTACATTGATGCCTCTTTCAGAATAATGAATAATTTTTCCCTTTATTCCCTTTGTCTTTTAAATAAACCTAAAACACACACTTCAATACGAAAACATTGGTTAGTAAATCCCAAGAATAAAAACACAAAATGGAAAGGTATATCGGATAGTACAAATATTTGCATAACAGAATTACATTGATGCCTCTTATAGAATAATAAAGAATATCTCCCTTTATTATCTTTATCTTTTAAATAAACCTAAAACACACACTTCAATACGAACATTGGTCATAAAACCCCGAGAAAAAAAAAACACAAAATGGAAAGGACAAAGAAAGACTCTAGTTACAACCAGATGTTCAGTATTGGCAGGTGGCAAAAATAAATACATAACTCTATTATGTATGTAATGCAGTCTTTATACGACAGTAGATTCTAATACAGGTTTTATTCAGTTATCCTAATAAAATAGAGATATTTGCATAACTAATTCTATCTGCATACTTGTTCGAGAGATCCAGTTAAATTAGAGGTTTGCTTTGTTTCTCAAATGAAATTATTATAATGGGGAATGGCTCTTTCGTGTTGGAAGGTAAATTACATTAGGAGAGGATAGGGAAAAAACGAACTCTTTCTAAACAAAGTTGGATGAAATTAATAAAAAGGAAAATCTTAGCGTGTCATTGTGTTACATATTTACATATAGTATTTCATTTAGAATTTGAAATTTCTCTTCAACACTAACCAAATATTGGAGGCGAAATAATCAATAAACTCAAGCTGGAAAAGATTGGAAGAGTCTAGTTCCATGAGGGGTCTAGTTCCAAGAGAAGAGTCTAGTTCCAAGAAGAGTCTAGTTCCAAAAAGAGTCTAGTTGAAGAGTCTAGTTCCAAGAATAGTCTAGTTGAAGAGTCTAGTTCCAAGAATAATCTAGTTGAAGAGTCTAGTTCAAAAAGAAAAGTCTAGTTCCAGGAATAATCTAGTTGAAGAGTCTAGTTCCAAGAATAATCTAGTTGAAGAGTCTACTTCCAAGAGAAGAGTCTAGTTCCAAGAATAATCTAGTTGAAGAGTCTAGTTCCAAGAGAAGAGTCTAGTTGAAGAGTCTAGTTCCAAGAGTAGAGTCTAGTTCCAAGAGAAGAGTCTAGTTCCAGTTTTACACAGTATTTCTCCTATCTATAAGGATAACAAGTCAATATAACCGTAGTATATTTTAAAGGATCGCTGGACGAGTGGTGTAAACCATTTGAAGGACCTGGCTCTTCAGTTCTGAACCTCCCAAATGTTTCGCCAGTTTTTGATCTATCAAACCACTCTAATATTGTATTGTGCTCTGCACTTCTTATATATTTGACACTTTTGACGAATCCTTGATAAAGCTACATTTAGCCAAACTATGGACATGGTAAAAATATACACTCATGGACAAAACTTAAGAAGGTTGTACCTTTTAACATGTATATCTGGATTCAAACAATAATTCTGAAAGATATTTGATACACAGTAACCATTTTTGAAGACACACGAGATAACCAAGTGTAAAAAAAATGTTTTCTGTCTCCTTTAAAAAAAAAAAAAAAACGACCGGCAACATCCTAGACTTTCCACTTCCTTAAATTTTGTCTATGAGTGTGAATTCTCTCATCAAGTATTACCTTTCCGCAAACAAACAAATCAGTTAAATATAAGACTATGAGGCTCTATTTGTATTAAGGAAAAAGTACGATTAAAAAAAATAATAATAAAACAACTTCATACTGTCTTTTTCTATAGACAGACAGAATGTACTGTCCTATAAGCTTATGTCCATAGTTTTCTTGAAAACCATTTCTGAGATTCCATCCTTCAGTGCTGCGTATATAAGCAGAATGATCCAATACAGTATTAGAGCTCTGAGAAGCGGTCTGGTGGATTAAATTGGCGAAACCGTTGGGAGGGTTCACCACTGATGAGCCAAGCCCTCCCAATATATTTTTTCATCGCTGTAAGGACAGTAGAAGTTTGTATTATGTATAAAAGAAACATTCGCGCTTTCAAATCCTTTCATTATATATCAATATATTATATTGACACCTTTAGTCTATTATTACAAAAACCAAAGATAAATTAAACAAAGAATAATGTACTTATTTACAATTTAGTGATAAAAATATAAAAACAACTTTATATTCTGAATATAATAATGACTCTAATACCCCCCCCTCCCCGATTATTGCACAAGTCTAACCCCACCAGTGAGTCCAAGTAAACAAATGAGGCTCTGACATAGGAGGAGTTCCAACTGCGCTTTTTACATGTGCATATCTATGGTGTACTTATAACAAAAGCAGTCGCCATCATGGCTGCCTATTTTGAAAATAGAGCAATCCATAAATAAATCTTTAATTAAAAAGACATATATTAGATCAAAATATCATTTATTTTATCAATATTTCAGTTGGCTGAACGCCAACCTTTATCAAGGTATTATAACATTTTAAAGTGTGTAACACTTGGGACGTGTATAACACACTTTAAAATGTTATAATACCTTGATAAAGGTTGGCGTTCAGCCAACTGAAATATTGGTAAACTAAATGATATTTTGATCCAATATATGCCTTTTTTAATATGATGTACTAGCGCGGCATCTGTTATCAAAATTGTTTAATTTCAAAATGAATCTAAAATAGTTTCGAATTTTGATATGCCTTTTTAATTAAAGATTTATTTATGGATTACTCTATTTTCAAAAATATAAAGGTAGGTGTTCAAAATCTTCACTCAATAGTCAACGTGCAGTGTCTTAGAAAGACGACAAAAGAAACTACGCACTAATTCCTATGGAGTTGCCATGGTGAAGATTATGATATTCCCACCGGTGGAATTCAACCAATTAGAGTCGTCTCAAGGTCAAATACTATTTGTTCAGTAATTACTCGTGCCGCACGGCATATATTTATCAGACGATATGTATCCTACGTGGGCGCCATAACTCGCGCAATTGGCGCGTGCCGAGATGTAATTGGCGGGAAAAGCTAAGCCTAATCGTATGCCCGACATTGAAATTCCATTAGGCTTCTTCTCTCTCTCTCTATCTTCTAGCCCTTGAATAATATACACTCATGGACAAAACTTAAGAAAATAGAAAGTCTTTGATGCCTCGGTGGTCTGTTTTTTTTTTTTTTTGAAGAAGAAGAAGACAGAGGCAATTTTGTTCACACTTGGTTATTTCGTGTGTCTTCAAAAAAGTTATATCAATCAAGCTATATCAAATATCTATTCAGAGTTATTGTCTGATTCCTGATATACATGTTAAAAAATACAACTTCCTTAATTTTGTCCATGAGTGTATACACACTTGGTTATCTCGTGTGTCTTCAATGAAGGTCACTGTAATATATTTCAGAGTTATTGTCCCGATATACATGCTAAAAGGTACAACTTCCTTAAGTTTTGTCCATGAGTGTAGTTGTTATATTTTTAATGTTCTCTTACGCAAATATAAATTTATTTTTGGAGTTTGTTTATTCAATACAGGAAAAATATATTTTTAAGATGAAAACATTATTGTGATGGAAGGAATACATTATTGAGATATTGAGATTGAAACTACTCTTTTACAATGTCCATATAAATATTTAAATAAATAAGATTATATTTAATTGAAAAGGAATATTTTGATCCAATATATGCCTTTTTAATTAAAGATTTTACACAAATAAATTTACAGGCAATGCGCTTCTTTTAAATATCATCAAATATTATCTCTACAGACCTTACTGCAATGATATGAGTTATTAAATGAGAGGGCTTGGCTCATCAGTAGTGAACCCTCTCAGTGATGGGCCAAGCCCTCTCATTCAATAACTCATATCATTGCAATAAGGTCTGTAGAGATAATATTTGATGATATTTAAAAGAAGCGCATTGCCAGTAAATTTATTTGTGTAAAATATTAACGATAGATGGCAATTAAATTTAATTTAATTAAAGATTTATATTAATGAATTGCTCTATTTAAAAAATAAGATTATATATAATGACAAATATATATATATGAATACATTAAAAAACGAAAGAAAAAAATAAAAGATAAAAAGATCAGGTGTTGAAATCAATATTAAAAATGACATATCCTGACCAGGAGCACATGTGCTTTACAGAAGGCAGAGCGCCATCTGGTGGAACAGAAATCAACTAAACATTGATTTAGTCTGTTCCCTGATATTTGGCCAACCCAATTTTTTGATAAATCAAGAAAATCCATCCACGAACGCGTTTCGTGCTTTTGGCGCTCGTCAGCGTGGAGTAGGCTGAACCACTGCGACCAAAAATATTTTTTGGTCCCAATGGCTTCCCGAAAAATTATAAATATATATGTTATAATAAATATTATTTTGAGATAGAGATTAATTGCTGGTTGAATACATGAGTACTTAATGGTATTGTTTGCAGTCGTGTCATCTTGAAAGAAAAGCAGAAGAATAATTATTTACTATCAAGTAGTTTTTATTTTAAATTACTTGAAGAAAATTACAATAAGACATTTTTCACAGTTATATAGAATTTATGAAATGAATTCTATATTAGTGAATTTCAAAAATAGGTTAGATAACTACATATTTACACAACAAGTATATTAAAAGTCGGCGTATTCTAAAACTATGGTCAAAAAACAAGTAGAATTATCAATGAATGAAAATATATATTTTTTAATTTATAGAATATTTTTATATTTAGATTATATAATATATTTCCATTTTATTAATATAGATGTAGTGAGAGATAGAGTTTGAAAGGATTAGGAAGGAAGAATTCTTGAGAAAATTGGGAAAGGATTGAGGCCTATTGATGTACATCATAAAAAGATAAAAATAATTGAATAGGTTATCTCTAAAGAGAGGAAATGCATTGATGAAGAAAGTGGTGTTGGGTAAAATGAATGGAGAGGGGAAATATTGGATCGATGGACTTGTTGGGAAGTTTTGTGAAAAAATAGAAGAAAGTTCCTAATAATCCTCTTCTTTCTTTTCTTCAGTCAGTGATATACAGGGATGTCTTAGTCGAGCAGTTTGTTGTGATATTGGCTGGAAATATACTCATGGACAGAACTTAAGAAAGTTGTACTTTTTACCATGTATATCGGGGGATTCAGACAATAACTCTGAAATATATTACAGTGACCTTTATTGAAGACACACCAGATAACCAAGGGTGAACAAAATTGACTCTCTATCTCTCTATTTTTAATTTATATGTATATATATATATGAAATAATAAGTTGAAGTTCTGGTTGACTCTTGTAGTACCTCGTCGACTCTCTGTAATAAGGTGATGCAACCGAGGGTCAAACCTGTAGTAACCGCGAGGGACAGTCAGGGCGTGGAGAGTTTTCCAGTACCTCTCTGCACCTTGTAGGGCCTTTAACAGTTCTCACAGAGTACAGGCAGTCGTGGTCGAGGCAGAGTGGAAAAGCTTGGGAATGTCCACACACACAAAACGAAGCGACACAGTTGTAGAAGGAAAGTTCCATGAATAGATAAAAGTAGATTTCTTACTGTTTTACATGGTCGATGAGGTGGTCCCTGTACAAACGATAAGGGGTGACGCTGACCGGAAGACTAACTGTCTGTTGCTAAGCCGGGCCTTTTTATATAACTCCTCGGACAAAGAGAATTGCATCACGGCACGTGTCGCTGTTACTAGAGACACGGCACGTGTCGCTGTTACTCGAGAATGGCGCCTACCTGTCGGCTTCCACTTTATTTTTTAGAAGTTACTTTGTGATTTACTTCTCAAATCTTGCTTTTAACTCAGCTTTTAATCTATTATATAGTTTTATTTATTCATCCTCAGTACATTACATATGGTGATGCAAGGACACATGTCAATTATGCGTATAATTATTTATAGATGTGTTTCTATATACAACATGACAATCTTGTTATAAGTATTATAATACAGGGTTGTTGGTTTAAATTATCATATATATATATATATATATATTAAGTAAAAAGGCATTTGCCCGTTGAAATTAAAAGAAACTCTTTCCTTTAATAAAAAAAATTGTATTAATTATTAATTTTTTTAACGTGATAATCCTATCGAAGGACTGATAAGTCTGAAAGATAGAAAATAAAAAGTTGAACAAGAAACTTAGCCCTGAAAGCTTCATTTATTTTATAAAATTGACTCTGTCTCTTTAAAATAAAAGACGACCGACGACAACAAAATATGAAATTTCTTTGTAAGTGTAAGTAGAGCTAATCGATGGATGAAATGAGGTTGTCAATGCTGTAATTAGGGTTTACAGTTTAAAAGATACATTTGGTACATATTCTAACAACATGCAACTTTTCTGGATGGTCATTGTACATATATAAACATATTCAGTCAAGAAATCTTGGCCTTCTTTCTTATCATGGAAGAATAGACTTGATGCTTGTTCTTTCTATTCAGTACTAGACCGGGGCTGTAGCCAATACCCATTCCTCTTGTCATTAGGTCTTGATGGTATGGAGAAGGTCATTTACATCTAATAGAGTGGGGTATTGTCTGGTACCAACAGGGGGCGCTTAATACACATACATATAATATATTCCTAGATGAGATATCTCCGTGAGATATACTGTCATTTCAGTGGACCATCAGCGATTGTATTATTCTGCCATAAGCCTAATCGCGGTAAACAAAAGTAGCTCCATTTATAAATCAACTTAAACTAAACTATATAACCAAAAACCTAACTTAAACTATTAAAATAAAGTTAGCCTCTCACGTCAAAATAGAAATGTCACAAAAAGGTTTGTGGAGACGTTCAATAGATTGCGCCAAGTTTTTGACGTCTATTTTTACTGGAGAGGTGGCCTTTCTTTTTACAGGTCATTGTTCACCTGGCAAAATTTCCATCTATATCCTAAATTAACTTAATTTAACATATCTAAACCTGACTTAGCGTATGGATATTTACTGTGATTTGTTGTATTGAAATTATCTGTACTCTGGGTGGCACCTTGCCACAGTTGATCCACAGAAATGAGTATCTTTCACCCAATATTTTACAATGGAATAAAAGAAATTGTAAGAAACATCGGTAAGCAATATTTTAAGTAAGGATGTATTTACACTCATGGACAAAACTTAAGGAAGTTGTACTTTTTACCATGTATATCGGGACAATAACTCTGAAAGATATTACAGTGACCTTTATTGAAGACACACGAGATAACCAAGTGTGTATACACTCATGGACAAAACTTAAGGAAATTGTACATTTTAACATGTATATCGGGACAATAACTCTGAAAGATATTACAGTGACCTTTATTGAAGACACACGAGATAACCAAGTGTGTATACACTCATGGACAAAACTTAAGGAAATTGTACATTTTAACATGTATATCGGGACAATAACTCTGAAAGATATTACAGTGACCTTTATTGAAGACACACGAGATAACCAAGTGTGTATACACTCATGGACAAAACTTAAGGAAATTGTACATTTTAACATGTATATCGGGACAATAACTCTGAAAGATATTACAGTGACCTTTATTGAAGACACACGAGATAACCAAGTGTGTATACACTCATGGACAAAACTTAAGGAAATTGTACATTTTAACATGTATATCGGGACAATAACTCTGAAAGATATTACAGTGACCTTTATTGAAGACACACGAGATAACCAAGTGTGTATACACTCATGGACAAAACTTAAGGAAATTGTACATTTTAACATGTATATCGGGACAATAACTCTGAAAGATATTACAGTGACCTTTATTGAAGACACACGAGATAACCAAGTGTGTATACACTCATAGACAAAAC
Organism: Cordylochernes scorpioides; assembly: GCA_030710605.1. Lineage (NCBI taxonomy): Eukaryota > Metazoa > Arthropoda > Arachnida > Pseudoscorpiones > Chernetidae > Cordylochernes > Cordylochernes scorpioides. The sequence continues at coordinate 67,350,836 of CP092880.1, forward strand.
TTAAGGAAATTGTACATTTTAGCATGTATATCGGGACAATAACTCTGAAATATATTACAGTGACCTTTATTGAAGACATACGAGATAACCAAGTGTGTATAGACTCATGGACAAAATTTAAGGAAGTTGTACCTTTTAGTATGTATATCGGGACAATAACTCTGAAAGATATTACAGTGACCTTTATTGAAGACATACGAGATAACCAAGTGTGTATAGACTCATGGACAAAATTTAAGGAAGTTGTACCTTTTAGTATGTATATCGGGACAATAACTCTGAAAGATATTACAGTGACCTTTATTGAAGACATACGAGATAACCAAGTGTGGACATAATTTCCCCTGTCTCCTTCAAAAAGCAGACGACTTGTGACATCAAGATATGAAACTTCATTAAGTTTTGTCCATGAGTGTACATACATAGATAAATGCACAGTTCGATGTGTTCATCATGTTTCGATATTTCAGTCAATTCAAACCTGTTGTCCAACTTAGAGGTTTGACTCAGTAAGTCATGATTGAGGTAAAGAATATAGAATTTAGGAAACTTAAATAAAGTAAAGAGTAAAAGAACTTGAATAAACATTCATTGGATCGTTTAATAATAATATTGCGTTTGGAATTAAATATATATTTCATAATAATTGTTTGTCCCCATAAAACATATGTATTTTCTCATAAAGAAATGATTAGAATTTCATTGGTCGTTCGAAACCTACAGGTTGTAACATTCAGACGAGACCCAACAGCCGGTTTCTTTCTTAATCAACGTTTAGTTGGTCCGATAGATGGCGATCTGTAATCTTTAAATTTCTCATGCCTTTTAAACTATTATAAATATGTAAATATATATATATATACAAAGAGAGAGAGAGAGAGATTGAAATTGAAACTACTTTATTTCAAAGTCCATATAAGATTATATAAGGTCAAATACAGAATAAATATAAATAGGAATAAATAAGATAATATAATGATAAAAATATGAATAAATAGATATATATAGATAAAAATAATTGGTAAATATACATATATAAAGAGAGAGAAAGAGTGTGTTATAAATTATAAAAACTACCTCTTTCCAAAGAGACCCAATCAAGTTGCATAAAAAGAGGCTTATGCCCTAATAAATTAACGCGATATCCCCCCATCCTAATCAAATTGCATAAAAGTATGTTTAGCGCCACACCCAGGTTAACGAAACAGCCAATCAAAATGAATTAAAAGACGTTTAGTCCTACATAAATTAACGAAACAGCCAATCAAATTACATCCAAGGACGTTTAATCCCACATAAATTAATGAAAAAATATCTATCGAATTGCATAAAAGAAAGTTTAACGGCACACTCAAGTTAACGAAACTGCCAATCAAAGTGAATAAAAATACATTTAGCTTCACATAAATCAACAAAATAAGCTATTAAATTGCATAAATGACACTCATATTTGCATAAATTAACAAAACAGCCATTCAAAGAGGAAAATAAAACAAACAGACTCACAAAAACAAAACAAATTGCCTAAAAATAATGTTTAGACTAGCATAAATCAAAGAAGTACCCAATCAAGTTGCATAAAAGGACGGTCATTCTATACATAAATCAACGGAACAGCCAATCAAATTATAGAAAACGACGCTAGGCCTAAAAAAATGAAAGAAAACCTATTTTCCATGCAATTTAAAATATATTTTAAAAAAATATCCACATCTCATATTCCTTCTTCAATAAATAAAATATTACAAAAAAGCTATATTCACCTTTTTATGGCTTAATATTTAACCTGAAATATGACATATATGCCCCCTATTTTTATTATATTATTCTCAATGGAAAGAGAGAAAGGAGAAAGATAAAATATTTTAAATTCAATTTACATTTTCTCCTCTCTCTTCCATCAAAAAAAAAGTGCCATTTAAAAAAAATCGAATATATATTTAAATGTATTTTATTTTTCTTTGGAAAACATGTAAGCTGTTTAGTTTAGTAAATCAACCATAAATACATTAAAATATTTTTAAAATGCACGCCCATATATGCAGATATGTAAATATATATACATATATACATACTTAGCTCCACCCACTTTAACACATAGAATATTTAAGGGAAATAAAATATTGGGGGCTATTAAAATCGAAAAAGAAAAAAATATTCTTTTAGGTCAGCCTTCTATTTCACTTAAAACTTTCCATTTCTTTTAAGTCTTTTTTTTTTTTTTTACTTTTAGGATATCAAACTATTTCTCTTTCCCAAACGTTATATAGAAAAATAAAACCGACCAAACGATATATTGTGATGAATCTTTTGTCCAATATGTAATTAAGGATGTTTTTCTAAACCGGTATTTTTTTTGTAAATAGTTTTGGAATTTTATTTATTTATTTACTGAATTATTACTCACATACAAAGGAATGGAAAAGTAAAAAAATAAATAAATGGAATTTTTTAAAGAATCGGTTTTTGAGGTATATTTACTGGGAGAATATTTTATTTATTGTGTTTTTTCTCTGTGTGATAAATAGGAGATATTTTTTACGATATAGATTTATCAAAATGGGGATTTTTTTTATGGATTTATTATGATAGGTATGTATTGCTAAGCAATGATAAAAATCTGCCAGAAATTCAGAGAAATATGTAAATAAATAAAAATAATTTGTTGAAAACATATATATATGTGAAAAAAAAACTAGATGGCGCTCTGCCATCTAAAAATCTCATGTGCTCGTGGTCAGGATATGCTTTTTTTTTATAGAATACATATAAATATCGATGGAAAAAATTGCCGGGAGGAAATTGATCCATAGAAGCATAGGGCGCTTCTCCCGTCAAAACAAACGTCAAAAACTGACGCCATCTATTGACCGTCGCCGCAAACTAGCGGCCTCGGGTCGGTGACAATTTTTGTTGGTAGATTGTGAAGATTACATTAGATCCCGTGTGGATCTTATGGAATAAAGTCCGCCCTAGACTGACGAGGGCCATTAGCCCGAAACCATGGTCTCTAGGTGGACGCTTCTCAATTTGCCAAAGCTGGTGTTGTGGCTTTGTTACCGACCCGAGGCCACTAGTTGCGGCGACGGTCAATAGATGGCGTCAGTTTTTGACGTTTATTTTGACGGGAGAAGCGCCCTATGCTTCTATGGACATATATATATATGTTATATAATCTAAATATAAAAATATTCTATAATTAAAAAATATATTTTATTTTCATTCATTGATAATTCTACTTGTTTTTTGACCATAGTTTTAGAATACGCCGACTTTTAATATACTTATAAAATAAAAGGATCTAAAAGCGCGAATGTTTCCTTTATACATAAAACGAACTTCTACTGTCCTTACTGCGATGAAAAAATATATTGGGAGGGCTTGGCTCATCAGTGGTGAACCCTCCCAGCGGTTTCGCCAATTTAATCCACCAGACCGCTTCTCAGAGCTCTAATATTGTATTGGATCATTCTGCTTTTATATGCTACACTGAAGGATGGAATCTTAGAAATGGTTTTCTAGTAAACTATGGACTTAAGCTTATAGGACAGTAGAATTATATTCAAATATTTGCTTCGAACAATGCTCTTCAGCAAACTATAAAGACAAGACCATTAGGAATAAATTAACACAAAGCAATAACGCGCCATCTATACACATAAAATAAAAGGATCTAAAAGCGCGAATGTTTCCTTTATACATAAAACGAACTTCTACTGTCCTTACTGCGATGAAAAAATATATTGGGAGGGCTTGGCTCATCAGTGGTGAACCCTCCCAGCGGTTTCGCCAATTTAATCCACCAGACCGCTTCTCAGAGCTCTAATATTGTATTGGATCATTCTGCTTTTATATGCTACACTGAAGGATGGAATCTTAGAAATGGTTTTCTAGTAAACTATGGACTTAAGCTTATAGGACAGTAGAATTATATTCAAATATTTGCTTCGAACAATGCTCTTCAGCAAACTATAAAGACAAGACCATTAGGAATAAATTAACACAAAGCAATAACGCGCCATCTATACACATAAAATAAAAGGATCTAAAAGCGCGAATGTTTCCTTTATACATAAAACGAACTTCTACTGTCCTTACTGCGATGAAAAAATATATTGGGAGGGCTTGGCTCATCAGTGGTGAACCCTCCCAGCGGTTTCGCCAATTTAATCCACCAGACCGCTTCTCAGAGCTCTAATATTGTATTGGATCATTCTGCTTTTATATGCTACACTGAAGGATGGAATCTTAGAAATGGTTTTCTAGTAAACTATGGACTTAAGCTTATAGGACAGTAGAATTATATTCAAATATTTGCTTCGAACAATGCTCTTCAGCAAACTATAAAGACAAGACCATTAGGAATAAATTAACACAAAGCAATAACGCGCCATCTATACACATAAAATAAAAGGATCTAAAAGCGCGAATGTTTACTTTATACATAAAACGAACTTCTACTGTCCTTACTGCGATGAAAAAATATATTGGGAGGGCTTGGCTCATCAGTGGTGAACCCTCCCAGCGGTTTCGCCAATTTTTCATCGCAGTAAGGACAGTAGAAGTTCGTTTTATGTATAAAGTAAACATTCGCGCTTTTAGATCCTTTTATTTTATGTGTATAGATGGCGCGTTATTGCTTTGTGTTAATTTATTCCTAATGGTCTTGTCTTTATAGTTTGCTGAAGAGCATTGTTCGAAGCAAATATTTGAATATAATTCTACTGTCCTATAAGCCTAAGTCCATAGTTTACTAGAAAACCATTTCTAAGATTCCATCCTTCAGTGTAGCATATAAAAGCAGAATGATCCAATACAATATTAGAGCTCTGAGAAGCGGTCTGGTGGATTAAATTGGCGAAACCGCTGGGAGGGTTCACCACTGATGAGCCAAGCCCTCCCAATATATTTTTTCATCGCAGTAAGGACAGTAGAAGTTCGTTTTATGTATAAAGGAAACATTCGCGCTTTTAGATCCTTTTATTTTATGTGTATAGATGGCGCGTTATTGCTTTGTGTTAATTTATTCCTAATGGTCTTGTCTTTATAGTTTGCTGAAGAGCATTGTTCGAAGCAAATATTTGAATATAATTCTACTGTCCTATAAGCTTAAGTCCATAGTTTACTAGAAAACCATTTCTAAGATTCCATCCTTCAGTGTAGCATATAAAAGCAGAATGATCCAATACAATATTAGAGCTCTGAGAAGCGGTCTGGTGGATTAAATTGGCGAAACCGCTGGGAGGGTTCACCACTGATGAGCCAAGCCCTCCCAATATATTTTTTCATCGCAGTAAGGACAGTAGAAGTTCGTTTTATGTATAAAGGAAACATTCGCGCTTTTAGATCCTTTTATTTTATGTGTATAGATGGCGCGTTATTGCTTTGTGTTATTTTAATATACTTGTTATAAAAATGTAGTTATCTAACCTATTTTTGAAATTCACTAATATAGACTTCATTTCATAAATTCTATATAACTGTGTCTTATTGTAAATTTCTTCAAGTAATTTAAAATAAAAACTACTTGATAGTAAATAATTATTTTTCTGCTTTTCTTTCAAGATGACACGACTGCAAACAATACCATTAAGTACTCATGTATTCAACCAGCAATTAATCTCTATCTCAAAATAATATTTTATTATAACATATATATAACTCTCGTAGTATGTTATTAAATCATGAATCCGCCCATGTACTGATGAGGGCCATAGTACGAAACTATGGTATACAGATTGTTGGGTTTTGTTAGAATTTGCTAAAACTTTTATTTATGCTTATGAGGTGATACAGCAGCGTATTTACAATTAGAGAGGAGACAAAATGAATTAAATCTAGAAAAAAGAAGTGAGGATATATCGGTCATTAAAGTCTGAGAGGCAAGTCCTTCAGCCAGTTCAGGGCTTCCGGGGTGACAGAATGGAGATTGGAGATTCCTCCATTAAATTTGTACAGCGGGCAGTCATCTAGTATATGGGACATTGATTGTGGGACGTTGCAGGCACAATTTGGATCTTTGGTGTAGCCCCATAACTTCATGCTAAAACTGTGGTTGTGGAATGTTCATCATCACCACAAGTAAATCTTCTTACTAGGATGATAAACATAATACACCTATCCCCCGATTTACACGGTAGATATGTTCCTGAGAAAAACGTGTACATCGAGGGATAGGTGTATATTAAACTGTTAAATCTGAATAGGTGTTTGCCTCCCTCATAAATCAGAGCCTCCCAATATTCTTTTCAACATAGGTAGTATAGAGTAGAATATCGCATTTAGTATAGTGCGATAAAAAAAAAACTTATTTGGAAAACCGTGTAAAAGCGAAAACGTGTAAAACAAGTACCGTTTAAATCGGGGGATAGGTGTATATTGTTCTAATGCAATATGTAAATTGAAAGATGCCTCTTTTGGTATATGAATTTTTATCCTTCCGCAACTTTGTTATTATATTCTATCAGAAGGATCTACCTGAATTGAATAAATATTGCCACGTAGAAAATTAGGGAAGACAAAAACTTTAGGAGGAGACAAAATTTATTTCAGGCAAGAACAAACTCTGAATGGTAAACAAAAGATAAGTCACGAGGGAAATTCACAGAGTAGCCAAATATAAACATAAAAATGGCAACTCTGTTAATAAAAATAATAAAATTAATAAATACTTTGTTACAATATTGTCAAGAAGCTAAGCGGCTCCAATCACGAGAGGCCCCATGGGACGTCTGTCAATCATCGCTGGACACCGGGTGTGAGGGGTTCTGGGGGATCTGGCCGGCGGGGGGGAGCTGAGGTCCCTCATTAGGATTAACTCTGTCTTGGGGTAAGTTGTATTGACTCTCTCTCTCTCCCTATCAATACCCCTTATAATAAATTAATTATCCCCAAACTTGCCCTTGCTTTATTTATCTCCGCGACAATATCATTTCTACTCCAAAAAACCTACACGCTAAAAAATCTCATCAAACTAGCTAAATCGCTAGGAGAGTTCACTACTGATGAGCCATGCCCTACTTCTTTCAATTTTTATTCATTTTACCATTAGAGATCTGTTGCTTTTGTATGTATTTAAAGAGAGAAAAGCGTTTATAAAATATTAACTCTTTCTCTATGATAATTATAACAACTTTCTAAAACTTCTAAATAGTAGTAAGTCAATTAAAACTTAGGTGTAATAGTCTATATAAACCTATTATAAACAAACCTAATTAATATTTTTATTGATTAGTTGACACAGTTCTCTCTTTTCCACACGGAGAACCAATTACTCTCTTAAAATTAATTAATTTAGAGCTGCAATTAAAATTTGACATCTTAATTTCATACAGCTTAGTTAATACTCGGCCAAACGCGCCCGACTGCCGCATATTTTAAACTGATGAATATGTAAATAGAGGGAGGTAATGAATAGATTATAGAAAACGATATGCAACTTGGTTATGCAACTTGAGACGCATACGCAGCTAAGTTTTTATTCTATGAAATCAAAGTTTTCACACATTCTAAGTCATACGATAATAAACAGAGTGTAGGCTTTCTCCTGGATAATTTGGAAAGATGAGCTTCAGACGATCTATCCTAATTAGGCGTTATGCAAATATTTGAAGACGGCGGCCATATCGGTTTAACGGTCGTTTTGATGTCAGGGTGATGAATGGATGGACCGTTGACGTTATCTTTGGCGACTTTCTCTATGGCAGCGAATCTTCAGATATTTTTGAATTCTTCTTAATATTTACCCGATATTCTTAATCTAAGATAGATCCTAATTATGTGGTGTTTAGCATTTTCAATTTCTCAATTATTAGCATTAAATTTATCATTATTATTATAACCTTACCTAATTTTTTCCCCACCGTTAGCATCGAAAAAAATCCTTATCATGATGAATATGTGTTTTTTAGTGTTATCCCAAGTACAGGTGGTAGAGGCCATGTTAATCATGGTGTATAGTAGTTGATGAATGCTTTTACTGTAAATTCACTATATGTCGAAGTAATTGGATAGCAGTTCGATTTTTGCATTTACAAATGTACCAGAGTCCCGTTTGGTTACTTGCACTCACTGGTGAGGTTGGATTTCGGCATGCATCTCCGGAGCCATTGAAGTATTTTTTATTAAGAAAAAAGTGACCAATACGGGATTCGATCCCGGTTCGTCTGAAATCGACGGTGTATATTACTCGTCCACCAATCCCATATTTCTACTCTCCTTTCGAAGCTTATGGCCGTAGATTCGTTAAATAGATCAATTAAGAATTCCTTCCTAGTGACGGGTGTACACTCATGGACAAAACTTAAGGAAGTTTTATCTTTTATCTTAAAGATAGAGGCTGCCTGGCCGGTGGCATTCATAGTTCTTCAAATAAAAGACACTTCGGCCAGTAAATCTTTTTATTATCTCGAAGTTTCGACGAAATTATTTTGTCCTCGTCAGGAGCGAACAAAAATTAAAACATTAGGCAAAGCGTTAGAAATTATTCAAACTTTTTTTTAATTGTATCTTTTAGTATGTAAATCGGGATTAAGACAATAAAACTCTGAAAGATATTTGATACACAGTTCCTTTATTAAAGATATACGAGATGACCAAGTGAACAAAATTGACTCTGTCTCCCCCCCCCCCCCCCAAAAAAAAAAGACTACTGGTGACTTTAAAGTTTTCCACTTAAGTTTTGTCTATGAGTGTATAGACAGAAAAGTCCAATGCCATAGTCTGGTGAATAAAATGGCCAAACCACTGGTAGGGTTCACCACTGATGAACCAAGCCCAAAAACATAAGGAAGTGGGAAGTCTTTGATGATGCCAGTCGTCTATTTTTTTTTTTTTTTTTGAAGGAGACAAAGGCAATTTTGTTCACACTCGGTTATCTCACGTGTCTTTAATAAAGGTCACTGTAATATCTTTCAGAGTTATTGTCCCGATATACATTCTAAAAGGTACAACTTACTTAAGTGTTGTCCACGAGTGTATACACACTTGGTTATCTCGTGTCTCTTCAATAAATATCACTGTAATATCTTTCATAGTTATTGTCAGAATCCTGATATACATGCTAAAAGGTACAACTTCCTTAAGTTTGATCCATGAGTGTATTTATTTTTGTCACTATCGCAATATTCGCACCTCTCTCTCTCTACTTCAATATAAAGACCTCATATGGTTCTCTCGAGTTATCTAACTGTTTTACACTAAACATTATAAGTAAAAGATTTGAAGCGAACGAGGATACTTTTCTTTTAAACTTTAATAAAGATTCGAGCTTTCGGGCCAATTGCCCTTCTACAGGACTACATTCCAACAAATAAATGTGCATCTTATATATGTATCAGAAAACTAGGAAAATTAACATATGTAAGTAAAAAATAATTATAAGATATATCTATAAGTTTTGAGTATGCAAAGTAGGGACATCAAAAGTGGATTCTGGACTATAATACATTCATTAAATCTACAAAGTTGAAACTTTCCGAAATAAAACAAACTGGCAGTGGGCAACTATGGTACACTATTTATGGAAATATTGCTTTATATGCGTCAGGGATCTCTATGTGTCGGTTAATACTATTGTGTTTTAAAGAGAGCAACGCCTCGACGACTAATCTTTTGAATTTGCTGTTGATATTAGAGTAATATGCATGTGGGTGGGATGTATTAAAAGAATGTCCTGTTTGTCTGATATGTTGTACGATGAGGGACTTGGGTTCATAAAGTTTAAAAGAAAAGTATCCTCGTTCGCTTCAAATCTTTTACTTATATTCATCAGAGGATTCCAACTTTCTATACATTGTTTATAGTTATCCGATTATATTTTTGAACCATTATGAATCCCGATCTTGATTACTACAAGAAAATGATCCGTTTTAAATCGCTGGCTTTGGCAAGATGGAGGAAACATCTGGAATTCAACAGAACTTGCGAATTACACAACTTCATCCCACCTTCCCTCAGGATCAAGGACCCCGTTGGAAACTATTACTCAAAAATGGCAATAGATGATATTCATATCAAATTATTACGAGCCCGTACTAAAGGGTGTTACTCGAAAATCCGCATTTTATCAAAAACTGTCAAAGAACTTATTTGTATAGTTTCACAACATATCCCAGCACGAAATATGGCAGATTTACTGGTAGGGATTACCAGTGATATAAAAACTCAAGACTCCATACTTAATGTCAGGCATCTCAACAAGCTCTCATTTTGGTCCAAGAAATATAAAGTGCACCTGTCTCCCCAAAATCAGCAACAGTCAATATTGAATTTGTCTAACTTTGTACCTTCCTCTGATCAAATCAACATACTTTCGAAGGGCCTTAAACATAGATATCCATCAAAACTTGACAAAATCTCATTAATAGCCGGAATAGAGTTATCCATTTCCAGCCTGAACCTGCAAGATAAACACTCCATTAGGAATCACGTTATATCCGTTTTAAATGGATCTACATACACACCAACTAACAGTTTTAATACCAATCAGATTACCAGAACATTAACTAAAAATAATAACATAGTCATCACAAGATCTGACAAAGGATCTAGAACTGTTATAATGAATACCACGGACTACGTAACAAAGATGAATCATATCTTGAATAACTCTCTCGGAGGTATTCACCCCGGCCACAGCAGAAGATCAGACTACCTCGAACACCATATACAAAAAAGAACTCAGAACCCTTTGCAGGAACAAATTGATAACAACCGATGAACTCCGAAACTTTCTATCGAATCTACACGGTCAAGCCTACATCTACGGACTACCTAAGGTACATAAGATAAATACCCCCCTCAGACCAATAGTTGCATTTCATCTCTCTCCTACAGCCCCGTTAGCTCAGTTTCTAGCTAAAATAATTATACCCATACTTAAAGATGGTGACGTCTCGACGTCCATTTCTTCCACACCTAAAATCTTAAACCATATTCAACATCTACCGGTTGTCCCCAACAGTCTAATGATATCTTTTGATGTAATCAATCTATACCCTAGTCTCCCCCACCCCCTCATCATAGAATGCACCACAGAATTCCTCCGGACGCATGGTTACTCTGCGGATATGATAACTAAATTAACCTCCTTAATATCGATTTGTCTGAACAATAGTATTTTTAATTTCGATAAACGTTACTATAGGCAATCTAAAGGTACGCCTATGGGCAGCCCTCTTTCTTCACCACTATCTGAAATAGTCATGCGGAAAATAGACAAGTAAATAACAGATCATTTTCCAGTTGAAATCCTTACTTGGTTTAGATATATAGACGACATATTTTGTATAGTTAAAACTGATTCCTTAGACAAAATTCATGCCAAATTAAATTCACTATACCCAGACATACTTTTCACAGTAGAAAAAGAAAACAATAGTTCACTAGCCTTTTTAGACATTCAGATTACAAAACAGAATTGCAGATACATGACCAATGTTTACTATAAGCCCTCTTTCTATCCCTCCTATATACACTACACATCATATTGCCCCCTTAGCCATAAGATTAACACCGTAAAAACCTTGTCGAAACGCATTTTCACACACTGTTCTTCGCAAGAATTCAAACAAACAGAAACCCAAAACGTAATTGATCACCTGATGAACTCTGGTTACCCCAAAAATTTCATACTCAGACACTTTTATAATCCCCAACAGCACCTTAATAGCCAAATTTATAGATCCATATGCACCATCCCATTCTCTACTCATAGTGTCAACATTTCTAGATTCCTAAAAAATAACTATGGTATCCGTACCTTTTACACCAACACCCCCAAATTAGAAACAATAGTCAGAAATCCCATAACCAGGAATAGTTTTCCCGTTACCCTACCTTTTTTCACAAACTCCGTATACTCATTGAAATGCTCAAACTGTAATAGCCAATACATAGGAGAAACAGGCAGACGAATCAAGGACAGGATGGACGAACATTATAGAAACATCAGAAATAATGAACCCAAGTCCCTCATCGTACAACATATCAGACAAACAGGACATTCTTTTAATACATCCCACCCACATGCATATTACTCTAATATCAACAGCAAATTCAAAAGATTAGTCGTCGAGGCGTTGCTCTCTTTAAAACACAATAGTATTAACCGACACATAGAGATCCCTGACGCATATAAAGCAATATTTCCATAAATAGTTTTCCCTAGTTGCCCACTGCCAGTTTGTTTTATTTCGGAAAGTTTCAACTTTGTAGATTTAATGAATGTATTATAGTCCAGAATCCACTTTTGATGTCCCTACTTTGCATACTCAAAACTTATAGATATATCTTATAATTATTTTTTACTTACATATGTTAATTTTCCTAGTTTTCTGATACATATATAAGATGCACATTTATTTGTTGGAATTTAGTCCTGTAGAAGGGCAATTGGCCCGAAAGCTCGAATCTTTATTAAAGTTTAAAAGAAAAGTATCCTCGTTCGCTTCAAATCTTTTACTTATATTCATCAGAGGATTCCAACTTTCTATACTAAACATTATGAGAGAGGATATAGATTTACCTGCTACCAACCAAAATGTATGATTTTCGAGTTCAAAACGAAGCATTATATGTGGAGGGAGTAGATATAACGGAGGCCATAGTAACAGGGATTCAAGGAAATGATATTTAGAACAAATATTACGTTTTTATACATTGTAAATGATCTTCCTAACGATATAAAAACCATCATCCAAAACAACAAATATGGAACTTGATCCTAATGGCCACTGGGGCTATTCTCCATAATGTATGACGTCATAGGGATTACATCATTCCCCCCCTTGTGTCACGTGACACCTTCTTAGCCCAGCTTCTAATTGGTGGGAAATTGACAACGGTGTCAGATAGCTTGTTATCAACATGTCGAAATAACGTCTGTCCACAATTTGCATACATTGACAATTTTTTTGTGGTTGTTTGAAAATTATTATACGCAATAAAAGTGAGAGAATTGTGAAGATTTCTATTAGCTAAGTTTCTAATAAGGTAAATGATACGAAAAATATGTATTTGTTTATTTATTTCTATGGGATATTTTTCACAGGAGCAGTATGTAAATATATACTAACTGAATTGTGAATAAATAAAAGAGAGAATTTCTTTATAATTTAACTTTTTTTTCCGTTGTCAATGCTCCATTAATCGGAATTGTTCCTGCGGAGAAACTGAACAAACCACCTTATCTATGACTGTCCAAACTTTACAGAACTTTGTAAGACATCGATTGTTCCCGGCTATAAATTATTTATCTCTCTATCATCTCAACACTTTGTTTATATAAATTTAATGAACTCTGTCGATTAATACATGTAAATATTTAATCTTAAGTTTTAATTTGTTTGTTCCGTTTGTTTGCTCTTTTTTTTTTTTTTTCAACACACAAAACGCGATGTCCCGGTTAGGGATAATTGCGTCGATTTACAATTTTTTAAACAGAAACAGTTATAAACATATTATACAAGAAAAAAGTAATCGAAATAAAAAGATAAAAGAAAATATAATATATATTAGAAACCTAAACCTTTCAGGTCAGAAAGATAATCATAAATATATTTACAAAAATAGTTAAACCTATGATAATTCTCTCTGCTATTTACAAATTGATATAGATCTACAACATTGTCTGTTGTCTAGCGGTGAAGAAGAGTGGGTATTCCAGCAGTAGGTGTCTTGAGTCCTGAAATTCGTTGCCACAATGACAGCTAGAGTCTTTGCTCTGTGATAGGCACAAATACTTCAATATCGCGCCTTTGTGTGTTTATTAATAAATACACTTTTTTTTAATTACTACTTTTGTTCGGGGATGGATGTGTTTGGTTGGTGTAGCTATGGTTAAGGTGTGAGATGTGCAGAATTGAAACACTATAAATCACATATATATCTTTAATAAACAAAAAAAAAATTCCACTGTCCTTACTGCGTTGAAAAATAGTGGAAGGGCTCTTGGTTCATCAATGGTAAACCCTTCCCACCGCTTTCACCAATTTAATCTACCAGATCGTTTTTTAAAAGCTCTAATACTGTATTGGATCATTCTGTTTATATATGCGACAATGAAGAGTGGAATCTCTGAAATGGTATTTAAGTAAACTATGGACATATAAGCTTCTAGGGCAGAATACAATTACATATAAATTACATTTAATACGTCGAGCAATGTTTTTCCGCAGACATTAAAAACAAATTAAGAAAAAAGAAAGGCATTTCCTTATCGTGAAACTGAAAGTTACTGATGGCTTGCGCCATCTGTCGGAATAAATATCAATTATTCTGTTGATTTTTAATCACTCCAGAATTGGAGATGCCTTATCTTTTCTTGATTTATCCACCTTATTCCAGCATAATTTCACATTTGTACCATTTTTTCACATTAAAGACACATAAAGTTAGGTATATATTAATTATAAAGCAATACCGCGTTATATATATATGCAAATTTTGCCGGGAGGATATTGATCTAAAGAGACAAAGGACGCCTCTCCCGTCAAAATAAACGTCAAAACTAGACGCCATTTATTGACCGTCGCCGCAACTAGCGACCTCGGGTCGGTGACAAAGCCACAACACCAGCTTTGGCAAACGCTAGTTGCGGTGACGGTCAATAGATGGCGTCTAGCTTTGACGTCTATTTTGACGGGAGAGGCGTCCTTTGTCTCTTATATAGGAAATAGGACTATAAAGCACTAATGTTTTTTTTACAAACAAAATAAACTTTCTACTGTTCCTTTACTGCGATGTATTCCATTCTTGTTGATATTGTTCCATGTTGGTATGAAGGAGGTGTCTTTCATCTAGTAGCGTGGTAGATTATCTGACCTCAGGGTGGCCAAGAGCTCCGGATTTTGCCAGAGAGTCTGTAGGTAGCAGGAATTCCAACGTGGAAGCCATTGTACTGTGTCTACCGTGATAGGGAAGTTAATCCCTAACACTATCTCCGTGCCTGTGGCCAACCTTACACGTCTTCTCAAGAATGTCAATCACGGAGTTAGAATGTGGTGAAGACATGAGATTAACCAACAATGATAGAGACAAAAATTATTATTGGACATTTTTTTGGTAAATACAATGCTTCAAACAGTTGAAGATTGAAATAATAAGGATTAAATACTATTTAAAGTGGTAAATTTCTTTATATATTGGCCAAATATCATGGAACAAGTTAAATCAACGTTTAGTTGGTTTTTGTTCCACTAGATGACGATTTACCATCCAAAAATGCCATCTAAAATCTAGATATGCATTTTTGTTTTAAATATATATTTGTAACGCGCTTCGCCAAGCAAGAACAATGAATATGCTTCGACTTTCTATTCAATCCAATATATGCCTTTTTATTATCTATCTATCCTGGGATGATTGAAAGAGGGAGGGCATGGCTCATCAATGGTGAACCCTCTAGTAGGAAATGTCTTAACTTAAAGGTATTAGGTTTGTAACTATACTAGTGAAACGCTCCATTACCTGGAAAATTATATTGTTACGCCTTCAATGACCCGATTCTGGACGTGGACAGACATTATTTCTAATGATCCAAATATCCGAGAGTTTGGGTTCGAGTAAAATGAGATTTATAAGATCGATACAATGTGTAGGCGGACTATCTGGAGGTGGAATGGAGAAGACCGAAGGTCCTATCGTGGACTTTCACCCCCACTCAATCTTTTTAAGACGTGGAGTTGGTGGATCTTGAGCTTGTTGATGGTGTCTGTGCCGGGGGAGTAGTGTTATGGATGAGCTAGTTGAGTGAAGGGTGTAATTTGGAGATGCATGTTGAGAGTTACACTTAGTACATAGTGATAATATCACACACAATTTTATAAAGCCATCGGTCTTATACAGATTCATCGTAGAAAGGAAGCATAGAGGAAGCTCCTATACTCCAGGCAGCACAGAAGCCAACAACAGCTTCCATGTCCAACACATGTCCAGTGGCTACAGATTCCACGGTGCATACGTCAAGGTTAACGTATCACTGAAAAGACGAGTGTAGAATCAGCCACGTCTGTAAATGCACCACATGTCTACACATGTAAAAAAAAGTTTGACTTTTGTATTTATGAGTGTGTTAGAGCCCTGTTCGGTTAATTGCACTCGCTGGTGGGTTTGGAATTTTGCAAAAATCAGAGGCCACATTGGAGCTTTTTTAATTATGAAAATAAAACGTCTCATAACGGTCGAAACATCAGTCTTTATAGAATAGCTGGTTATCGTACGGTAACTGTGGAAGGCACCTGCTCCGAAAGCTCTAGCTAAACATAATTCAATAAAGGAACTTGTCGCTTTAAGTACCATTGAAAGGTTGATATTTTTATCTTCAACCACCCGATATATGTGTCCTGTACCGCTGAGGTTTGAGATATCCTAGGTATATAATGGTTAGTAAATTAGAAACTATTATAGACGCGTAAGATTCTTTTTGAAATTAAACAATTTCTACTTCCATTACTGCAATGGAAAAATTAATGGGAGGGCCTAACTCATCAGTGGTGAACCCTCCCAGTGGTTTCGCCAGTTTAATCTACCATACCGCTGTAATATAGGAATTTTCTCTCTTCCTTTTATAGTGATACTGATGATAGACTCTTGAAATGGGTATTTTAGGTGAACTATGGACATAAGCTTTGAGGACAGAAGAATTACATACATTTATAAATATATAATATGCTTCGAGCAATCGTTCTTCCGCAAACATCAAATTGAGTTTTTTTTAGAACAATTATATTATGATACATCATAATTAGTGGTGAACCCTCCCAGCGGTTTCGCCAGTTTAATTTTTCCATTGCAGTAAGGGCAATATAAATTGTTTTAATTTCAAAAAGATTCATACGCGTCTAAAATAGTTCCCATTTTTCATAACAGATGGCGCGCTAGTGCATCTTAATATAATGGATAGTCAACGCTGGTCTAGAAACCAATCCTTACAATGGTAAATAACAACAACAAGACAGTCAACACTGACGTGACAGCCATTAGCACGACACCTCTCTCAATTAAACCCAGGAAACCACCACCCCCACATGCTACCCACTCTCATTACAGCGACTCTGTCCCTGTAGAGTTACCAGTCGGCCTATAGGGACATTTCTGTCTTTATTTCTCTAATGACAGCATGACCTTCCTCTATGTTCCTGTAAGACAGATCTTCTGTATCCTGATCACCTTGTTGGTGTTCTCTTTGTATGTATTAAAAAAAAAAAGAAAAACATAAACAGAATCTATTTCTAGTATTCTTTACTCAAAACTTATATAATAAAACATAAACATTACAAAGTGATTAATCTCAAATTACTCTCTATTATAAATACTATAGAATAATGCTTTAGGAGAAAATAATTTTTAATAATCGACTACACGAGCTTTCGGGCAGTCACGCCCTTCAACTGGTAATAATCATTACCAGTTGAAGGGCGTGACTGCCCGAAAGCTCGTGTAGTCGATTATTAAAAATTATTTTCTCCTAACGCATTATTCTATAGTATTTATAATCCAAGGAGAAAGTTTCCATGTTTTAAAAAAGTACTCTCTATTATATATATAGAATTATAATTAATATTATATTATTTACTAGCCGAATGACCCGGGCAACGCCCAGGTTTTACCCGATTGGTTTTATTCAAATACTATTCGTTACAATTATAAATTGGCGCCGTGAATGTCACTCTTGTGAAACGTCCCGCTCCAAACTTTGTGTCAGAGAAGCGATATTTTTATAAAGAGATGATCTGGCTTTGTGTCTTCTGCTCGAATGAATGTTTTTCTGTTAGAATTTTGTACCTGCACATTAACAGCTTTTTGGAATTTTTCCCGATATAATTTTGTATCTGATAATCAAACATGATACAGCAATATTGTCATCATCACTTTCTGACAAAAAAAAAAACAACTATTTTTGCCCAGAACCTGTCAATTTTATTTTTTATTGGCTAAAAATCCGATAAATATTTTTTTCCAGATTTTTCTCTATGTCCTGTCAAAACACGTTTTACATGTACATTAGGTCAGCTGATATTACCTCCCATCTTCACCGCTAGAGGCGCTGCTTGCGAGCGAAAAGGCAAATTTGCAACGCAATTTGCAAATAACTCGAAGAATATTCGGGATAGAGACCTGAAATTTTCACTATAAGTTTTTCCAGATTCTACTCTATATACTGTTAAAATTTCAGTCAGATTAGTTACGTATTGTGGACGTGTATAGCCGACATAGATACCCACATACATACATACATACATACATACACTGACCGTGCGGCCACGCGTCGCACGAGCTCCGCGTATTTCGTCTTTCACTTGGCTGACGGCCCTTTTTGCTTTACTGAATCCATATCATCTGAATCGCCTTAAGACAGGCTTCATTTTGAATCATCTTTTGGGAATTTTCGCCCAGTTTGAAATTTTCGTTTATTTTATTTTTCATAAGTTTGCAAAGCTACAAGTTGTAGCTTTGCATCATTGTCATGGCAACGGCCAAGCCGGTCGTTGCTTCATCTGATTCGCCATCCACCTCATCAAGTAATCACATCCCATCAAGCTCATCTCCTAATGAAACGGTGAAAATTCATCCTTCACAATCATCTTCAAAAAATCCAAATTCACAAAATTTGCATGCCCCAAAACGTCATTTCTCTATTGAAGAAAGAAAGAAGCACGATGAATTGAGAAAAACGACTTATGAAAAAAGAAGTGGAAATATTCATTCCGCTATACAATTTCAAAGCCTACCAAATTCCACCGCTGAAGAACACCTGGCTGGAATTGCAGCGGTTGTCGGGTATGAAAATATCCACTCAGTGGGAAAAATCAATGGCCAGGCGATCGTCTCAGTGGCCAACGGAGAACTCGCCCAAATCCTAATCAATAATGGGTTTGAGGTGCAAAAAACGAAAATTTTTCCTACGCCGCTTTTCAACGTGCCTAAAAAATATATTTTATCAGGTGTCCTGGCGTTTATCCAGGATGCAGACATCGCCAAGGCCCTTGAGCCATATGGGCAGACCATCTCCATCCGCCCCCTGCCCTTCCCCACGGATAACCCCTTACTAAAACACCTGTCATCCCTGAGGAGAGAGGTCGTATTTAAGAAAAAAGATTCGACTGACATGCCAGCATTGATCATTATAAATTATATGAACAGATCATTCCGCATCTATGTCGGTGAGGATGTGATCTGCGCAGATTGCAGGCGCCACGGCCACAAAAAAGATAAATGTCCCTTCAACAAAAATATCAGGGATACCGTAACTCAACTTGTCACCGTCGACATGTTAGAAGGAACTCCAACTACAGTCCCGACACCACCTGAAGAAGAGAAGGTGATGAACATACCCCCAGAGACAAAGTCCACGAGCAGAAAAAGAATCTTAGCAGAATTAACTGACGTCCCAACACCCCCTTATGCTTTAAACGACCTCGGAAAGAGACCAAAGTCCAACCCTCCTACTGAGGTCCTACCCAAGAATGTAGAACCAATGCAAGAAGGAGAACCTAAAGAAGCGCAGGAACCTACGAATGAAGACATCCTGCAGGGTTTGCCTAGCGAGGATGATTTTCCCAGGCGAGGGCAGGACGAACTATCAGAGGATAACGAATCTGTAGCGCTCTCAGAACTTTCTGTGGCATCCTCACAACTCGAGCGCGAATCTGAATTTTGTGAACCGGAGTTAAACCCTAGAATGGTGAAGATCCTCAAGGCTCTTTGTTGTAAATCTGGTCGCACGAGAAAAACCAAGATTATTGAACAGATGGACAAGCACCCCAACTTAAAGCAAGACCTCACAACTTTCCGCGAAGAAATTCGTCAACGAAAGAATGCCTGGCACAAAGTGAAGCCAGATGAAAAGAAAGTCTATCAAAAATACTATAGTAGAATCAGGGATCTCTTGAAAACAATGGAGGAAGAAAACCTCACTTAACCTACTTTCTCTTTTTTTTTAATCACGATTCCTTTTACCCTCTTTTTTTACCTTCTTTATCTTACCTTCTCGTTTTTATTTATTTGTATATTTTTACCTTTTACACTAACACGATTTATTTTATTTTACCTTCCTTTATATACTCTCCTTTACCAGTTTAAATTCTTTCTTACTTTATTTATTTTTTATTTTTGGATGTTGGACTGTTCTCAGCCATCCTTCGACGTTTCTGAACATGAATATTTAGAAATAATCACGCTCAACGCCCGCGGTATATCTGGAAGAGAAAGAGAAGATTACTTCAGCAAATGGACGAAGAAGCTTAAAGCAGACATTTACGCTATACAAGAAACAAACAAAGACCTATTATTATCGAGAAAAGAATTTGAAAACTACGACATATATTCAAATAAAAAAGCAATTTCGGAAGCGGACAATTTATTATTCTAAATCGCACAATTCCTAACGAAAACTTCAAAGTTATCAAAAGCGGAAAGATTTGCGCGATCGAATGCACCTTGAAAAGAAAACTCGTTTTACTAATAAATGTACATGTTACGCACAATCCGGATGAAGCTTTTAACGACTTTACCTTGATTGAACGATATATTGAAAATTTCCCGAACGACACGTCCAAAATTATACTTGGAGACTTTAACATACGAGATAAGCCTGGTAGAACGGACTCACAGAGAAAGAGAAAAATGCTAAATGATTTTAAAAGAAAATATAACCTAATCGACGCATTTAGTTATCTTAATCCGGGAATTCACGGGGTCACGCACTTCGCGACTGTGAACGGCACACCTTTTGAAACACGCATCGACTATATCTTAACTACGCCCGATTTAATAAGAAACTTGGAAGAATGCAAAACATTGTCTTACTCGCTATCTGACCACAACGCTATCATCGCCCGTTTAAGCACCGAGAGAATGAAGTTAGCGCGAAAAATTGACAGACGAATATTTACCTCCCGCCTCTTCGATGACATATATGTCATAATTTGTATATAATTAAATGCAACCCCGACCCACTATGTATGTACCATGTATGATTTTCAAAGACTTAATAAAGAACAAGGTAACTGGAGGGAAGCAAGTAGCATTAAGATATAGGAAGTAGATCTAAGATTGGCACGACTATTCTGGGGACCCCTGTGTCAATACTGCAGGGGCAGAGACCGGGCTTCTCTAGTAACCGCAGAAGTTATTTTCGCCAAGATGCATTCAATACTTCCGGACAAAACAGGACGTGTCGAGTGACCAGAAGTTATAAAAGTTTGAGAGATATCCAATACTTCCGGACAGAGACCGGACGTAGTTTGATAGCCGCGGCAGTAAATAAAGTCAAGCAAACACGAGGCTTCTTGACCCAAGCCGGGCGTAACTAATACCAAAGGAAACCGCCGACCTATCAGAAGATAGCATCTAAATAGGTCAACCAATAGGGAAAGATCAGGTGATCACCTCTCAACCAATCAGAGAGAAACGGAATCTTGGTGTTAAATCGAAAGGCAAGGATGGTCAGTAGTGTTTTAGCTCGCATAGGATCAACACCTGCAGTAGCGACTTGGCTCTCACCGAGTTCGGATCAGTTGCTCCTTCGCTTCCAACGAGGTGACATCGGCCCTGGACCTCTCCCCACTCAGCTCATAGCTAAGTACAAGCACCATCATGTGATCAGTTAATTAACAATCAAAATCGCTCCGCCTTCTCAAGCTTTCTTCCCTCCAATCCAGTTGCCTTTTATTTTCAAACCTCACCATGTGTCCTGATTATTCCTAACTGTGTGCTTCACTTACCACTCAACGACTGCGCTTCAATCAAATCTCACCATTCGCACCCAACAACAAGGAACCCCGCAACGATATTGCCACAGAACGGTTAAGTCGACAGGATAAAGATTATAGAGCTTAATCAGGATAAAGATGGAAATTAACCCAGGCGCCAACACAACAAAAGGCAATGATAAACCAAGAGAGAAGAAACTGACAACGAACGAAGCGACAAGACATACCCTGGCGACGGTAATTTTAGAACTGACCGCCGCGCTACAAGGGGCGAGATCCCCGCAACTGAAAGCGGTCTTCCGGAGCGCCACCCTCGGGACAGCCGACGCCCGCACCGCCGGTACGTGTCCGAACAACCTGACGTCCACCGAGGAATCGCCATCAGCCATGCCGTACCAGTACACACGGAAGCAACCCACGAGACACGGACCCAGTGTACCGACAACGCGATCCACTCGAATGGAAGCAGTACCAATGACTAGATTTCCCTTTCAATCGCGGGGACAGTGCAAAAGGTCCCGACCCGGTCCAGCAGATAGTCCAAGCCAGCCACACCAAGCCGAAGACGCCACAATGGAGACTTTTCGAGACTAAGGTAGGCAATCCACCCAATGACACCATCAAATTAACTTTGGACTTGTATCTGACCCAGGACCTAACATGTACCTTTCTCATTGAACCAGACGCAGGTTCGAACATATTGCCGTATCATTTATACAATAGATTAAAAGCACAACTTCCCAATTTAAGTATTAAAAAACCTTCCCTTGATCTATCCACCCTAAATAGTTTTACGAAAATAATAGGACATTTAACTTTCCCTCTGACAATAGGCCAAATAACCCATAGAGAGAACTTCCACGTGATAAATGCATCCTTGCCATTTGGAGTTCTTACCTTAAAAACCCTTTATCAATATAAATTAAAACTAAATTATAATCGCGGCACTATTTTCCAACTTGGCGTCCCATTGTCTAATACTATCTACCACTTTAAACATGTATCAAATGAATGCAAGCACGGGCTAGACCAAAACCTGTTCCAAAGGACTCGCACAGCACCCAAAGCTTTCACACATGGAAAACCTTGCCTGCATTCATTGCCCAAACCCCAAATATTTACATGCCACCATTCTAATCTCACACCACACAACTTTTCGCTCAACCCAATTGCCAATACTTTATGCCCACCACATATAAAGCCACCACGACTTCAATCTACAACTCCAATAATGCCCAAACAAGTGTCCGTACACCGACACAGCTCACCCACTTACCACACAAAATCCACACATGACCATACTTCGCAACGCCAGAAACACGCAAATGTACCTCACAACACACGCAACACGCACGCCAAAAGACAACAACAACGACAAACAAGCGCATGCACAACCGTTAAGAATAATACGATCATCCCGTCTACACAAAACATAGAAAAAATTCACGCCACCAAACAACCACACAATCGAAAAACCTTGCGATCTTTCCTAAAAGCTGTGAACACCTATAAAGAGTTCATTCCAGACCACGCCCGCTTGCGGACGCCACTTGTCAACCTTCTAAAAAAGGATGTCATGTGGGTCTGGGATGACGAATGCCAGAAAGCGTTCACTAACCTGAAAAAAAACCTTACCACACACCCCACATTACACCTTTACCAGGAAGGTCTGCCATGCCAGGTGTACTGTAACACCTCAACATTCAGCGTTACAGGCATTCTTAAACAAGTCTACCCTGATGGGAAGACATACACCGTCCAACATTTCAGCCGATCTCTGCGTAGTCACGAGCGAAATTATTCAGACTTGGAACTACAATGCCTAGCCATTGTGGAAAGTGTGGATAATTTCCGCACCTGTCTAATGGACAGAAAGTTTACAATATTTTCTGACCATCCTGCATTGCAGTGGTTGAAAGAGATCAAAGCCCCGTCAGGCAGATTGTTTCGATGGAGATTAAGATTGTCAAGATACGAATATGAGGTCCGTAGCATAAATGGAGTACAACAATATGAAACGGGCGTTGTAACTCGTATCCCATTTTGTGGTTTTCTAGATGCGCCACTCATACAGAACCAACAATCTTCTCCACCGGGAAAATCCCGCGTGACTATGGATCCCAATAAACTGCGCACCGTCTCCCGAAAAGGAGTACTTAAAACTATAGTCCCAAATTCATTTACAACCAGACTTCTTAAGTCCGTACACACACAACACCACCACCCAAACATCTCCAAGATGACGAGACTCATCTCAGCACAATATTATTGGCAGAGCATGACACAAGACATCGCAAAACAGGTAAAAACCTGCCCCACCTGCCGATTCGCTAGAAGAATCGATGAATACAAACAACCTGCACGTAAAAATACCGACACAGGTACCCAAACAAAACAAAATTCGTACATAAAGCACAGCGTACACACAACACAAACAATGCCAAAATTACCACATCCACGTCAGAGAAAAGATCACACATTTCAACCTAAACCAATTACCGCCGACATATCTCTAATAAAACCATTGACGATCAAACAGGAGAACTGCAAACCTGACAACCAGCTCAATCATATCACACCACTCCCTAAAGATATAAAACAGGAGAACTGCGAACCTACCAATCATTCAAATTCTACAATTCATAAGGTTCAAGCCAATATTTCAGAGTCCCCAGTTACAAAAATGTGGACGAACATGGGACAATATCCTATCTTTCATCTGATTTTTACCCTTTGTTTATTAGTTCTACCGTACAACTGTATTCCAATTTTATTCATTAAGTACTTGTTTATCTATGCTATGCCCGATCAGAAAATCTTCGAACTACAAGAGGCAGTTTTTAATTTTGGACAAACATTTATAAAACTTCTCATAACCTTAGGAACCATCTTCGCAGAAAATCTAAATAGACTCCGAAGAGATAACAATAACTGAAAAAATGACCAAACAATGTCGGAGAAATCACGCTCCAAAAACAAGATCTGAGCCGCACCAAAAATAAATAGACGGGAGGAAACGAGAATTTGAGACACCACGACGGAAGTGTAGTCCGCAGCGGATAAATTCGGCCTCTGTAAACAAAGCGAAGCGCCCTCGTCCGATCTCCAATTTCATTCCCTCTCTTTTGCCCGACACACCCCACTTCCGTATCTCTAATTACAATGAGAAGACCCCCTATTGAGGTCGACTGGGAACCTCACTATGCCACCGGTTTTGATTCCAGTTCGAGTCTACATATCGATTTTTACCAACCAATTACACATCCACGAAACAACACCTAGAACTAACTCACACAACTCTTACACAACCGACTTCTAACATTTTTCACAACACACACACAAAGACAAAAAATTACACATAAAGGTTATATAGATTTCCATGTCTCCTGTACACAGCATAAATGCACTTGAGGGCTAGAATCACGTTTTTCACCTAAGTGTCGATACAGACGAGACAAAAAATTTATAGGGCATAATTGAGCAAGTAAAACATTTATAGGGCAAAATGGAACAATCAATACATTTAGATCAGAGCATGTAGATACCAAAGGGTTCCAACCAATACATCTTATTTTTCATATCAATCATTTTTATTATTTTCTCTCAATTAAAAGTTAAATATTTAATCAATTTATCAATTTATTCAACTTATTACCACTTTTTATCATTAATTATCATTTTTTTTTTCCCCAATTAGTTTATATTATCATTTTTATTTATCAATTATCATTCTATTTACCACTTGACTTATATTGCCACAACTCAATTATTAACGAAAACTCACTGGTTTTCGATTAAACTAAAAACATTAAATCACCCTTTATTGTTGAAACCTTTTTATTTTTCATTTTTCCTTTTTTTTTTCTTTCACCACGCACCAAGCCTTCACTTTGATTTCATTTAACTTTTATTTTATTTTATTTTTATTTTTGATTTCTCAAAAGACCTAATAGAATTCCTTCGATTTCATTCCCAATTTCGAACTAGAATATAATTAGGCATTTTTCCTTTTTTTTCTCACCACGCACCAAGCATTCACTTTGATTTCGTTCAACTCTTATTTTTATTTTTATTTGATTTCTCAAAAGACCTAATGAAAACCCCTTCGATTTCATTCCCAATCTCAAGTAGGATAGTAATTAGGCAATTCTTTTTTTTTTCACCAACGCAACAAAGCATTTTCTTTTTTTTTCATACAACAAGGCTTTTTCTTTTTTTTTTTGTGCAACCAAGCCTTCACTTTGATTTCATTCAACTTTTATTTTATCTTATTTTATGTTGATTTCTCAAAAGCCCTAATAGAATTCCTTCGATTTCATTCCCAATTTCGAACTAGAATATGGTTAGGCATTTTTCCTTTTTTTTTTTTCTCTCACCATTCAACCAAACACATTCAATTTTGATTTCATTCAACTTCTTATTTCATTTTGTTTTGATTTCAAAGCACCTTATGAAATTTCCTCGATTCCTTTTTCTCAGAATTCGAGCAAAAAAGTAACTAAGCAGTTGTCTTTGTCACCATGCAACAAAATATTTCTCTTTTTCAACCAAACACATTCAATTTTGATTTCATTCAACTATTTTTATATTATTTTTATTTGATTTCAAAAGCCTTAATAGAACTCCCTCGATATCATTTCTTATCTCGGGTAGAATTCGTTTAGGCGCATTTTCTTTGTTTTACCCACTATGTACCATAACATTCATTGATTTCTTACAATTAAAAAATTTTGATTTCTATTAATTATACTCAACCTATATCATCAACCCCATTCTATCTTACTTATGTCACCAGCAATGCTTGTATATAGCCCCTCAATACCTACAACTAATTTTCCCACAAAATTATTTTTCATTTTACAGAATTCTCTCAGGCTAACCCCTTCTTGAATTCTTCACATGTAGGGGGCGCATCTGTCATAATTTGTATATAATTAAATGCAACCCCGACCCACTATGTATGTACCATGTATGATTTTCAAAGACTTAATAAAGAACAAGGTAACTGGAGGGAAGCAAGTAGCATTAAGATATAGGAAGTAGATCTAAGATTGGCACGACTATTCTGGGGACCCCTGTGTCAATACTGCAGGGGCAGAGACCGGGCTTCTCTAGTAACCGCAGAAGTTATTTTCGCCAAGATGCATTCAATACTTCCGGACAAAACAGGACGTGTCGAGTGACCAGAAGTTATAAAAGTTTGAGAGATATCCAATACTTCCGGACAGAGACCGGACGTAGTTTGATAGCCGCGGCAGTAAATAAAGTCAAGCAAACACGAGGCTTCTTGACCCAAGCCGGGCGTAACTAATACCAAAGGAAACCGCCGACCTATCAGAAGATAGCATCTAAATAGGTCAACCAATAGGGAAAGATCAGGTGATCACCTCTCAACCAATCAGAGAGAAACGGAATCTTGGTGTTAAATCGAAAGGCAAGGATGGTCAGTAGTGTTTTAGCTCGCATAGGATCAACACCTGCAGTAGCGACTTGGCTCTCACCGAGTTCGGATCAGTTGCTCCTTCGCTTCCAACGAGGTGACATCGGCCCTGGACCTCTCCCCACTCAGCTCATAGCTAAGTACAAGCACCATCATGTGATCAGTTAATTAACAATCAAAATCGCTCCGCCTTCTCAAGCTTTCTTCCCTCCAATCCAGTTGCCTTTTATTTTCAAACCTCACCATGTGTCCTGATTATTCCTAACTGTGTGCTTCACTTACCACTCAACGACTGCGCTTCAATCAAATCTCACCATTCGCACCCAACAACAAGGAACCCCGCAACGATATTGCCACATATATGCTTTTGAACTTGAAAACTTTTATTCGAACTATATGAACTTAAATGCAAGTGCTAAATGGAGATGTATAAGAAGACTTATTTTGGAAGTTGCTAATGCTTGTCTGAGGTATACGGTCCCAAGGCCGATGGGTCACAAGCCCGCTATTACTTCGCTTTTTAACGAGAACGACATACTGCTGACCGATAATCGAAATATTTTAAAATATATTTTTAAACACTACCGCGATCAATCCAGAGCCGACGAATCTATCAATCTAAACGACAT
This sequence comes from Cordylochernes scorpioides, assembly GCA_030710605.1. Taxonomy (NCBI): domain Eukaryota; kingdom Metazoa; phylum Arthropoda; class Arachnida; order Pseudoscorpiones; family Chernetidae; genus Cordylochernes; species Cordylochernes scorpioides. The sequence goes on from CP092880.1 coordinate 67,378,618, forward strand.
CGTAACGTATACAAATACTATCCCGCGCCTCGACATCGACTTCAACTTCGATGAACAACACTTTATAACGAGAGGCGACATAATTAATGCAATTAAGCAACTTCCCAATAAAAAGATGGCTGGAGAAGACAAGATTCCCGCGGAATTTTATAAAAAATACCCGAACGACGCCGCAGATCTACTTCTCACGATATTTACTAATGCTCAAGAGGAAGATGAATTACCTGAACATATGAGAGTGGGGAGGCTGATTCTCCTACCAAAGAAGCCGAGCCCAAAGACGTTGGGTGAATGGAGACCTATCACGATGATGAACACAGATTATAAAATCTTGTCAAAATTATTACTCGCAAAACTTAAACCCTACTCCCCGCAAATTGTTCCTATTGAACAAAAATATGCAATTATGAATAGATCAATATTCGACATACTCCCTGATATCGAATACAGCGTCTACGCGGCAAACCTCCTCAACACGCCCCTCGCGATTGTCGTCCTCGACCTACAGAGGGCGTTTGACTCGCTCAACAGAAACTTCCTAATTGCGACTCTTGAGAGAATCGGTATACCAAATATATTTATCAAATGGATCAAGATAATCTTGAACAACAGTGCAATTAAGATTGACGTAAATGAAGAAACCTCTCCATCCATACAAGTGACAAGGGGAGTTCGTCAGGGCTGCGGGCTGTCGGCGGTACTGTTCTCGATCTCCACGACGGCTTTAATCTTTCACTTACGAGACAAACTGAGCTCCACGACCACGACGCACATTTACGCCGACGACCTGGTGTTCTTAATTAGAGACGAAAGCGACTTCGACCGAATATACTCCTGTCTCCAAGATTTTAAGCGGGTCTCCGGCATAAATATAAACTTTGGGAAAAGCAAAGGGCTGTGGTGTGGCAGCTGGGGCAACAGAACCGACACTCCGAGGGAAATTAAGATGAGGAGAGACCAAATCAAAGTGCTTGGCATCTTAGTTGAAAACTCAAAAACGCCCTTCAAAACGGAGAAAGAAAACCTGCGCGAAGAATTTCAACAAGCGGTGCGTGTTGTTAAATCCCATATTTCGTCGCTCTCGCTTATACAGAAGACGCGATATATTAACGAAAGATTGATACCGAAATTCACATATAAAATAAACGCGACTCTACCTGAAGACGTAATCCTCAACGATATACAAAAAGATATTGATGTCGCCCTATACCTAAATACAACCTGGACAAATTCCTCAATAAATTGTTTACCTATCGAGAACGGCGGCCTCGCTTTGCTCCACCTCGCCACGCAACGCGATTTATTCACGTTAAAACGTATACAAAGGCAAATTAATGGACATCAGAACGAAAACGAATTTCTATTTGAGAACAAAAATGCGACCAACTACTTCAATCTTTTTAATTACGATCTACACGGATTTCTCTCACCGCGAAGAAAACAAATTTTAGCAAGCTGGCGTAGCATCGTTCATAAATTTAATATTGACTTCAAGCAGCTTTCGCGAAAAGATTATTTACACCTCGTTATACCGAAATGCCGCCTCTTACACGGCCTTTATCTACAGAACTCTGCCGTCTTCAGCATAAGAAACTTGAAACGCCTGAAAGAGTTTATAGATACGAACGACGAAATGCGCGAGGCAAATGATCTATTTTCCCATGCCACGCGAAATATCAGAAACGATCTACAACGAATTGCCGAGTTTTACAACCAGACGAAAAACACGACTTTTAAACTTCAAGACCATTCTTCCTGCGTGCATCTTCCCGTCGTTTACGAATCACGCCTTTTCTCACGTATAAAGAGTAACGCACTACGAAATATAATTTTATCGACCAATTTTAACTTTAAACGCGCTGAAGAAAAAGCTGCAAAGTGGAATTTCAACACTGCGCCATCCTGGCATAAAAAACGTAACATCTACGACGATATCGCCTGGAGACTGAAATTAAGAGCCCTGCCACACCCGACCAGGAATGGAAGGCCCACCTGCACTGCGTGCGGAGGATCTCCAGACATACTACATCGATACCTAGAGTGTGAATTTACGAAAAAGAAAATAAAAGAAGCTACTGAAGAATGTCGGATTGTCGACCGCTTATATATCTTCAGCCCAGCCAACTTCATCCTAGACCGCGGAAATCCAGAATTACGTCGAATTTTAAACAAGAAGAAATACGAAATTTACAAATATTTTATAGAGATAGATTTTAATTGTACCCCCTCCCCCACTAACAATTGAAATGTAACGACGTTTTATATGACTGAATAAAAATTGCTTTTGTTCTGACTTATATATATATAGGGATTACCAGTTGCAAACAAGACATGCTATATCCGATTTGGATAATTGCGCGTGAAACTATTTACAATAATTGTAGTAGAGTAGGTAACAGAATTATCAAAAAGAAATTGAATAAACATATACATTAATATATTATATTATAAAAAAAACATTAAAATATTGTAACATTTATTATTTTATTAGCAGAGTATTATTTTTTATGTTTGTATTTTGCTATACTCTGTACATTTCCCTCTTTTGTTTATCACTCATAGTATGTTCTTGCCTGAAATAAATTGTTGTCTCATCCCGAAGTTGGTCTTCCCTAATTTTACACGTGGCAATATCAATAAACGAAGCAATAAAGGTTTAAAAATTCTCAATTTTTGAAAGTTTTTATTATTTTTTATTCCCTCTAATTATCGTGGTTACATGAGTACATTAATAAATGTGAATAAAGAAAAAAACAATTAGAACAGGAATATCCCCAAGTGGGAGGAGACGGTTTCTAAGAGGAGAAAAGGTTAATTTCTTAAGAACTAAACTAATTGGAGTATTTTCTAGAAGATAACAACTGAGTTAATTTAAAATGTTCTTACCTGCTAATGAAGATGGAATTCCTTTATACATCTCTCCTTTTTGGTTTGTTTTTATCTTTTTTAAATCTCGAGTAGAAGTAAATCAGTACTAAGAATGTGGTTTGCCAGTCAAACTAAGTTTGTTTAATTATAAGTCGCCCCATCTATATGTTATGAATTATAATGTTTTGTTGTTGAAAAAGATAGAGAATTGAAGGTGCAGTCGTGAAAATAGGAAAGATAATTATTTACCCATCAAGTTAGTTTTTATTTTGAATTACTTGAGGATTTGAAATCATATTTAAAGTTCAATTCAATTTGTAAATACATTCTAAACTTTCTAGAAAATCGGGGTCTCTAATGTTTTCATGTGTTGAATAATGTAAATAACTTATGTAAATAAACTTTTCTCCTTGTTTGGCGCAAGTATTCCTTGCGGGATATAGCGCTTTGGAAATAAAATAATTGTAATTGTAAAAGGTGCAGTCGTAAAAATAGGAAAGATAATTATTTTCCCATCAAGTTAGTTTTTATTTTGAATTACTTGAAGGAAATTACACGTAAAATTATTTTTCATAGTAATATAGAATTTATAAAATGAATTCTATATTTGTGAATAAAAAATATATAGGTAGGTCAACTATACATATTTACAACAATATATATATATGTGATGATTTAAGACCATGGAATTGTTGTAAATAGTCTAGATATCTACTACCACATGTTCCACCCCATGACTGTATATAACTTCTTATGTACTGCAAATAGAAAGCCTCAACTAACATCAATCTGTACCGCGTAAGAATCTAATAAAGTATAGCAACTGTACAGATAGAAGGAATGGAGACTAACAGGAGAAAATTAAGGTTAAAACTAATCAGGCTTAGGTGAGAGTAGAAGTAAGGCCTAGCAAAGAGGCTTAAAGTTAGAACAACTATTAATAAAATTACAGCTAATTTTATGATCGCGGAAATCATAAAAGTTGAGTTTAACGGCCAGTATTTCCTGGGCAAGGCCGGGTATATATCTTCCGACAAAGACATCAGCAAAGACCAATTAGAAGGTAACACCTAAGTAGGTCAACCAATAGCCAACGGCCACGTGACATATTCCTACCAATTAGGAAACAACACCTAAGTAGGTCAGCCAATAGAAAACGGCCACGTGACATCTTCCTACCAATTAGAAAGAAGAAAGGTCTTGGTGTTAAATCGAGAACCTAGAATAGGCAGTCTGCGCTTGGCTCTCACCAAGGTAACACTTGCTCTAAAGATCTCTCTCTCCGCTCATCCCATTCCTTCTTGACGTCAGACGCTTCTTAGTGGAATCTCTGTTTGTTTATTTCACCTTTGGCCCAGCTGTGTCGCCTTCCACCACGACTGCACGGTAGAGTTGACATCGAGGTTCGTCTAGCATCAGGTAACACTGGTCCCAGAGGTCCCAAGATATCACATATATATATATTCAAAGTCTTCTAAATCTATGGTTAAAAATTAAAGAATTAGTCAATGATGAAAATAAAATGTTTTTGAAAAATGAAATTTTGCATATTAGATTATATAATATATATAAGAAATGTAAGTATTAAAGAACGAATGTATATTTTATACATAAAACAAACTTCTACTGTTCTTACTGCGATGGAAAAAATTATTGGGAGGGTTTGGCTCATCAGTGGTGAACCCTCACTGCAGTTTCGCCAATTTAATCTACCAGGCCGCTTCTTTAGAGCTCTAATACTGTATTGGACGATTCAGATTATATATGCTACACTGAAGGATGGAATCTTAGAAATGGTATTTAAGTAAATTTATGAACATAAGCTTTTAGGACAGTAGAATTACACATACAATTACATATCCATGGTATATATATTTCTTCAAGATTTCTTCAAGATGATCAATCCATAGTATGGTGGTAATACTTGGTTGACTTGATCCAGTTGTTTCATTCATTGAGGATTTTCGTGGGAAAATGTCTGTGGGATATCCAACAACTGTCCTGGTATGGAACTAACACCTACCCACATATTCTCATGTCCAACAATGGCGGCAGCCTTGCGGAAAATTGACATGGACCCAGAACAGCAGTTTAGTAGATAGTGGACATTGCTGCTGCAGTGATAGAGATGCATGGAGACATCTGAGACTCTTCATTGGACACGACAACAACAACAACTCTGTATTTTGTCTCAAGGGCTTCAATTTTGAGTAGATCCCAACTCATTTTCTTCATTCTGACATGTCACAATACTTTTTCAGTCTATCTCATTATTCTGTATTTCTCTATAACTCCCTAAAATCTTTTCTTAATAAACATTTGAATAAATGGAAAGATTACTCCTCCATTTTCTCTACATAACCGACGAATAAAATAATGGAAAATGAATACATTTCATCAAATATTTTCATATTTATTCTGACCTTTCGGTGTAGACCACACTGTATCATTTTACAAAGAGGAAACTAGATTATTACTTTCCTAAAATGATTTTTTTTTTAATATTTAACGAAATTTGTAAAAATATTTAAAAGTTTATCTTAATTAATACTTTTATACATCATATACTGACTGCTTTCTATATGGAGCTACAAATCCCAAGTACACTCGTGATACAGACCATGATAATCATGATGGGTAGTTTGTGCTTGCTTTTACTGTAATGGCACAACATTTGTACATAATGTAGAAACCAGTTTGACTTTTTCTTTTACAAATGTATCAGATCCCCGTTTGGTTACTTTCACTCACTGGTGGGGTTGGACTTTTGCAAGAATCGGGGGCCATTGCAGCAATTGCGGGATTCAATCCCGGGTTATCGACGGTGGAATATATTTCACCAGGGTGATGGAATAGTGTTATCGTTCTGATGTATATTTATTTGTCCAACAACCTCTAACATAATACAGTTGCGAGAGGATGATATTCATGTATCAAAAGAGGCACCTCTCCCTTTAAATATACATCAGAACGATAACACTATTCCATCACCCTGGTGAAATATATTCCAATATCATTCCAATCTGGCCAATGTCCTGAATATAACGCAAGTTACACAATTATATCCCTAGAGAAATGTCCATCTATATTATTCAACAACAACAACAAAAGCCTTTATTGAGGACCTCTCGTCCTATAAAGGATTCGCCAGTTTACAGAGTAATTGAAGAGAAGAGAACTAAGAATACAGAGAGAAACCTATATGTAGTAGGTATAGTATAGTATTTTCTACACTGTGACTATATACAACAGCAGCAACAAGCCTTTTAGTGGAATCAAAGTCCCATACAGGATTCGTCATTCTAATCCTGACAAAGATTATTTACATATTATTTTTTACATTAGTTAGATTATGTATATAGCTTTTCCCTTTCTCTTCAGCCGTCTTCCAAAATTTGAACAACGCAAACGCTCCAGCTCTGTTTCTCACCACCTCATTCAACAGGAGCTCCAAAGAGAGTCCCTCACATCTATATTATTCAGTTTTAAGCACTCTGACATAGGAATGGAGAAAAATCTAAAATTTTTTGACGACGGGAAGGTTGAAACATCAACAGAGATTGATACAGTATTGCTTAAAACTGATTTCCCAGAAGTAAGATTGTGTTGACAGGGGTAGTGATACTCAATTATCATTTTGGTGAAATAAAAATACTATACACATTTGTTAATTAAGAAATATAATTAATGAATATTTTCAATACGGAATTTCATTCATTAACACACAGGCTGGAACTAATTGGAAAACAACACCAGTTTTGGCAAATTCAGACAATATATAGGTTGGAATTTTGTCTGAATTTACCAAACGCTGGTGTTATGACTCATTTTTTTAATCATCACCAGTAAAGCTTTTTACTAGGATGATGCAATAATGCCATCATTCTGATGAAAATGTAATGGGAGAGGTGCCTCTTTTGGTACACTTATATTGTTAATCAAAATATATATTGTGTTAAAAATATATATATTTTTTTTTTGACGATATCCTTACGAAGGATACAGAAAAGGGGATTTAGCTTATATTGAAGAATTTTCGAGAAAGTTGAAGGTTTGTTTCTTAATTAATAATATACAACAACAACAAAACAGCTTTATTAGGGCATCTTGCCCTGTACGGATTCTCCGTGGAGTTACAGACAATATTAACCATAAGAGAACAGGTGAAAATATAGTATTTACAGTCAAGGTATGTCAAACAGGGTGACTTTTTATTGTGCCCCTGTTCTTCTCTCTTCCATGAGTGCAATTTTATTCCCAACCGCTTTTTGAAAGTTGAACAGTTCAATTGCCCAACTTTTCTTATCTGAAACAGTTTTTATTAGCTTTATTGAGTTCAAATGCGGTCTAGGAAGACTTTTCAGGATCTTTTTTCTCTCTCCTTCCAGATCCCCGCATTCAGAAATAAAATGGTATATTTCATCAGTTATCTGACTTCCACATAACCCACAGTACAAATCTTCTTTCTTAATTGCGTAAATATGATTTTCTTTGATCATTGTTGACATTAATCTGATCTGTGCAATAAAACTCACTAAAGCTGAAGACAAATTGCATGAAAAGTAATTTTCTGGAATAAATGAATCATAAAGTAACCTATAGTTTGAGTATGTTTTCGTAAGAGATAATTTTGCCAGATCTTGCTGCAATAGCTGTTCAATTTTTATTTTTAGTATATTCGGAAGTTCGATCTGTATGTCATCATAATTTAACCTATAGTTTAGCCATGTGAGTCCACAATGATTGATGATATCCATAATATTCTTACAGAATCCTATAGGTTTTTTTGTCATTAAGGAAATTTCCTTCAATCTATTCCAGCATAGCTTAGGTAGTCTATTGTCTTCCATTTTTTGTAATCTAATGAAATATTTCAAAATTAATTTGATCGTTGTAAAAGTCAAAGATATTCTGCCTGTTTCCAGCCTTACAACGTACCCTGGTATATATCTTGGTAGATTCAGAAAATTTTTGATAAACGTATTCTGTAATTGGTCTATAATATCCGTATTGTCCCAAGCCCACACAGGGGCCGCATAGAGCAGTATTGATTTAATAACTGAGTCAAATAGATTCAGAGCAACTTTTAATGAGTTAATTTTTTCTTTTTTTATCAGTCTAATAGTTGCATTTATTGCCGTATTTGCTTTGGCTTTATAAAAGAGGGCTACCTTTTTACTATTAATAGTGGAAGTGAATGGATATCCCAGATATGTAATATTGGACGCAACAGTCAGTGGGGTGTCACCCCAGTACCAGTTTTCGTGTCTTGCCGGTCTTCCTCCATTTCTGAATACTATTATTTTGGACTTATTTTCATTTAAAACTAATTTGTTCTTATCCAGGTAAGACTTTAGTAAATTGATTTTAATTTGAAGATTAATTTTCGATTCTCCAATTATGGCTATGTCATCCGCATACATAAGTAGGTGTAAAACGCCAAAATCAGGGAGATGAAATCCTGTAAGTGCTGAGTTATTATAAAGTTCTATTAGGTCGGCCATATATAGTATAAATAAAAGTGGGGAAAGTGATTCTCCCTGCAACACTCCAGAATTAATTTTCACATTATTTGAATATTGTCCTTTCCATCGGATAGTGATCTTAGCTTCTTGGTAAAAGTTTTTTATCAGCATTACAAATTTATTGCTAATGCCCATTTTATGCAATTTTTGCCAAAGTAAATCATGTGGGACTGTGTCGAAAGCTTTAGTCAAATCGACGAAGAAGACATATAGCTTGCCTCGTTTTCTTCTCAGAGATAATTGGATGAGTGAATTCAGTAGTATTATGTGGTCAGTGCATGATCGGTTCTTACGGAAACCTGCTTGGTTTTCTAAAATAATCACTCTTTTTTCTATCCAGTTGTTTAATCTGTTACTTAGTATTGTAGTAAATAATTTAGATATATTACTGCAGAGGGCAATCCCTCTGTAATTTGTTGGGTTATTCTTATCACCGCTTTTATATATAGGGTGTACTATTGAGTTCGTCCAGAGTTGCGGGTATTTTTCTGTGGACATTATTTTGTTGAATAGGTTTTTCAATTTATTTAAAGTCGGTATTGGTAAATTCTTTAGCAACTCATTTGGTATACCATCGAGTCCCACTGCTTTGCCGTTCGCTAGTTTTTTTACTACATCATGGATCTCTTCAAGGGTTATTTCCGCGTCTAAATCTGGATCTTTCCAACCGATCATCTGGTTTACCGTAAAAGTAGCTTCTTTATTTTCTTTGTTCAGTAAATTTTTATAAAATAAAAACCATTCTTTTATATCAATCTCACCTTGTATTATTGGTTTTTTTCTGAAGGATGCAATGGCATTCCAGAAGGATTTGGGATCTTTGGCGTTCTTTATCCTTTCATTCTTGTCCTTATTGAATTCATCTCTTTTTCTTTGCAGGAGCTTAAAATATTCCCTCCTAGCCTCAATATATTTTTGGCGGTCGTGTATGTTATTTGAGTTCCTACATCTTTGTAAACTTACTTTGGTCGTTTTTTTCATAATATAGCAATCTTTGTCATACCAAGGTTTTGAAAGTTGGTGTCGTCGTTTAGCAAATTTAATTATATTTGCCGATTCCATTGCCGTGTAGATCTGTTTAGTAAAATTTGCTGTTTCTGTGTTAATATCGGTTTCATTTCCAACTTCAATATCACTTAAATTATGTTTTAGCATCTCCACATTTTCTTTCGTCCAAATGAATTTTCGTATTAGTATTTCATTTTTGTACGAGGATTTAATAGCTTCATACCCAGTATTAATTTGTAAAACAATTGGTAAGTGGTCTGAATATGAAAGTTCTTCGATCCACATATCCGATATGATCTGTGTTAAACCGTGTGTGTACATGAAATAATCCAAAACCGATGAACCTCTTTCTGAAATAAAAGTGAATGAGCCGTGCGTGTCACCCCTAGTTCTTCCATTAGCTATTGTTATAGAATTTGAGTCAGTGAAGGAAATTAGTTTTTCAGATAGTTTCGAAGATATTAGGTCTTTAGATTTCCTATATTTGTTGAGGGGTGAATTTAATTTCAGTGGGTTATGGAAGCCTCCAGCATTGCCTATTCTAATATTGATGTCACCAGCTATTAGTACTTCGTTACCTTCACTCATGTGATAATCAATATGCCTAAGTAAATTTTTTAAATTTTGTTCTTGTAATGCATTAGGAGGTAAATAAGCAAACAGCAAACATATACTCTCGGTGGTTTTGTCTAGAAATTTGTGTGTCAAGACAGATATCCAGTAAGGGTTTGTTTCGATTTTTCTAACCGTATGTTGGAAGTTTTTTTTTATTCCAATCAGAATTCCCCCCGAGCCCCTTCCCTTTAGTTCTGTCTTCATTGCTGGGCTTTGAATTATGTAATATTCATCAGTTAACAATTCAATAACACCAGTGATCCATGTTTCATTTAGTGCAAAAAGTTCGTATTTTTTTAGGTATTCAACGAGTGGAAATATTGATGTTATTCTATTGAATCCATTTATATTCCATTGTAATATTTTAATTTTAGTATCTATATGTTTGGCCTGAGTTACTTGTTTGTCTTTTATTGCCGATTCACAGTTTTTCGTATGTGTATACCTAATTTTAGTTGTATTTCTATCTGATATATTTTCCATAACCTTTGAGTTTTTAATTTTAGAAGTTTTAGCCGTGAGTGTTTTATCATAAAGTGGCTGTATGGACATTGTATTAGAGAACTGTTTATCAATGGGTTGACTATTTACAAGTGATTGTTTCCTATCTGCCTGCTACAATGAATGTCCATTGGCATCTACAATTTGTCCATCACAGACCTTATATGCTATGCCATTAATTATTAACTTATTGTCCCTTAGCTTAGCTAGAGTACCTTTTTCGACGAGTTCTCTTCTTTTGACATTCAGAACGCGTCGTTGTTCTCTCATCTTCATACTATAGTCCTTCGATAGTGAAATCTTAGTTCCTCTTAGATTGAAAGCAGCTTTGAATAGAGTTGTTCTATCGTTTTGTTCTGGGACTTCAACCAGGATCGGTGCACCAGGTTTTCTGGATACTCGGTGGCATCGCGTGATGTTTATCTTCTCCGTTGTCCGCATATTTTCTTCGATAACCCTCCGTATCCGTTCTCGGCAGTCCTCGTTAGTGTCTTGTTCTATTCCGTAAAAAATAAGGTTCCTTTCTCTGCTCTTTGCATCCAAGTATTCAAGCTGGTCTTCTAAGTCTTTTATTTTTTTGGTGTTTTGAGAGAGTGCTGCCTTTGTAACGGCAGAAGATTCCTCTAATTGATGCAGTCTTTGATTTATATTTTCTACTCTATCGTCGATTGCCGAAAGACGGGATTCCAGCCTCTCACCCCAGTTATCCAGCCTTTTGGTGAGTGCATTTATCAGATCTTTGATCTCTTTATCCCTATCTAAGCTTGTTTCCAACGTCGTTTGTTTGGACATCCTAGGGCCTGGATTTTGTTCAATACCAGCTAATATTAAGAGCATTAAAACTACACATATAAGGAGAAAGTTTCGGTAATATTTTGAAAGTGAAATATTGACGCGTGATAAGCAAATCTTTTTGCCGCCGTATGTATCCGGCTTGAAAGTATGTAAATTTAACTCAGCATTCTTGTCTAATAGACATAAAATTATGATGGTAAGATATATTGGATATGAAGGTTTCATTTCAGATATATTGAGTTTGAACTTTAGCAAAAATAGAGGAAATATTTTAGTAAGACAGTTCACTTACCGAGAGCGACGTTGCTTGCAGCCTATTCGTGCCGCCTCCTAGCGGAGAATCTAATTAATAATATATATATTATAATAGCTAGTATGTTATATGGGGCTTTTCTTGATTTATCAAGAAATTGGGTTGACCAAATATCAGGGAACAGACTAAATCAATGTATAGTTGATTTCTGTTCCACTAGATGACGCTCTGCCTTCTGAAAAGCAGGTCAGAATATGCCTTTTTTATTTTTGAAATGTATTGTGTTTAACAAAATATTTTTTTCACGATATCCTTACGAAATATACAGAAAAAAGGGTATTTATCTTATATTGAATAACTTTCGAAAGAGTAAGAGGTTTGTTTCACATAATTAAAGGATTGTGTTGGAATAGAAGTCAATTTTTTACAATCTCTTAGAGAGAGATAGAGAGATTGAAACTACTTTATTTCAAAGTCCATATAAGTTTATATAAGGTTAAATACAGAATAAATAAATAAGATTTTATAATGATAAATATAGGAATAAATAGATATAAATATAGATAAAAATAATTGATAAATATATATATATATATACAAGATATTCATTGGTGGCGCCCACCACGGGAAAGACTCCGCCACCGATGGACTGCAAGAGTTCATTATAGAGATTGAGATTTAAAAATATTTTATTGACATCATACACAAGTCAATGTTAGTAGTATATAATAATTATAAAAAGAGGGATAAAATAAAAGAGGGATAAAATAAAAAGAGGGATAAAGTAAAAGAGGGATAAAGTAAAAGAGTAAAATATATACAGTTATGTACAGTCGAGGAGATTCCCCCAACGACAGAGAGTCCTCCTCCAGACAGTAAGTCACGTTCTCCCCTCATCTCAAAGAGAGAGTGAGAGAGAGAGAGAGATAGTATATTTTAGAGAGTAATTATTTTTAATTAAAAGATATCAATAAAGTTAGTATATTTAATCATGTCGTTAACTCTCTTATCTCTGGAATCCTCACCTCACAATGGTTTGTTTTCCCAATTAGTTCCTGTGTGTTAATGAATGAAATTCCGTATTGAAAAATGTTCAATAATTATATTTCTTAATTAACAAATGTGTATAGTATTTTTATTTATCACCAAAATGATAATTGAGTACCACTACGTCTGTCAACACAAGCTTACTTCTGGGAAATCAGTTTTAAGTAATACTGTCTCAATCTATGTGAATGTTTGAACGTTCCCCGTCGTTAAAAAACTTTCGATTTTTTCTTCTCCTTCTGTGTCAGAGTGTTTAAAACTGCATAATATAGATGGACATTTCTCTAGGAATATAATTGTGGAACATGCATTATATACAGGCAAGATTGGAATGATATTGCCACGTGGAAAATCAGGAAAGACAAACTTCAGGAGTTGAGTTTCTTTCCGGGTTAATTGGCAATTTAGAGCATGGTCTTCTAACCCCCATGGCAGAACGCGACTTCCAGTGGCAAGTGATCCTAGGATCTGGCAGCAAAGATGTCTCACAGGGGTGTAGGAAACGTAGAGATGGCAGGGGAACAGGGAGCAGTGAGAGACAGGAGTCTTGTCAGGGAAGGAAATTCAGTAGGAGACAAACTTCAGAATGAGACAGCAATTTATTCAAGGCATGAACAAACTGTATATGATAGACAAAAGATAAACAATGAGGGAAGTTTACAGAGTAGCAAAATATAAACATAAAAAATGATACTCTGTTAATAAAATAATAAATACTTTGCTACAAAAGTGGAATATCTTTTACAGTAATAAAATTTTGGAACATGCATTATATACAGTAAGTAGGTATACAGGCCAGATTGGAATGATATTGAGATGTTTTTTTACAGGAATATAAAATTTAAAAAGGATTGTTTTTTTAGAGTGATGGGTATCACGAGAAATTGGGATGAGATCTCTAAATATGTTTGAAGATATTCCGCAACAATATGCTTCGTTTTTTAATTTAAAAAGTAGTTAAAAGCTAGGTATAAATTGTATATAGTAGATTTATATATATAATATTCCATAGAAGCATAGGGCGCCTCTCCCGTCAAAATAAACGTCAAAAACTATCGCCATCTATTGACCATCACCGCAACTAGCGGTCTCGGGTCGGTGACAAAGCCACAACACCAGCTTTGGCAAACTGAGAAGCGTTCATCTAGAGACCATGGTTTCGGGCTAATGGCCCTCGTCAGACTAGGGCGGACTTTATTCCATGAGATTCACATGGGATCTAATGGCAGCTTCACAATCTACTAAAGAGGTGTTTAGCTGGCAAGGTGGCTGGGCCAAATCTATGGATAGAATATAGATGGAAAATTTGCCGGGAGGAAATTGATCTAAAGAGACAAGGGTCGCCTCTCCCGTCAAAATAGACGTCTAAAACCAGACGCCATCTATTGACCATCTATTGACTATTGTGGATCTCATTAAATAAAGTCCGCCCTAGACTGACGAGGGCCATTAGCCCGAAACCATGGTCTCTAGGTGGACGCTTTTTCAGTTTGCCAAAGCTGGTGTTGTGGCTTTGTCACCGACCCGAAGCCGCTAGTTGCCGCGACGGTCAATAGATGGCGTCTGGTTTTAGACGTCTATTTTGACGGGAGAGGCGACCCTTGTCTCTTTATATTATGTATTTATTTTTATATATTTTTTATTATATATTCATTTCCACACACACAACACATATGTAAAAAAGGGCCTATTTTATTATATTTATTTATTATAATTTTTTTAATATTTTGACCAATGTGATAAAGTTGTTTCCATGTGATCTACAAGAATATGTAAATTACTTTTATAGTTTTTATCCAATAAATTGATAAAGAGAAAGAAATCCCACGAAACATATTTTTAAATCTTTAATTAAAAAAGCATATATTGGATCAAAAAAATCATTTAAGGAATAAATCTTATCATTAAATGATATTTTGATTCAATATATGCCTTTTTAATTAAAGATTTATTTATGAATTTCTATATTTTCAAAATATTTTTAAATGTCTTTTTTTTTTCATCTTCTTAAAACTATATAATTTTACATATTAGCTCGATCATTTGAAGAAGATCTATTCCGAAAGTCTTGACTGTAATGGCCACAACTAGGAGATAATTAGTGGATTTCTTCAGGGATTCCTTCCATCCTATCAACAGCTGTATTTCATCTGCTGATGTCTCTGATGATCATTTCTCGATTGGACGAGTTTTGCCTCCCTAGAGAGATATCTTTCAACATCGCTTATCTAGAAGGATTGCAAGTAATGGATTTACGGGTTTCTGATGGTAAAATACTAACACACACTATATATTTCTGAAAATAGAGAAATCCATAGATAATAAAAAGGCATATATTGGATTTAATAAAAGATTTATTTGCCAATATTTCGGCTGGCTGAACGCCAACCTTTATCGAGGCATTACATTTCTGTATACACACACACACTGTATTTATTTATTTATTTATTTATTTATTGTTACAAAAGCACGAAGTCCAAAGGACTATTGTGCTATGCTAGTATTATTTACATATATATGATTAATTATTTACACGATGGATTAGTATTGTTTTGTAAATTATTGTACAAATAGTTCTAAACTTAACAAAGTTCTCATAAGATAGAGTATATACACAAAGAGAATTTGGTAATGTTTCAAAATATCTACATGCACTTTGTATACACATGCATTTTTGTATACACAAACTTTGAATACAGAAATGTAATGCCTCGATAAAGGTTGAAGTTCAGCCAGCCAAAATATTGGCAAATAAATATTTTATTCAATCCAATATATGCCTTTTTACTATCTAATATATAGTGTGTTGTATATTAATCATAAAAATATCAATTTTTATTCTTTAATATTAATATGTGACTTAATAATCTGTGGTGTTAGGAATGTATATACAGTTAAACCTGTCTATAACGCCCCCTCTAAAATAACCTTCCTTTCCATAGCGCCCGATTTTAAATACGTAGTACGATTTACATTAAAAGTGACCTGTCCTGTCTATAGCACCTCCTCTCTATAGCACCCTATTTTTGTGAGTCCCAAGAGGGGGCGTTATAGACAGGTTTAACTGTATATTTGAGCTAATATAGATAGGAGAAGGTGTGTTAGGCAATAGTTATATTGTTATAATGAGTATTGTTATATTGTTATAATATTCTATTGTTAGGATGATAATTGTAATATTGTTATAATGATAATTGTTATATTGTTATAATTATAAATTGTTAGAATTATAATTGTTATATTTTTAGAATGATAATATTGTTATATTGTTATAATATTATATTGTTAGAATGATAATTGTTATATTGTTATAATATTATATTGTTAGAATGATAATTGTTATATTGTTATAATATTATATTGTTAGAATTATAATTGTTATATTGTTATAATATTATATTGTTATAATATTATATTGTTAGAATGACAATTGTTATATTGTTATAATATTTAATTGTTAGAATGACAATTGTTATATTGTTATAATATTTTATTGTTAGGATGATAATTGTTATATTGTTATAATATTTAATTATTAGAGAGAGTTTATTTTTTTCCAGTAAGTCTCTCTTAGATCATTAGAAATTTATGCTCATTATTTTTGTACCTTTAATAAAGAATATTTTAAAAGATAGTAATTATTGAGATCCATCCAACATATAGAAGCTACCTCTCTATTTAAAATATGTCTAAAACAACGCATTTTTGTTTATTAATACAATACAAAACGTAATCATACGTAATAAACCGTAAAATAACCGTAATAAAAACAAATCAAATATAATCCTTACCTCCCATTGTACTCATATTACATTATATGGTAATATATTGTATTATATTCTAATATAATGTATTATAAAATATATATATTGTATATAATAATATTCATCTAAAAGAAAGACAAATACATATTCCAAATAATTCATCAAAAGGACATATTTATAGAAATAGAAACACATCAACAAACAATTGTCATAGCCAGAATTCATTTTACATACTTCCCTACAGTTATGGGATCGAAAGAATAGCCAATACTATATTAAAAGATATCAATATCAATGTTAGATACCAAACTGTGCCAAACCTAAGAAACATTCTCCGTTACCCTATAACTAAACGAAACCCAAACCAACCATATGTAGGTGCGTCGTCCAGCGATGGCCCAGAAAGTATTTCAAAGTTAGTGTTTTATTGGTATTACTTATTGGCTACATTTTTAGAGGAAGACAAGAAGGACAACACCCTAGAATTTATATTCTGGTTCTCATTCACTTCCGCTGATCTGCTGCGCAGCACAGCGGTGGTCATTTCCTATTTCATGGCCCCCGCTTGTATGCTTGCTAACGGCGTGGTCCGTCATCCCAGCAGGCAGGAAGGAAGTCTCTCGGCCCCCACACATATATACCGTATCCCATGCAAATCTTGTACATCTTCCTATTATGGTCAAACTGAAAAATACCTAAAAGAAAGAATTAATCAACACAAGACAGCTTTCAAACACAATAGCCTATTATCATTACTTGTAGACCACACAATCAAACAAGGACATATATCAGATTTTGAAAATTCATAGGTTTTATTTACAATAACATATAGAATAAACACTGCCATCTGAAATACTCTCGTAAACAGTCAGGATATTCCTTTTTATTTCGTTTTTAGTAATATTGTCGCGTTGAAAAATAGACACGAGGTTAACACGAACGGACTTTATTCTCTTTAACGACCTACTCTGAAATTGTATCGACGTGCATTAATATAGTTATGACATAAATAAAAACTTATGTAAATCAATACAATCTAAAAATTATGTAAATAAATCACGTTACAATTTCAACACCTGATAAGGCATAATTTAGTACTTTTGTCTGAAGATGATAACAACGCTGTTACCGAAACGTCACACACTATTTATTTATTTGGATTTGGTCTTATTACCTTGTGTTTAATATCAACAACTGACCTTTAATTTCTTTTCCACACCATATATGTAAATATGATGTTCTTGTAAACAAAGGAAATTCCTCGATTTGATAGTTATTCTCCTCGTAGTATATATAATGTCTGCAGAAATAATCTTTTTTCTTTTAAGAAATAACATTTAAAAAATTAGAACCTTCAGTTAAAAACCTGAAAACCTTACTCCAAACCCACTTTCCATTTTCCCACAAGGACAATTTTACATATCTCCCATCAAACGACCCTAACAACGCACTTATCGTCCAAACTGAGGGCGATGTTTTGTGGTGGCGTGGCGAACGACAAATTGCGCCAATTATGAGCTCCCACTGATAAAAAGGAGTACTCCCCTACCTAATTGCAAATGGTTGGCCGTCTGTCACATAAAGGGTAATGAGGGATGCAAATTCGAGAGGTTAGGCCTAGCTAGACTGTGTGTATCGGATGATAGAATTATATAAACAGTCCTGTAGTGGATTGAAATCACACCAAGAGAAAGATTAGTTCCAAATCCATTTTTATTATATTTAACTTCAAAATATAGGAAATATTTCGAGATATATTATACATATAACATAATTTATATATAGCTTCATATATTTTTCTTATTTTAATATAAATTTATTGATATAATAACGAATAGATTCAAAAAGGATAAGTTTCTTTATTTGAAAAATCAATTCGAGCTTTCGGGCGCAAGCTGCCCTTCTACAGGAATAATTGATACAATTTCAAGTTTCTGTACATACATGACTACTTGAAATTGTATCAATTATTCCTGTAGAAGGGCAGCTTGCGCCCGAAAGCTCGAATTGATTTTTCAAATAAAGAAACTTATCCTTTTTGAATCTATTCGTTATTATAATTATTGAAAGGATTATTCGTCATAAATTTATTGAATAATTTGGGACGCTCTATAAAAATTTCGTTTCCCTTGGTCCAACAATGGGTCAGTCGGTTGAGAATTGAGGTGAACCAAGAGAAAGAGAGATAATCTCAATCGTGTATCAAGATAGAGAGTGATTGATGCTTCTTTATTACAGCGTTCATATAAGGTTTTATATATAAGATTAAATACGAAATTAAATGAATAAGCCATATGAATAAGTAAATGTTGCTCAAAACTGGGCAACTCTGTGCTTCACTTCCATCAATAATTGACAATATGACCCAGAATAAGTATATTGCTATTGCGTTTTATGGTTTCCACAAGTCCATATCTCAGAAGAAGTCCAAGTGACACTCACTCCTCACTTTCTTACTGCTACTCTTTTTGTGTTTTTTTTTTCTTGCTTCTCTCTTTCTCTTTCTTGTTTTTTTCTTCTGTCTATATCGTTGTTTCCTTTGTCTCACTGCTTTGTTCTTATGCATACCTCTGGTGAATCCTGTATAGGGTCAGTGACCCTAAATAAAGGCTTTTTGTTGTTGTTGTTGAATAAATAAATGTAAATATGTAAATATTAATAGGCTAATCCCTTAATAGAATGTTCAAATCTAAAAGCTTGAGGGATGAGTTTCTTTTGCTATAAATCTTCTTTATTGAAGTTACAAAAATAAGAAACATAAATTACTAAATATATTTAAGTTAACATTACTGATACAAATAAAATAAAGCACGAAGGAAGATGAGTTTCTTTTTAATAAACGCGAGCGAGCTTTCGGGCCACACGCCCTTCTACTGGCAAGAGACTCATCCCTCAAGCTTTTAGATTTGAACAATATGTAAATAGAATTGATAAATATACAAAATAGATAGATTTTTTTCTCGAAAGATTGAAACTGATTTATTACAATGTTCATATAAGATTATATAAGATTATAACCAGAGATTGGCCAGGGTAGGCTCTATCTATCTCCTTGAGAGGTAGCAACTCCTCAGACAACTCTTGCCAGAAAACCATTCTGTGTGATTTCCTCAACATGGCAATTGAGCATATTGGGAACAACAACTCCATTTGTCCAAGCGCCTATCCGGACTCAGGGCGGCTTGTAGCCCTTGATGTAATCTAGACGTCCCTCGGGGAAGGCCTCGCGTCTGATGTCATGTATATATTTAATGCTGATAGCTGTAATTTTGTAACTTTGTTTTGATGTTGACTGGAAATCAATAAAATAGGTTTTCAATAAAAAAAGAAGATTATATAAGGTTTAATACAGAATAAATATGAATAAATAAGATTATATAATGATAAATATATGAATAAAGAGAGAGAGAGAGACGTCAATATGGTCACTGCTGACGTCATCAAACAGCCCCGAGTGACATGTAGGCGGCGTCTGATACAACTGGGCCTCTTATCGTTTGGCTAAATTTGAACGCGGGTCATAAAAGAGAGACTCAGATGTCAACTTGTGCATCTTAAATAGAATGTCTAGCCTGGTTGTCTCCTCTTTCTCTTTGTCGCAACCATCTGATTGTAGTATTGGAAGTTAAAATTATGCAAATCAATTTTTATAAAAAAACAAAAGGCATTAGAGAGCTATCTATAGAAATTAAGAAACTATTCAGCGCAAATTTTTATTATATGCATATTTACTTTCGAAAATTTTTACTTTTGCATATTTACTTTTGGAAATTTTCACTATTGCATATTTCTTTTTACATATATTCTATAGAAATGTTGTCATTAGACGATATAAAGACTTTCAAAGAAGGAGGAATATATGGCAGTAAGGAAAGGACTGAAGCTATGCAAATGGCCCTGGACACAAAGAAAAGGATCACAAAGGATTTCTAGGAAAAATTCCACACAAGTTTCTCAGCCAATCAATACTTCGTTAGTCAGAGAGTTCTTTACTCCAATAGGGGGCTTTACCATAAATTAAAATTCATTTTCCAGCAGAATCGATAAATTGAGAAATAAATATACCCAGAGTTGACTTCTCATTATTTATCTCGCGCTGTTTTATTTATTTACCTCTATTTATTTATTTGGACTTTAATGAAAGCTTAGACCTCTTTCTCTTTGTCATTCATCATACTTAACTCTTCTTGTGCCTTTTATTTGAGAACCAAAATATTGAATTTATGTATTTATACACCCCCTTTCCCCCTCAATATTTTAAAAGATAAACTTAAGCCTACTTTATGATTTCTTTAAGTCTCTTCACCCCCCTCTAGCCCAACTATTCATATATGCAAATTAATCTACTATATTAACATATGGAGGGGGGGAGAGGTAGGCTATTCAAAGCGCCTATACAAATTATTAGATAAATAACTACTTTGCATATTTTTGAGTAATAAAATGATGATAATAATATATTAATTCTTTTTATTTATCATTATTGCGCTACTATATTATAAGGTGTTTGTTTATCTTCTTTTTTTCTCGGATGTATATTTTCCATCTTTTAAATATTAAAAAAAGTTATTAATAACGATTATAAGGCAGTAGATCAGAACTACATGAAAACTTTCTCCATTGATTATTAAAATAGTAATGAAAATTAAGGAGAAAAGATTTTTATTCAGATAAACGTGTGAGAAGCTTTCGGGCAGTCACGCCCTTCGACAGGTCCTGTTGAAGGGCGTGACTGCCCGAAAGCTTGTCACACGTTTATCTGAATAAAAATCTTTTCTCCTTAATTTTCATTACTATTTTAATAACGATTATATATGACCCTATTTTAAATTACACTCATGGACAAAATTTAAGCGAATTTCATATTTTGATGTCCTCGGTCGTTTTTAAAAAAAAACCTTTTGAAGAAGACAGAGACAATTTTTTCACACTTTGTTATCTCGTGTGTCTTCAATAAAGGTCACTGTAATATCTTTCAGAGTTATTGTCCCGATATACATGCTAAAAGGTACAACTTCCTCAAGTTTTGTCCATGAGTGTAAATAAATAAATAAAATTCTTTAAAAAAATATTCTTCAGGGTTAGAGCAGAACACTTGAAAAGAAGTTCCATTCTGATTGTCGGTGATTGGCCACGTGAGACAATATAGACAGAAGGCGTAGCTCTCTCCCATTGGCTGCTTCTATCCTAATGGCAATAACAAATGTTTATCTCCACCCATATTGACTGCATACAGTATAATTGTATATAAGGACAGTCGGAAAAGTTTCTATATAATATTTATAGCACCAAGTTCCAAAATCATTTTATTAGGTACCGCTCAACAAGAGCAACCTAGTTTATGATATTTACAACAATGAATAATATGTGATGGTTATTTACATATTAAACAAAATGTTAACGTGGGATCCCGGTTCATGACTGTCGGGAATCGAGGGTGTTACCTACTTGTCCACCCACTCTTCTTGTTTCATGGAGCAATAAGTGAAAAGGTAATGTAATTTCTTTGCAAAAGCTTCCATGGTAATTACAGTAGAACCTCCCTTTAGCGGATACCTCTCTATAAAAGGATACAAGGAACATAAAATTTTAACATAAAAATCACAATAGAAAATTAACAATTTCCATTTTAACCAAATTTATTTCATTTTATCCAAAGATATTTCAGGCCTAGTTACTTTCTTCTAGAGACTTAAATATATGACGGAGAAAAACAAACAAATACACACACATGAGAACACTCCAAAATTTATTTTATGAATATTGTTTATTTTCCACCGTCATATTTATGACAAGATTGAAGAAAAACGGCTTTGTTCGAAAGCTTGCTTATTTTCTTAAATAAGACGAAATTCATTGTATATTTTCTATTATAATATGATGCATTAGCGCGCCTCTGTTATGGAAATACGAAACTATTATAGACACGTATGATTCTTTTAAAAATTAAACAATTATCTACTGCCCTTACTACAATGAAAAATTATTGGGAGGGCCTGGTTCATCAGTGGTGAACCCTCCCAGCGGTCCGCCAATTTCAGTGCTGCGTATATAAGCAGAATCGTCCAATACAGTATTAGAGCTCTGAGAAGCGGTCTATGGTGGATTAAATTGACGAAACCGCTGGGAGGGTTCACCACTGATGAGCCAAGCCCTCCCAATATATATTTTTTCATCGCAGTAAGGGCAGTAGAAGTTTGTATTATGTATAAAAGAAACATTCGTGCTTTTAAATCTTTTCATTTTATACATATGTATATATTTACATATGTTTACTTTTTTATATCTAGAAAGAGAGAGATTAAAGTTTCATTCAAATATAGGTCGAATATTGAGAAAATATATTCAGAACGAGAACACTATGCATTTATTTTATTTATGTAGAAAATATAATTAACATTGAATTACTTTCCATTATTACAAAATATTCCTTTCAAGTAAATAAGAATTCTCCCAATCCATTTTATTATTTGTGTTTCCATTCTTCTAACAAGATAAACTAATTCAAAATAAAAAATAATTATTTCTATAATGATATGGAATATAGAAACAAAATTCTCTCTTCTCTGAACATTTTTCTCCTGTTGTTGTTGTTGTCGTCGTGTCCAAAGAAGAGCCTCAGATGTCTCCATACATCTCTATCACAGCAGCAGCAATATCCACTATCTTGGGTGTGTAAAACTGCTGCTCTGGGCCTATGTCAATTTTCTGCAAGACAGCGGCCATTTCTGGGCATGAGAATACGTGGGTAGGTGTTAGTTCCACACCAGGACAGTTGTTGCATGAAGAGTTGTCCAATGAAGAGCCTCAGATGTCTCCATGCATCTCTATCACAGCAATGTTCTCTGTCTTGGGTGTGTAAAAGCTGCTGCTCTGGGTCTATGTCAATTTTCTGCAAGGCTGCGGCCATTACTGGGCATGAGAATATGTGAGTAGGTGTTAGTTCCACACCAGGACAGTTGTTGCATGAAGAGTTGTCCAATGAAGAGCCTCAGATGTCTCCATGCATCTCTATCACAGCAATGTTCTCTGTCTTGGGTGTGTAAAGCTGCTGCTCTGGGTCTATGTCAATTTTCTGCAAGGCTGCGGCCATTACTGGGCATGAGAATATGTGGGTAGGTGTTAGTTCCACACCAGGACAGTTGTTACATGTCCTATAGGTTCTTGTGCCATCTGGATGTATTGTCATTCCTTTATAGTGTTTCGTTCTAAGTCTTGTTATAGTTTTTGTCAGTTTTCTCTCAGAGTTTATTTTACATATTTGATCTTTTCTTTGTTTTTTTGTTTGATTATTTTGTATTTTGCTAAAGCATCAGCGTCAAATACTGACATTTGTTCTTTCCTTTGGCTCAACTTTCTGGCTTCCTTTGCCAATACTCATATTTCTCCTCGTTTGCATATAAGCAGACTATACAAATATAATTGGGAAAAAATAGAAAAAAAAGTCAGGTGTTGATATTAAAAACAAAATAGGCATATTCCGAACGCTCACATTAGTTTTTTAGATGACAGAGCTCAAGTTTGGCCTTAAATACCCATTTCTTGATTTCTCAAGAGAAACCTCTGAAACCAAAAGATTTCTTTGGTCGTAGAGGTACAGCCTGCACCACGCTGACTAGGACCAACAGCCCGAAACGCGTTCGTGGTTGACTTTTCTTGATTTATCAAGAAAATGGGTTGGCTAAATATCAGATAACAGATTAAATTAACGTTTAGTTGATTTCTGTTCCAGTAGATGGCGCTCTGCTATCTAAAAAGCTCATGTGACAGGATATGTTTGTTTACAAATATAATTATGAGAAAATTTTAAATATAATTATAACAATCTCTAATTAGGTGTGTAGAACCCAGATTACGTTATAGTATAATTATATTAACTACCATATCTCTCACCTAGTTAAATTTAGTTATTAAAACTAATGATTCCATTCAATTAAATTTACCTACTCTCACTTACACACATACTTTACCCTCTAAATAATTTTGCTGTATGTATTTCTTACGTCTTTTAACACCTTAGAGAAAATTTCTATCGAATTAAACATTATTTGGGAAAATAAATCGTGGTTTGGAATTTAAAACTAAATCTTTAGCAAATTAACTAATTTAATCAACTCCTTCACAGGTGATAGAAAGAGTTGTTTTTTTAAAAGTGAAAATACAATTTTAAGAAAATTAGTGGAATTTATTGTCTTTCTCGCATTCTTGCGGTTTTTACACGTTAGCGAATAGAAATGCTTCCCGCCAAAATAAATAGAGATGTCAGCCAATAATGCGTTTTCCCGCCAAAAAAAAAAAATCTATATATATATGTGTGACATATTTTGTCTATTTATATTTATTTATTATTTATCTATAATATAATGTGTCAACGTGTTTATAATTTGATGTTAATTATATAAATGGCTTTACTACACACAAGTTTTTAAAAAATTATATATTTTTATTGGGAGGTTTCGGTCTTGTGTGTGTATGTTCTTTCTCAATCTGTAATTACAATAAATGGAAATATAACGAAGAATGAAATATACACTCATGGACAAAACTTAAGGAAGTTGTACCTTTCAGCATGTATATATCGGGATTACAATAAATGGAAGATATAATGAAGAATGAAATATACACTCATGGACAAAACTTAAGGAAGTTGTACCTTTCAGCATGTATATATCGGGATTCAGACACAATAACTCTGAAATATATTTGATAAACAGTGACCTTTATTGAAGATACACTAGATAACCAAGCGTAAACAAAATTGTCTCTGTCTCCTTAAAAAAAAAAAAAAAGACGACCGTTGATATCAAATACTTTTCCCTTCCTTAAGTTTTGTCCATGAGTGTACAAAAGTATAATGGAATTGAATAGATAAATTTATTTACCATCTAATATCAACTTTGTCTGGATTTCATTCTCCATTTCTATAAAAATATAGAAAAAAAAAATTTGCGGTATTTAATATCATTTTTAATCAAGAGGTTATCTTGAAATTGTCAAAATTTGAACTTTGTACAATTCCCCTTTTAAAAATATTTTATATTCATATTTAATTGTAAATGCAATAAAATTGTATTATAAACATAAAGCAATAAAACGCCATCTATATATGAAAAATACAACTATAAATCACGAATGTTTCTTTTCCAATAAAAAAAAAAACTTATTACTGTCCTTACTACAAGGGAAAATAGTAGGAATGCTTGGGGCTCATCAGTGGTGAACCCTCCCAGCGGTTTCGTCAATTTTTTTTTAATCTACCAGACCGCTTCTTTAAAGCTCTAATACTGTATTGGATCATTCTGCTTATATATGTTACACTGAAGGGTGATATACTAGGTATGATATTCAAGTAAACTATATACATACTAATTCTGTACATATTTAAATATCTTTCTTTTCTTTCAAAAATTTTGTTTATGTTTAAAGTGCAAGTTTCCCTAGGGGGACATAGCGCTCTAAGTCGAAATAAAGAATAAAGAATAAATAAACTATGGACATAAGCTTTTACTTATATAATTGCCTTATTCTGTCTGTGTGAAGTTCACTGTCTGAAGTTCACGGATAGATTTTGGTCATCAACGCGCTCATCATCATTATGATCATTATCATTATCTAATGATAATAATAATAATTATTATTATCTACTTATATAATTGCCTTATTCTGTCTGTGTGAAGTTCACTGTCTGAAGTTCACGGATAGATTTTGGTCATCAACGCGCTCATCATCATTATGATCATTATCATTATCTAATGATAATAATAATAATTATTATTATCTACTTATATAATTGCCTTATTCTATCTGTGTGAAGTTCACTGTCTGAAGTTCACGGATAGATTTTGGTCATCAACGCGCCCATCATCATTATGATCATTATCATTATCTAATGATAATAATAATAATTATTATTATCTACTTATATAATTGCCTTATTCTATCTGTGTGAAGTTCACTGTCTGAAGTTCACGGATAGATTTTGGTCATCAACGCGCTCATCATCATTATGATCATTATCATTATCTAATGATAATAATAATAATTATTATTATCTATCTACTTATATAATTGCCTTATTCTGTCTGTCTGAAATTCACTGTCTGAAGCTCACTGTCTGAAGTTCACGGATAGA
Organism: Cordylochernes scorpioides; assembly: GCA_030710605.1. Lineage (NCBI taxonomy): Eukaryota > Metazoa > Arthropoda > Arachnida > Pseudoscorpiones > Chernetidae > Cordylochernes > Cordylochernes scorpioides. The sequence goes on from CP092880.1 coordinate 67,405,126, forward strand.
ATGCGCGCCCATTGGCTGCCGGCGAACACGTGGCCTCCCTGCCCCCCTCTAGACAACCCTGTTATCAGCTGTGTGATACATACACCTGTCTATAGCGGCCATTCTAGACAACCCTGTTATCAGCAGTGTGTTACATCCACCTGTCTATACAGACCACCCTGTCTATAGCGGCCACTCTAGACACCCCTGTTATCAGCAGTGTGCTACATCCACCTGTCTATACAGACCACCCTGTCTATAGCGGTCACTTTAGGCAACCCTGTTATCATCAGTGTGTTACATTCACCTGTCTATACAGACCACCCTGTCTATAGCGGTGACTTTAGGCAACCCTGTTATCAGCAGTGTGATACATACACCTGTCTATACAGACCACCCTGTCTATAGCGACCACTCTAGACAACCCTGTTATCAGCAGTGTGTTACATTCACCTGTCTATACAGACCACCCTGTATATAGCGGCCATTCTAGATAACCCTGTTATCAGCTGTGTGATACATACACCTGTCTATAGCGGCCACTCTAGACAACCCTGTTATCAGCTGTGTGATACATCCACCTGTCTATACAGACCACCCTGTCTATAGCGGTCACTTTAGGCAACCCTGTTATCAGCAGTGTGATACATACACCTGTCTATACAGACCACCCTGTCTATAGCGACCACTCTAGACAACCCTGTTATCAGCTGTGTAATACATCCACCTGTCTATACAGACCACCCTGTCTATAGCGACCACTCTAGGCAACCCTGTTATCAGCTGTGTGATACATCCACCTGTCTATACAGACCACCCTGTCTATAGCGGCCACTCTAGGCAACCCTAGGAAGCAAGATGTATACAAGGTCAAGGGATGGGAATCGAACCCACGACCTTCCGCTTACCGGGCAGATGCCATGACCACTAGGCTATAGGCTCATTATTTCTTTATACCGTTATTATACCGTTATATTATATATAGTTAAAACATTAAAAAAAAAACACAGTTTGGAACGGGACGTTTCACAAGAGTGACATCCAATGCGCCAATTTATAAATGTAACGAATAGTATTTGAATTAAAACGTTTTTAAAATATATTCGCACTCGGGTAAAACCCGGGCATTGCCCGGGCCATTCGTCTAGTATATATATATGTGACATATTTTGTCTATTTATATTTATTTATCTATAATATAATAAGTGTCAACGTGTTTATAATTTGATGTTAATTATATAAATGTCTTTACTACACACAATTTTTTGAAAATTATATATTTTTATTGGGAGGTTTCGGTCGTGTGTGTGTGCTCTTTCTCAATCAGTAATTACAATAAATGGAAGATATAATAAAGAATGAAATATACACTCATGTGGACAAAACTTAAGGAAGTTGTACTTTTCAGCATGTATATATCGGGATTACAATAAATGGAAGATATAGTGAAGAATGAAATATACACTCATGGACAAAACTTAAGGAAGTTGTATCTTTCAGCATGTATATATCGGGATTCAGACGCAATAACTCTGAAATATATTTGATAAACAGTGACCTCATTGAAGATACACTAGATAACCAAGCGTAAACAAAATTGTCTCTGTCTCCTTAAAAAAAAAAAAGACGACCGTCGATATCAAAGACTTTTCACTTCCTTAAGTTTTGTCCATGAGTGTACAAAAGTATAATGGAATTAAATAGATAAATTTATTTAACATCTTGTTTCAACTTTGTCTAGACTTCATTCTCCATTTCTATAAAAATATAGAAAAAAAGAAATTTGCGGTATTTAATATCATTTTTAATCAAGAGGTTATCCTGAAATTGTCAAAATTTGAACTTTGTACAATTCCCCTTTTTAAAATATTTATATTCGTATTTAATTGTAAATGCAATAAAATTGTATTATAAACATAAAGCAATAAAACGCCATCTATATATGAAAAATACAACTATAAATCACGAATGTTTCGTTTCCAATAAAAAAAACTTATTGCAGTCCTTACTACAAGGGAAAATAGTAGGAATGCTTGGGGCTCATCAATGGTGAACCCTCCAGCGGTTTCGCCAATTTTTTTAATCTACCAGTCCGCTTCTTTAAAGCTCTAATACTGTATTGGATCATTCTGCTTATATATGCTACACTGAAGGGTGGAATACTAGGTATGGTATTCAAGTAAACTATGGACATAAGCTTTTAGGACAGTAAAATTACATATAAATATTTGAAAAAACAGTACAAATGTAATATTGTACTGGGATAGGTGCATAAATCAAGAAAAAGGCATCTCCTTATCGTGCAACTGAAAGTTGCTGCTGGCTTGCGCCATCTATCGGAATAAATATCAACTATTCTCGTTGATTTTTTCATCATTCCTGAATTGGCCAAATATCCATTGATTAATCAAGAATGGGATTCCGATAGATGGCGCAAGCCATCAGCAACTTTCAGTTGCACGATAAGGAGATGCCTTTTTGTTGATATAAATATTTATATATGCATGTAAATATTCTAAAAAAATCATAAAACCTTAATATGCAAATTTTCTAAAATATATATTGCTCAAACCGAAGAAGTAAAATATTCCAAAAATATATTTATTACCATTAAATTTAATTCTATCATATTTCTACAAATCTTTCTCAATATTAAAAAAACATAGTTCGAAATATAACCTTAATTTTATTTGAGTTAAATTGGAAAATATTTTTACAGGAATTTAAAAAAAAAAACTTTTTTTTTTTCAATTTCCTTCTGAAATTTCAACGTCTATATAAAAAACCGCTGGAATTAACGAGCATTGATTTTATGATGATCATTTTGGGAAACGCCATGTTTGAAAAATATCAAAATTGACATTTTAGGAAATTTTCTTGTAGATTCTCTAGATAATCTAATTTTTATAATTTAATGAAAGATGTTTCAAAGTTGATATTACAAAACAAATCTTATTTTCTAAATTGAATTTTCCAGATGGCCATATTAAATTGATTCTTCGGAATAAGTATTCTATATACAGTTACGAGCGTCATGCATTCTTAATAATTCTTCATCTCTGTCACCGTTTGCTTTTTTTTGGAATGGCGCTCTCCTATTGGTTGGCTACGATCACGCCACCTTTGCCCCCCCCCCCCCCCCCCATCATGCCCCCCCCACTCGCTTTTTGGTTTTTGTAACTATTGTGTTGGAGCGGGTCGCTCCTTAAATAATCTATTGTTAACA
>CP092880.1:67413617-67431746 GCA_030710605.1 Cordylochernes scorpioides
CTCGCGGTTACTACAGGTTTGACCCTCGGTTGCCACAACTTATAGCGAGAGTCGACGAGGTTCTACAACAGGCTTACCAAACTACAACGCATTATTACAGAGAGGCGACAGGATCCCTAATCACAGATAAGACGACTCAACAACCATTATCACAGATAGTCGACAGGATCCCTAATCACAGATAAGGATCTCAACAACACATTATCACAGAGAGTCGACAGGATCTCAACATAATATCACAGATAGTCGACAGGATTACCACAACGAAGGAGACCACAACGAAGAAGGTAAAGACTGTCCAGATAGATAGAAGAGCCAAGAAGCAAAGATGGAGGAACAAGCACGCTATTCCAACGAAACGACCAAGCAATCTTCCCCCCAACGACACAGCCGAACATCCCGCAAAATAAGCCGGTGAGAAGTTACCCACCTTCGACCTTACAACGCAACCATCCAGACGACATGCCACCATCGCCAAACAGAAGTCACAAGCTTCTACAAGCTCTACATGGGACGCCTTCCACGTCATCAGGACAACAACCAAAGACCAAGTCTCCTGACTGAACAATCATAAAAACTGTAAGTTTTTAAAAAATCTACTTAACTCTCTCTTCATGCTAACAACTTGATTTTCCATAAATATAATGTTTATTTTTACTGTAATTATTTTTAAATCAAATTTTACCATTTTTATAGCATTTCAATTCAAATTTTAAATATTGTACACCCTCATTTATCATTTTTTACTTTATTTTAAGCAACTTTTAAATTTTAATTCATTACTTTCAATTTTACATAAAAACTCATATTATATTTAAATTACTCGAATCATAATTCTAAACTTATAAACTCTTAATACCTTATTTTTTATACCAAAAAACACCAATGTCTTACTTAAATACACAAAACTTTGCAAAAATCATTGTTATGTTCACTATTTTTTGTACACGCCCCATTCAAATTATAAGTCACTATCATGCCATTGCCCTTTTACAAGTATAATTTTCGCACTAACATAAGCAACGATTTAAAAAATATATTCAAATTTTAATAAACATAGGTGAAACGCATTTAAAAAAAAATACAAAAATCGAAAGATACAATATCTTCAAAAGCACAACTAGAAATGTAACTGTCCTTCCCCAAAACAAGTTAAAAATTCCAACATAGCTACACTCCTTCGTCCTTTTCTTTTTACATGCATAATTATTAATAATTCACACATCCCTCGGAACGAACTTCAACACAGCCAATTTCGAACCACACGAGCTCCATATCGTCGCGAACACAAAGATTTCACGATAAACATACCACCTCTATAACAATCTGAAAATTCTCGATGTGTTTCGTACAACAACCACCCATGACTAATAAATTTGTTATTCATTCGGAAACAAGTTAGATGCTGTACCAAGAACAGACTTCACGTGACACCTTTCTATTCAATCCACTTACTAAGTGTCACACAGCGCACCACAACAATTTTCTCACTTAACAGGCCCAAGACGCCTTCATGCCTGTGACACCTCACCAAAGCGTGTCTACGTTGAAGTCGCACTTTTATTCACATCTAAACCTGACATCATTGAATAACATTTTTTATTAAGTCCGCAACAACGTCGAAACACAACACTTACGAACACCAAGAAAACTATATTTTCAAACAGAAGAAAAATTTTACTTCCAAATAGGCAAGAGAAGACAACTCAACTCGGGACGTAGGCCAGACATGGGATCATGTGACAGTCGGTAACAAAGGGTCGGCAACAAAGGACCGCCTACGTAAATAAACAACCCAGCTATGTCGGTAGGCATCAAAGGACATGACACATGTTGATATGGACACCAATTGCAGCCGCGATGTTAACATGACACCTCCAGTTCGCTAGGGTATGCTAGACTTTCGTGTCCACCAAACAACCTGTCAATTATCAACTGATTGGCTTACCAATCATTACCCAATTTACTTATTAATTTGAATTTTAATATTGAAATATCATAAAACTTTATATCTTCAATTATCATCGTGTGTTTTACAACTTTTACATTATTTTCACGCCCAGTATGGAATATTTTTTCTAAACTAGAACGCCATCTTTTATAATGTTAACCCTTTATTGTTATATATTACAATCATCTTCGTCAATACCATCCAATTTTAAGAATCAAGATCGCTCCCCGTCTGGTCTCACATAATATAATCGGGAAGATCTGGCAAAGACCAACTTCTCAGACCGGACCAAAGCGACATAGGGCCACATTGCCTCCCCATAGGTCAAACTAAAGACACCAATAATCTTGGACCTACACCTAGACATTGTGTGAATATGTTCCTTTTTTTTTTTCAGGAACGAACATTTTTTGTTTTCTTTTAACTTCTTCAAAAGAGACATTTTTTGCTCCATTTGTTTATCTAATCATTAATAACCTTTAATTATATTATATATTTTTTGTATAAAATCTTGAATAATTATTTTTATTTTTTTTTTTACTTTTCAATTATAATCAAATTTTTATTCCAACATTATTTTAACAACTTTATTTTAACAATAGCAAAACATTTAATTCTTTCAATAATCATTTTTAATTCATTATTATATCTTTTATATATTACTAATTCTCATTATTATATCTTTTATATTTTACTAATTCATTATTATATCTTTCATATAGTACATGTTTGATCTTATCCACTTATACTTTTTATCCGCAATCACATTTTTATCTTTTTATTCACTATATTTTTGTTTAAATACTTTATTATATGACAATGTTTGTTTATCAGCAACCACCGGGCATACAACAATCGTTTTTCAATAATCCTACTTACTAATCACTTCCCTATACTTTTTTTCACTACCTCTTTCAGCCATTGCTTCGAACGATAGTAGAAACGACAGCACTACTTGACAATTTTTCTTTTGATTTCGTAATTCAACAAACTCTTTGAAAACACCGTTCCCCAGAAGTACAAGTCTCGACTTTTTGGTCTGAACACGTTTCAAAAGTTTATTTCAATCATCCGCAGAGCACATCACCAACGCATGCACAAAGCGTTCACTTTTTTCAACTTTCAATTTTTTTCAGCTCTAGCGGACCACAATCAACCTTTGATGTCAAGTCAGACCACCTACTGTCGCTACAACAATTCTACTTATCGCATGGCTCTACCACCCCTTTCAATCATATTAATTCTTTTCTTCAACATATTTTCAACCAATAACCCTACAAGTGTGACAAAGCACTGTAACCTTATACAGGATCACAGGTGAAACATTGCCTAGGAAGATGCACAAGTCTATATCCTCGCTTTGCACCTGGATCTCAGTATTTGATTGTCTGTGCAACATTTACAATTGCATATTCTTCAACCCCTAACCCTTTCCAACGCCCGCCAACAATCTTTTAGAACATCATTTTTTATCATCATTATTTTTTAACAAACAAAGGTTTTATCTACAGTTCTCTTTTATAATGAATATCATAACTTTTAAATTAAACATAAGTTTTATTTTAATAATTTTCAGATATATCCAAATAAACATCTTGTTATAGCCCTTTTTCCCTCACAGTTTTAATTAATTAAAAGAAATTTTAATTACTTACCTGTGTTAGAGAGGCTTTACCCGCTTAAACCCGGATAAACCCTTTCACTCCCGGGGCCCATCTATGATAATTTAAACCAATAACCCTATATTATGTAATTTATAACAAGATTGTCATGTTGTATATAGAACTAATTATAAACTATAACTAATTATACGCATAATTGACGTGTGCCCTTGTATCTCCAGATGTAATGTACTGAGGATGAATAAATAAAAATATATAATAGATTAAAAACTGAGTTAAGAGCAAGATTGAGCGAATCACAAAGTAACTTCTAAAGATAGATGGAAGCCAACAGACTGGTGCCAGAGTCGAGTTGCGGACACGTGCAGAAAGGCAATACTTCCTGGTCCACTTCCTAGTCCTTTTCCTGGTCCAAAAAAGTTGTATAAATAGGACCCCACGTAGCAACAGCCATTTTTAGTTCTAGTCAGTCCCGGTCAGCGTCATCCCTTATCGCCGGTTGTCACCAACTCATCGACCATGTAAAACAGTAAGAAACCTTCTCGATCTCCATCTTTGCTCTTGGCTCGCTTTTTATCTATTTAAGGAGCTTCCCTTCTACAACGTGTCGCTTCGTTTTTTGTGTGTGTGGACATTCCCAGCTTTTCCACTCTGCCTCGACCACGACTGCCTGTACTTTGGGAGAACTGTTAAAGGTCCTACAAGGTGCAGCGAGGTACTGGAAAACTCTCCACCCCTGACTGTCCCTCGCGGTTACTACAGGTTTGACCCTCGGTTGCCACAACTTATAGCGAGAGTCGACGAGGTTCTACAACAGGCTTACCAAACTACAACGCATTATTACAGAGAGGCGACAGGATCCCTAATCACAGATAAGACGACTCAACAACCATTATCACAGATAGTCGACAGGATCCCTAATCACAGATAAGGATCTCAACAACACATTATCACAGAGAGTCGACAGGATCTCAACATAATATCACATATATATATATAATCTAAATATAAAAATATTCTATAATTAAAAAATATATTTTATTTTCATTCATTGATAATTCTACTTGTTTTTTGACCATAGTTTTAGAATACACCGACTTTTAATATACTTGTTGTAAATATGTAGTTATCTAACCTATTTTTGATATTCACTAATATAGGATTCATTTCATAAATTCTATATAACTGTGTCTTATTGTAAATTTCTTCAAGTAATTTAAAATAAAAACTACTTGATAGTAAATAATTATTCTTCTGCTTTTCTTTCAAAATGACACGACTGCAAACAATACCATTAAGTACTCATGTATTCAACCAGCAATTAATCTCTATCTCAAAATAATATTTTATTATAACACATATATAACTTTCGTAGTATGTTATTAAATCATGAATCCGCCCATGTACTGATGAGGGCCATAGTACGAAACTATGGTATACAGATTGTTGGCTTTTGTTAGAATTTGCTAAAACTGTGGTTGTGGAATGTTCATCATCACCACAAATAAAGCATTTTACTGGGATGATAAAACATAATACACCTATCCCCCGATTTACATGGTAGATACGTTCCTGAGAAAAACGTGTACATCGAGGGATAGGTGTATATTAAACTGTTAAATCTGAATAGGTGTTTGCCTCACTCATGAATCAGAGCCTCCCAATATTCTTTTCAACATAGGTAGTATAGAGTAGAATATCGCATTTAGTATAGTGCGATAAAAAAAAACTCATTTGGAAAACCGTGTAAAAGCGAAAACGTGTAAAACAAGTACCATGTAAATCGGGGGATAGGTGTATATTGTTCTAATGCAATATGTAAATTGAAAGATGCCTCTTTTGGTACATGAATTTTATCCTTCCGCAACTTTGTTATTATATTCTATCAGAAGGATCTACCTGAATTAAATAAATATTGCCACGTAGAAAATTAGGGAAGACAAAAACTTTAGGAGGAGACAAAATTTATTTGAGGCAAGGACAAACTATGAATGGTAAACAAAAGATAAGCCACGAGGGAAATTTACAGAGTAGCCAAATATAAACATAAAAATGACAACTCTGTTAATAAAAATAATAAAATTAATAAATACTTTGTTACAATATTGTCAAGAAGCTAAGCGGCTCCAATCACGAGAGGCCCCATGGGACGTCTGTCAATCATCGCTGGACACCGGGTGTGAGGGGTTCTGGGGGATCTGGCCGGCGGGGGGGAGCTGAGGTCCCTCATTAGGATTAACTCTGTCTTGGGGTAAGTTGTATTGACTCTCTCTCTCTCCCTATCAATACCCCTTATAATAAATTATTTATCCCCAAACTTGCCCTTGCTTTATTTATCTCCGCGACAATATCATTTCTACTCCAAAAAACCTACACGCTAAAAAATCTCATCAAACTAGCTAAACCGCTAGGAGAGTTCACCATTGATGAGCCATGCCCTACTTGTTTCAATTTTTATTCATTTTACCATTAGATATCTGTTGCTTTGGTATGTATTTAAAGAGAGATAATTATAACAACTTTCTAAAACTTCTAAATAGTAGTAAGTCAATTAAAACTTAGGTGTAATAGGGAGAGTCTATATAAACCTATTATAAACAAACCTAATTAATATTTTTATTGATTAGTTGACACAGTTCTCTCTTTTCCACACGGAGAACCAATTACTCTCTTAAAATTAATTAATTTAGAGCTGCAATTAAAATTTGACATCTTAATTTCATACAGCTTAGTTAATACTCGGCCAAACGCGCCCGACTGCCGCATATTTTAAACTGATGAATATGTAAATAGAGGGAGGTAATGAATAGATTTATAGAAAACGATATGCAACTTGGTTATGCAACTTGAGACGCATACGCAGCTAAGTTTTTATTCTATGAAATCAAAGTTTTCACACATTCTAAGTCATACGATAATACACAGAGTGTAGGCTTTCTCCGGGATAATTTGGAAAGATGAGCTTCAGACGATCTATCCTAATTAGGCGTTATGCAAATATTTGAAGACGGCGGCCATATCGGTTTAACGGTCGTTTTGATGTCAGGGTGATGAATGGATGGACCGTTGACGCTATCTTTGGCGACTTTCTCTATGGCAGCGAATCTTCAGATATTGTTCAACTCTTCCTAATATTTACCCGATATACTTAACGTAAGATATATCCTAATTATGTGGTGTTTAGCATTTAAAATTTCTTGATTATTAGTGTCAAAATGATCATTTTTATATGAAAAATAGACACTTCGGCCAGTTCGAGTTTTTTATTTTCTCAACGTTTCGACAAAAATCTTTTGTCTACGTCAGGAGAAGTAAATAAAAATAAAGCATTTGGCAAGGCGTTAAAAAAAAATTCTGAGGCCTTGCCAAATGCTTTATTTTTATTTACTTCTCCTGACGTAGACAAAAGATTTTTGTCGAAACGTTGAGAAAACTGGCCGAAGTGTCTATTTTTCATATAAATATGAATGCCGGCGGTTATTATCATAACCTTACCTAATTTTTACCCACCGTTACCATCGAAGAAATCATTATTATGATGAATATGTGTTTTTTAGTGTTATCCCAAGTACATGTGGTACTGGCCATGATAATCATGGTGTATAGTAGTTGATGAATGCTTTTACTGTAAATTAACTATAGGTCGAAGTAATTGGATAGCAGTTCGAATTTTGCATTTACAAATGTACCAGAGTCCCGTCTGGTTACTTGCACTCATTGATGAGGTTGGATTTGGGCATGAATCTCGGGAGCCATTGAAGTATTTTTTATTAAGAAAAAAGTGACCAATGCGGGATTCGATCCCGGTTCATCATGTCTGTCTGAAATCGACGCTTTATACTACTCGTTCACCAATCCCATATTTCTACTCTCCTTTCGAAGCTTATGGCCGTAGATTCGTTAAATAGATCAATTAAGAATTCCTTTCTAGTGACGGGTGTACACTCATGGACAAAACTTAAGGAAGTTTTATTTTAAAGATAGAGGCTGCCTGGCCGGCATTCATAGTTCTTCAAATAAAATACACTTCGGCCAGTAAATCTGTTTTATTGTCTCGACGTTTCGACAAAAATCTTTTGTCCTCGTCAGGAGCGAACAAAAATTAAAACATTAGGCAAAGCGTTAGAAATTATTCAAACTTTTTTTTTTTTAAATTGTATCTTTTAGTATGTAAATCGGGATTCAGACAGTAAAACTCTGAAAGATATTTGATACACAGTTCCTTTATTAAAGATATACGAGATGACCAAGTGACCAAGTGAACAAAATTGACTCTGTCTCCTCCCCCCCCCCCCCCCCAAAAAAAAAAAGAAAAAAAAAGATGACTAGTGACTTTAAAGCTTTCCACTTAAGTTTTGTCTATGAGTGTATAGGCTGAAAAGTCCAATACCATAGTCTGGTGAATAAATTGGCCAAACCACTGGTAGGGTTGACCACTGATGAACCAAGCCCAAAAACATAAGGAAGTGGGAAGTCTTTGATGATGCCAGTCGTCTATATATATATATTTTTTTTTTTGAAGGAGACAAAGGCAATTTTGTTTACACTCGGTTATCTCGCGTGTCTTCAATAAAGGTCACTGTAATAGCTATCAGAGTGGTGATGCTTATCTCCATGGTTAAACCAATTCCTGAAGTCCACTCCTCTCCAATTTTGTGATGGTAGTTATAGGCCTGTAAAATAGGTCTTCTATTGTCAGTTCTGAGCATGATATGTTCCGGAGAAGCTTCTACACTATTGCATTTCAAGCAGTTATTGATGGTTTTTTTTTATGTCCATTTTGATATTTTAAGGTTTTTATATGGCCATATTTCAGAGTTATTGTCCCGATATACATGCTAAAAGGTACAACTTCCCTAAGTTTTGTTCATGAGTGTAGATATTTTCGGTTCTATCGCAATATTCGCACCTACTTCAACGTAAAGACCTCATATGGTTCTCTCGAGTTCTCTACTGTTTTACACTAAACATTATGAGAGAGGATATGGTTTTACGGGTTACTAACCAAAATGTATGATTTACGAGCTCAAAAACGAAGCATTATATGTGGAGGGAGTAGATATAACGGGGGCCATAGTACCAGGGATTCAAGGAAATGATATTCAGAACAAATATTACGTTTTTATACATTTGTAAATGATCTTCCTAACGATATAAAAACCATCATCCAATAGAAAAACAACAAATATGGAACTTGATCCTAATGGCCACTGCGGCTATTCTCCACAATGTATGACGTCATAGAGATTACATCATTCCCCCCTTGTGTCACGTGACATCTTCTTAGCCCAGCTTCTAATTGGTGGGAAATTGATAACGGTGTCAGATAGCTTGTTATCAACATGTCGAAATCACGTCTGTCCACAATTTGCATACATTAACAATTTTTTTGTGGTTGTTTGAAAATTATTATACGCAATAAAAGTGATAGAATTGTGAAATTTCTGTTCGCTAAGTTTTTAATAAGGTAAATGTATTTGTTTATTTATTTTTGGGATTTTTTTTCCCACAGGAGTAGTATGTAAATATATACTAACTGAATTGTGAATAAATAAAAGGGAGAATTTCTTTGTAATTTAACTTTTTTTTTTCCGTTGTCAATGTTCCATTAATCGGAATTGTTCCTGCGGAGAAACTGCACAATCCACCTTATCTATGACTGTCCGAACTTTACAGAACTTTGTGAGACATCGATTGTTCCCGCCTATAAATTATTTATCTCTCTATCATCTCAACACTTTGTTTATATAAATTTAATGAACTCTGTCGATTAATACATGTAAATATTTAATCTTAAGTTTTAATTTGTTTGTTCTGTTTGTTTGCTCTTTATTTATTTATTTTTATTTATTTCAGCACACAAAACGCGATATCCCGGTTAGGGATAATTGCGTCGATTTACATTTTTTTAAAACAGAAACAGTTATAAACATATTATACAAGAAAAAGTAATCAAAATAAAAAGAGAAACAATAATATATATTAGGAACCTGAACTTTTCAGGTTAGAAAGATAATCATAAATATATCTACGAAAATAGTTAAACCTATGATAATTCTCTCTGCTATTTACAAATTGATATAGATCTACAACATTGTTTATTGTCTGTTGTCTAGCGGTAAAGAAGAGTGGGCATTCCAGCAGTAGGTGTCTCGAGTCCTGGAATTCGTTGTCACAATGACAGCTAGAGTCTTTGATAGGCACAAATACTGTACTTCAATATCGCGCCTTTGTGTGTTTATTAAAAAATACATTTTTTAAAATTTACTATTTTTGTTCGGGGATGGGTGTGGTTGGTTGGTGTACCTATGGTTAAGGTGTGAGATGTGCAGAATAAAACACTATAAAGCACGTATATTTCTTTAATAAACAAAATAAAATTTACACTGTCCTCATGTGGCACCAGGACCAGGGGAAAGTTGAGGATTAACTGAGGAAAGCTCAGCGTCCAGCCTGAAGCCGTGGAGGCAGAGAAGAGCCAAAACGGCGGCCACGAGGGCCGCCGTGAGATCTAGCACTCAGCGGCCTGTCCGAAAATATCCACTGTAACCTAACTCACTGTCAACATCCGGACCAACGCCCCTTCTTTGTCCCTCTCTAGATCCCCCGGGTGTCCCGTGGCAAGCTGGTGTCACTTTGAGACGACTAGAAAAGACGTCATACTTTATTACTTACATATCACATTGTTTAAATTACGATATATATATGTCATAATATATGCTCTTCCAGGATTAATAAAACAAATCTACAGTCGACCAGAGAGAGAGAGAGAACGCAGCTAAGGCCGGTCACTTGATATAGCAGTCACATTCCAGGGGGGCGTCACCACCTGGCGACTATCCTGGTTAACCCCCCGGTTGTGTACACAAGGAAAACAGTCGTTCAGCTGATAACGTCTCGCTCGCTCTCTCTCGGCTGGCTGCCTGGATTATTGCTCTAACATCTCATCGTGTGATTATTTCTCACCTCACCACACATTTACCACTATATTGCCACATATATATATATATGAAAATTTTGCCGGGAGGATATTGATCTAAAGAGACAAGGGTCGCCTCTCCCGTCAAAATAAACGTCAAAACTAGACGCCATCTATTGACCGTCGCCACAACTAGCGGCCTCGGGTCGGTGACAAAGCCACAACACCAGCTTTGGCAAACGCTAGTTGCGGTGACGGTCAATAGATAGCGTCTAGCTTTGGCGTCTATTTTGACGGGAGAGGCGTCCTTTGTCTCTTATATAGGAAATAGGACTATAAAGCACTAATGTTTTTTTTACAAACAAAATAAACTTTCTACTGTCCCTTTACTGCGATGTACTCCATTCTTGTTAACATTGTGTCTTGATGGTACGGAGGAGGTGTCTTTCATCTATTAGCGTGGAAGATTATCTGGCCTCAGGGTGGCCAAGAGCTCCGGATTTTGCCAGAGAGTCTGTAGGGGATCCAGGAATTCTAACGGGGCAGCCATTGTACTGTGTCTACCGTGATAGGGAAGTTAATCCCAAACACTGTCTCCGTACCTGTGACCTTACACGTCTTCTCAAGAATGTCAATCATAGAGTGAGATTGTAGTGAAGACATGAGATTAACTGACAATGATAAAGAGAAAAAAAAAAATTATTATACTTTTTTTTTGGTGAAAGCAACGCTTCAAACAGTTGAAGATTAAAAAATAATAAGGATTCAATATTATTTAAAGTGGTAAATTTCTTTATGAATTGGCCAAATCTCATGGAACTAGTTAAATCAACGTTTAGTTGGTTTTTGTTCCACTAGATGACGATTTGCTATCTAAAAATGCTATCTGAAATCTAGAAATTCTTTTTTGTTTTAAATATATACAGTAGAACTTGGATAATTCGAACTTCTTTAATTCGAAAACCTCTTTAATTCGAATATTTATCTTGGTCCCTAGAATTTGAAATAAATAAAATTTCCGTTTTTAATTCGAATTTTTGGATAATTCGAATTTTTTTATGGTCCCTTGGGGTTCGAATTATCCAAGTTCGACTGTATATGTAACGCGCTTCACCTAGAAAGGACAATGGGTAGGCTTCGACTTTCTATTCAATCCAATATATGCCTTTTTTTTATTATCTATCCTGGGATGATTGAAAGAGGGAGGGCATGGCTCATCAATGGTGAACCCTCTAGTAGGAAACGTCTTAACTTAAAGGTATTAGATTTGTAAATTTACTAGTGAAACGCTCCATAACTTGGAAAATTAAATTGTAACGCCTTCAATGACCCGATTCTGGACGTGGACAGACATTTTTTCTAATGATCCAAATATCCGAGAGTTTTGTTGGAGGAAAATGAGATTTATAAGATCGATACAATGTGTAGGCGGACTATCTGGAGGTGGGATGGAGCAGACTGAAGGTCCTATCGTGGACTTTCACCCCCACTCAATATTTTTAGGAGGTGGAGTTGGTGGATCTTGAGCTTGTTGATGGTGTCTGTGCTGGGGGAGTAGAGCTATGGATGAGCCAATACAGTCAATGATGTGGTGTGAGGTTGCAGATTGACACTTAGTACATAGTGGGAAAACCATTCTGGAAGGTCATTGTCCGTAGGTGACCAGACTTAAGTCTGGAAATCAAGACGGCTGTTTCCTTATTTCCCATGTTTACACATGTGAAAAGAAGTTCGAATTTTGCCCTTACGTGTGTGCCAGAGCCCCGTTTAGTTACTTGCATTCGCTGGTGGGGTTGTTTGACTTGTGCAAGTATTGGGGACCATTGGAGCATTTTTTTTTAGTTAGAAAAAAAATTCCCATTTCGGGATTTAATCCCGGGTCGTAGCGGTCGAAAACCAATGGTTTAGATCACTCGTACACCGTCCCTCATATGCAAATGAGATACTTGTCACAATCTCTCCTATTTGAATAGTTCGGCAATATATATAGGCACACTCATGGACAAAACTTAAGGAAGTCGAAAATCTTTGATGTCGCCGGTCGTCGTTTTTTTTTAAAGGAGACAAAGGAAATTTTGTTTACACTTGGTTATCTCGTGTGTCTTCAATAAAGGTCACTGTGTATTAAATATCTTTCAGTTATTGTCTAAATCCCGATATATATGATAAAAGGTACAACTTAAGTGTTTTGTGCATGAATGTATGTAGAAATATCAGTCTCTATATAATCACTCGTTATCGTACGGTAACTGTAGAAGGTCACATGGTCCGAAAGCTCTATCCAAACCTAATTCAATAAAGGAACTTATCGCTTTAAGTAGGATTGAAATGTTGATATTTTGATCGTCAACCACCTGATATGTGTCCTGTACCGCTGAGTTTTGATCTATCCTAACTATATAATGGTTAGTCGACGCTGTTCTAGAAACCAATCTTTACAATGGTAAACAACTCCACCTTTGCCAGTCTCAAACCCGGATGAAAAAGGAGAAGGGGGAGCAGTAACAAGCTCAATAAAAAACCTGGGCTCAGCTGGCCCGGCTGATAGTACCCTGTAAGGATTCCAAATCCAGGGATACAGGATGAGCAGCGTTTGTACTCCATGTTAGGAGCGGCTACACATGGCGTCTGTTCCTCATGTCAGAGGCGGCCATTTCTTTTGGAGCTAAGTCGGCCTGCCACTGAGTAGTGCTCCAAGTCTTAATGACAAAGGCAGACGCATTCTACTTCACCCAGTGTGGAGATAAGAAAGAAGAAGAAGAATACAATGGTAAACAACAACAACAAGACAGTCAACACTGACGTGACAGCCATTAACACAACACCTCTCTCAATTAAACCCAGGAAACCACCACCCCCACATGCTACCCACTCTCATTACAGCGACTCTGTCCCTGTAGAGTTACCAGTCGGTCTATAGGGACATTTCTGTCTTTATTTCTCTAATGACAGCATGACCTTCCTGAATGTTTCTGTAAGACAGATCTCCTGTATCCTGATCACCTTGTTGATGTTCTCTTTGTTGGTATTGAATCACTTTGTAAGAGAATAACATAAACAGAACCCCCTTTCTAGTATTCTTTACTTTAACCTCTCATATAGAAATATAAACATAACAAAGATTAATCATAGATATTATATTTTTTATATTTATATATAATATATATGCAAATATAAATATGAAACTCATCTCCAGAAACCTGTTACTTCCTATTTTAATTAATATATTTATATATATACTTTATGTTTTTTGTATTCTTTCCCGATAAAAATAAAACAAAATAGACGACCGGCGATATCAAAGACTTTCCACTTCCTTGAGTGTATTTAATATGCATATAAGAATAGGAATATGTTCCGGGGAAACTAATTAAACAATCTATCAGAACATTTAGATAGTTATATAAATTAAGTGTTCAGAAGAATCAATGTAGTTTGGTAAAGTTTTGCTAATTCGAGCATACGATATTAAAAATAAAATAGACATATCCTGATAGCTTACATGAGCATTTTTTAGATGACAGGGCCATCTAGCGATATAAAAATCAACTAAACGTTTATTTAAATTATTCCCTATTTGAAAAAAAAATCCATTTCTTGATAAATCAAGAAGAAAACCAACCAGGTATGCGTTTCGGGCTGTTGGTCCTCGTCAGCATGGTGCAGGCTGTTCTTCAAAGACAAAATTCGGTCCAAGAGGTTTCCCGAGAAATCAAGAAATGGGTATTTAGGCAAAATTCGCCCAATTACATGTATATTATTGTATATTATTCACGAAAAAAAAAGTAACATTATGTTAAATCAAACCCATTTAAAAACTATAAACGAAGCTATAGATTTTTAACAAATTCTCAATTTTTAAAAGTTTTAATTATTTTTATTCCTCCTAATTATCGTGGTTACATGAGCACATTAATAAATGTGAATGATAAAAAAAAAAACAATTAGAACAGGAATATCCCCAAGTGGGAGGAGACGGTTTCTAAGAGGAGAAAAGGTTAATTTCTTAAGAACTAAACTAATTGGAGTATTTTCTGGAAGATAACAACTGAGTTAATTTAAAATGTTCTTACCTGCTAATGAAGATGGAATTCCTTTAAATCTCTCTTTTTGGTTTGTTTTTATCTTTTTTTATAAATCTCTTCGCGTAGAAGTAAATCATTTTGCACAAATAAATTTACTGGCAATGCGTTTCTTTTAAATATCATCAAATATTATCTCTACAGACCTTACTGCAATGATATGAGTTATTGAATGAGAGGGCTTGGCTCATCAGTAGTGAACCCTCTCAGCGGTTTCGCCAAATTAATCTCTAGACCGCTCTACTATTGTATTGGATTGGTTTGGAGTATACACTGTATACTCAATAACTCATATCATTGCAGTAAGGTCTGTAGAGATAATATTTTATGATATTTAAAAGAAACGCATTGCCAGTAAATTTAGTTGTGTAAAATTTTAACGATAGATGGCAATTGAATTTAATTTACTAATAAGTAAATCAGTACTAAGAATGTGGTTTGTCAGTTTAACTAAGGTTTGTTTAATTATAAGGCAATAAACGCACCATCTATATGTTATGAATTGTTTTGTTTTGTTGTTGAAAAGGATTGAGAATTGAAGGTGCAGTCGTTAAAAATAGGAAAGATAATTATTTACCCATCAAGTTAGTTTTTATTTTGAATTACTTGAAGGATTTGAAATCATATTTAAAGTTCAATTCATTTTGTAAATACATTCTAAACTTTCTACAAAATCTGTATCTCTAATGTTTTCATGCGTTGAATAATGTAAATAACTTATGTAAATAAACTTTTCTTCTTGTTTGGCGCAAGTATCCCTTGCGGGATATAGCGCTTTGGAAATAAAATAATTGTAATTGTAAAAGGTGCAGTCGTGAAAATAGGAAAGATAATTATTTACCCATTAAGTTAGTTTTTATTTTGAATTACTTGAAGGAAATTACACGTAAAAAAATATTTTTCACAGTAATATAGAATTTATAAAATGAATTCTCTATATTTGTGAATTAAAAAAAAAATAGGTAGGTTAACTATACATATTTACAACAATTTTCAAAGTCTTCTAAATCTATGGTCAAAAATAAAAGAATTAGTCAATGATTTTATTTATTTATTTAACAGTTGGGAGAGACACGCCATATCCACAATTAGGATAATTGCGTGTTTATCTGAAATTATATACAATTAACACAATTGAACATTAGAATTCATGAAAATTAAACGTGGATGTCAAATTTTGCATATAGTAATTAGAAATAGTAGCTTGAAATATGTACAGTCAACACTTTCGCCTTGAAATATACATACTGCAGAATCTATTAAACTTAATGTATTGGTCTTTATTGCAAGCAACTTGTTTTGTATTAGTCAGGTAAAGTTGGTTTTCTTCCCTTAGATCAGAAGTTAATGGACAGTTTATCATTAGTCAATGATGAAAATAAAATGTTTTTGAAAAATAAAATTTTGCATATTAGATTATATAATATATATATAAGAAATGAAAGTATTAAAGCACGAATGCTTCTTTTACACATAAAACAAACTTCTACTGTCCTTACTGCGATGAAACAATTATTGGGAGGGCTTGGCTCATCAGTGGTGAACCCTCACTGCAGTTTCGCCAATTTAATCTACCAGGCCGCTTCTTTAGAGCTCTAATACTGTATTGGACGATTCAGATTATATATGCTACACTGAAGGGTGGAATCTTAGAAATAGTATTTAAGTAAATTTATGAACATGAGCTTTTAGGAAAGTAGAATTACATATAAATACTTCTTTAAGATTTCTTCAAGATGATCAATCCATAGTCTGGTGGTAAGGCTTGGTTGTTTTGGTCCAGTTGGTTCATTCATTGAGGATTTTCGTGGGAAAATACTGAGGTTGGTTCTCTATGTTTTTCGCTTGTCATATATCAACACCACTCTGTCTGTGGGACATGCAACAACTGTCCTGGTGTGGAACTACCCACATATTCTCATACCCAGCAATGGCCGCAGCCTTGCAGAATATTGACATAGACCCAGAATAGCAGCTTAGTAGTTAGTGGACATTGCTGCTGCTGTGATAGAGATGTATGGAGACATCTAAGAGTCTTCATTGGGCACAACAACAACAACTCTGTCTTTTGTCCCAAGGGCTTCAATTTTGAGTAGATCCTAACTCCTTTTCTTCATTCTGACATGTTACAATTCTGTTTCAGTCTATCTCATCATTCTGTATTTCTCCATAACTCCCTGTTTTCCTAATAAACATTTGAATAAATGGTCAGAATCCTTCCATTTTTCCTTACATATAACTGAAGAAAAACATAATGCAAAATAAATACATTTCAACAAACATTTTCATATTTATTCTGATCTTTCGGTAATCTACTCTATCCTTTTTTCAAAGAGGAAACTACGTAATTTATTGAAAAGAAAGAAAAGAAATAGAGATTTTCCGAAACTTTGTAAAAAAAAAAAAATAATAAAGTTGATTTTTTATATAATTTGACATTATATACTGCTCACTTTTTATATGGAGGTACAAATCCCAAATACACGTGATAGAGGCCATGATAATCATGATGGGTAGTTAGTGCATGCTTTGACTGTAAGTATCCCACATTTATCCACAATGTAGACATCAGTTCGACTTTTTCTCATCCAAATGTATCCGTTTGGTTACTTTCACTCACTGGTGGGGTTGGAATTTTGCAAGAATCGGGGGCCATTGGAGCAATTGCGGGATTCAATCCCGGGTTATCGACGGTGGAATATATTTCACCAGGGTGATGGAATAGTGTTATCGTTCTGATGTATATTTATTTGTCCAACAACCTCTAACATAATACAGTTGCGATAGGATGATATTCATGTATTAAAAGAGGCACCTCTCCCTTTAAATATTCATCAGAACGATGGCATTATTCCATCACTCTAGTAAAATATATCTCAATATCATTCCAATCTGGCCAATGTCCTGAATATAACCCATGTTCCACAATTATATCCCTAGAGAAATGTCCATCTATATTATTCAACAACAACAACAAAAGCCTTTATTGAGGATCTCTCGTCCTATAAAGGATTCGCCAGTTTACAGAGTAATTGAAGAGAAGAGAACTAAGAATACAGAGAGTATATGTAGTAGGTATAGTATAGCATTTTCTACACTGTGACTATATACAACAGCAGCAACAAGCCTTTTACTGGAATCAAAGTCCCATACAGGATTCGTCATTCTAATCCAGACAAAGATTATTTACATATGATTATTTACATCAGTTAGATTATGTATATAGCTTCCTTTTCTCTTCAGCCGTCTTCCAAAATTTGAACAACGCAAACGCTCCAGCTCTGTTTCTCACCACCTCATTGAACAGGAGCTCCAAAGAGAGTCCCTCACATCTATATTATTCAGTTTTAAACACTCTGACCTAGGAATGGAGAAAAATCTAAAATTTCTTGACGACGGGAAGGTTGAAACATCAACAGAGATTTTGATACAGTATTACTTTAAAACTGATTCCCCCAGAAGTAAGATTGTGTTGACAGGCGTAGTGCTACTCAATTATCATTTTGTATAAATAAAAATACTATACACATTTGTTAATTAAGAAATATAATTAAT
>CP092880.1:67441820-67461944 GCA_030710605.1 Cordylochernes scorpioides
ATCTAGTGTATACTTTTAGTGATAATATAGTGTCTATCTAACCATTCTTTGAGAGATCTAACATACACTAATTGAAAACACTTATGGAATTGGAAAGTCTTTGATATCGCAGGTCGTCAGTTTTCTTTTTAAGGAGACCGAGGTTGTTCACACTTGGTTATCTAGTGTGTCTTCAATAAAGGTCACTGTAATATCTTTCAGAGTTATTGTCCCGATATTAATGCTACAACTTCCTTAAGTTTTGTCCATGAGTGTATACACACTTGGTTATCTAGTGTGTCTTCAATAGAGATCACTGTAATATCTTCCAGAGTTATTGTCCCGATATAGATGCTGAAAGTTACAACTTCCTTAAGTTTTGTTCATGAGTGTACGTATTAAGAAGAGAATATCTCCAGAGGAGACGAGTTTATTAGAAAACCGTATAGGATACTTCGAGTCGCGCGTCAAAATGCCGAAAGACAAAATCCTCAAATTTCCCCACGACATAACTGAAAGATAAAACACCTCGACATGTTCAAAATCCAACAACAAAAAAAAATCTAAACAATTCTAGAGTTTGATCAAAATATTTTACTGTATTTTGATTATAGAATGCTTATAGAATATTATATTTAATGTTAGATTGCGGAATAATTGCAATGAAGATTAAAAAGGTATACACCGATAAAATTAATCGCAAAAAGTTTATTTATTTTATAAATAAAAAATATAAAACGGCAAGCTCTTTCAAGCGTTAGCTCATCATCTTGGGCTGATTTTACATATTTTCTATAGAAATGTTGTCATTAGACGATATAAAGACTTTCAAAGAAAAAGGAATATATGGAAGTAAGGAAAGGACTGAAGCTATGCAAATGGCCCTGGACACAAAGAAAAGGATCACAAAGGATTTCTAGGAAAAATTCCACACAAGTTTCTCAGCCAATCAATACTTCGTTATTCAGAGAGTTCTTTACTCCAATAGGGGGCTTTGCCATAAATTAAAATTCATTTTCCAGCAGAATCAATAAATTGAGAAATAAATATACCCAGGACAGTAGAAATTGTTTTATTTTAAAATGGTAGATTAAACTGGCGAAACCGCTGGGAGGGTTCACCACTGATGAGCCAGGCCCTCCCTTTAATTTTTCCATCGCAGTAAGGACAGTAGAAATTGTTTTATTTTAAAAAGAATATTACGCCTCTAAAATAGTTTTATAATTTAATAACGATTATGACCCTATTTTAAATTACATTCATGGACAAAATTTCATATTTTGATGTCCTCGGTCGTTTTTAAAAAAAAACTTTTGAAGAAGACATACAATTTTTTCACACTTGGTTATCTCGTATTTCTTCAATAAAGGTCACTGTAATATATTTCAGAGTTTTTGTCTGAATCCCGATATACATGCTAAAAGGTACAACTTCCTCAAGTTTTATCCATGAGTGTAAGTAAATAAATAAAATTCTTTTAAAATATATTTTTTTTTCAGGGTTAGAACAGAACACTTGAAAAGAAGTTCCATTCTGATTGTCGGTGATTGGCCACGTGAGACAATATAGACAGAAGGCGTAGCTCTCTCCCATTGGCTATCTCTGTCCTAATGGCAATAACAAATGTTTATCTCCACCCATATTGACTGCATACAGTATAATTGTATATAGGGACAGTCGGAAAAGTTTCTATATATTATTTATCACACAATAAGTGAAAAGGTAATGTTATTTCTTTGCAAAAGCTTCCATGGTAATTACAGTAGAACCTCTCTTTAGCGGATACCTCTCTATAAAAGGACACAAGTAACATAAAATTTTAACATAAAAATCACAATAGAAAATTAACAAGTTTCATTTTCTCTATTCATGATAAAATTGTGAAAAAGTATTAAAATTACAAATATATTCTCACAATGAGCATTTTTATTGAAAAAAAAATATTCGCTCTTCAACGGGCTTACTATAATATCGACTTGATCCCACCAGAAATATTTACAAAAAACAAACGCGCGCAGCGTGGATATTTATAACTGATATTTTTTTATAACTGAAAATTTTGAATTGGTTTGTAATTTAACTATTTATGGAATATGTCTATTTTAATTTTTAGGGCATCCAGAACCAAGAAGTAAAGTTTTATTTTATCCAAATTTATTTCATTTTATCCAAAGATATTTCAGGCCTAGTCGCTCTCTTCAAGAGACTTATCTTAAATATATGACGGAGAAAAACAAACTCGAATTCCCCAATGAGCACACTCCAATATTTCTTTTGTGAATATTGTTCATTTTCCACCGCCATATTTATGACAAGATTGAAGAAAAACGGCTTTTCTTCGAAAGCTTGCTCAAGTTTTGTCTCTCTCTCTCTAAGAGTGTATATACACATCTACTTATATAATTGCCTTATTCTGAAGCTCACGGATAGAATGCGCGCCCATTGGCTGCCGGCGAACACGTGTCCTCCCTGCCCCCCTCTAGACAACCCTGTTATCAGCTGTGTGATACATACACCTGTCTATAGCGGCCATTCTAGACAACCCTGTTATCAGCAGTGTGTTACATCCACCTGTCTATACAGACCACCCTGTCTAAAGCGACCACTGACCACCCTGCCTCTAGACAACCCTGTTATCAGCTGTGAGATACATCCACCTGTCTTTACAGACCACCCTGTATATAGCGGCCATTCTAGATAACCCTGTTATCAGCAGTGTGATACATACACCTGTCTATACAGACCACCCTGTCTATAGCGGACACCTTAGGCAACCCTGTTATCAGCAGTGTGATACATACACCTGTCTATACAAACCACCCTGTCTATAGCGACCACTCTAGACAACCCTGTTATCAGCTGTGTGATACATCCACCTGTCTATACAGACCACCCTGTCTATAGCGGCCACCCTAGGCAACCCTGTTATCAGCTGTGTGATACATACACCTGTCTATAGCGGCCACTCTAGACAACCCTGTTATCAGCTGTGTGATACATCCACCTGTCTATACAAACCACCCTGTCTATAGCGACCACTCTAGACAACCCTGTTATCAGCTGTGTGATACATCCACCTGTCTATACAGACCACCCTGTCTATAGCGGACACCTTAGGCAACCCTGTTATCAGCAGTGTGATACATACACCTGTCTATACAAACCACCCTGTCTATAGCGGCCACTCTAGACAACCCTGTTATCAGCTGTGTGATACATACACCTGTCTATACAGACCACCCTGTCTATAGCGGCCACTCTAGGCAACCCTGTTATCGGCTGTGTGATACATACACCTGTCTATAGCGGCCAATCTAGACAACCCTGTTATCAGCTGTGTGATACATCCACCTGTCTATACAGACCACCCTGTCTATAGCGGCCACCCTAGACAACCCTGTTATCGGCTGTGTGATACATACACCTGTCTATACAGACCACCCTGTCTATAGCGACCACCCAAGACAACGTTTTTAAAATATATTCGCACTCGGGTAAAACCCGGGCGTTGCCCGGGCCATTCGTCTAGTATGTATATATTTACATATGTTGAATTTTATATCTAGCGACGGATTAAAGTTTCATTTAGATATAGGTCAAATATTAAGAAAATATATTCAGAACGAGAACACTATACATTTATCTCATTTATGTAGAAAATCTAATTAATATTAAATTACTTTCCATTATTACAAAATATTCCTTTCAAGTAAATAAGAATTCTCCCAATCCATTTTATTATTTGTGTTTCCATTCTTCTAACAAGATAAACTAATTCAAAATAAAAATAATTTTCTTTAATGATATGGAATATAGAAACAAAATTCTCTCTTCTCTTAACATTTTTCTTCTGTTGTTGTTGTCGTGTCCAAATAAGAGTCTCAGATGTCTCCATACATCTCTATCACAGCAATATCCACTATCTCTGGGGTGTAAAGCTGCTGCTCTGAGTCCATGTCAATTTTCTGCAAGGCTGCGGCTATTGCTGGGCATGAGAATATGTGGGTAGGTGTAAGTTCCACACCAGGACAGTTGTTGCATGCCCTATAGGTTCTTGCGCCATCTGGATGTATTGTCATTCCTTTATAGTGTTTTGTTCTAAGTCTTGTTATTAGTTTTTGTCAGTTTTCTCTCAGAGTTTATTTCACATAGAAAGTTGGAATCCTCTGATAAGTATAAATAAAGGATATGAAGCGTACGAGGAAGAAAAGCATCCTCGTACGCTTCATATCCTTTATTTATTTCACATATTTGATCTTTTCTTATTTTTTGTTTGATTATCTTGTATTTTACTAAAGCATCAGCGTCAAATACTAACATTTGTTCTTTCCTTTTGCTCAACTTTCTGGCTTCCTTTGCCAATACTCATATTTCTCCTCGTTTGCATATATAAGCAGACTATACAAATATAATTGGGAAAAAATAGAAAAAAAAGGTCAGGTGTTGATATTAAAAACCTCTCACATGAGCTTTTTAGATGGAAAAACGCAAGTTTAACCTTAAATACCCATTTCTTGATTTCTAAGAGAAGCCTCTGAAATTAAAAAATATGTTTGATCGTAGAGGTACAGCCTGCACCACGCTGACTAGGGCCAACAGCCCGAAACGCGTTCGTGGTTGACTTTTCTTGATTTATCAAGAAAATGGGTTGGCCTAATATAAGAGAACAGGTTAAATTAACGGTTTAGTTGATTTCTGTTCCAGTAGATGGCGCTCTGCTATCTAAAAAGCTCATGTGACAGGATATGTTTGTTTACAAATATAATTATGAGAAAATTTTAAATATAATTATAACAATGTCTAATTAGGTGTGTAGAACACAGATTACATTCTAGTATAATTATATTAACTACCATATCTCTCACCTAGTTAAATTTAGTTATTAAAACTAATGATTTCATTTAATTATATTTACATACTTTTACTTACACACATACTTTACCTTCTAAATAATTTTGTCTCAAGTATTTCTTACGTCATTTAACACCTTAGAGAAAAATTCTACCGAATTTAACATTATTTGGGAAAATAAATGGTGGTTTGGAATTTAAAGCTGAATCTTTAGAAAATTGACTAATTTAATCAACTCCTTCACAGGTGATAGAAAGAGTTTTTTTTTAAAGTGAAAATACAATTTTAGGATAATTAGTGGAATTTATTGTCTTTCTCGCATTCTTGCAATTTTTACAAGTTAGCGAATAGAAATGCTTCCCGCCAAAATAAATAGAGATGTCAGCCAATAATGCGCTTTCCCGCCAAAAAAAAAACTATATATGTGACATATTTTGTCTATTTATACTTATTTATTATTTATCTATAATATAATAAGTGTCAACGTGTTTATAATTTGATGTTAATTATATAAATGGCCTTACTACACACAAGTTTTTTAAAAATTATATATTTTTATTGGGAGGTTTCGGTCTTGTGTATGTGTGCCTTTTCTCAATCTGTAATTACAATAAATGGAAGATATAATGAAGAATGAAATATACACTCATGGACAAAACTTAAGGAAGTTGTACCTTTCAGCATGTAAATATCGGGATTACAATAAATGGAAGATATAATGAAGAATGAAATATACACTCATGGACAAAACTTAAGGAAGTTGTACCTTTCAGCATGTAAATATCGGGATTACAATAAATGGAAGATATAATGAAGAATGAAATATACACTCATGGACAAAACTTAAGGAAGTTGTACCTTTCAGCATGTATATATCGGGATTACAATAAATGGAAGATATAATGAAGAATGAAATATACACTCATGTGGACAAAACTTAAGGAAGTTGTACCTTTCAGCATGTATATATCGGGATTACAATAAATGGAAGATATAATGAAGAATGAAATATACACTCATGGACAAAACTTAAGGAAGTTGTACCTTTCAGCATGTATATATCGGGATTACAATAAATGGAAGATATAATGAAGAATGAAATATACACTCATGTGGACAAAACTTAAGGAAGTTGTACCTTTCAGCATGTATATATCGGGATTACAATAAATGGAAGATATAGTGAAGAATGAAATATACACTCATGGACAAAACTTAAGGAAGTTGTACCTTTCAGCATGTATATATCGGGATTTGGACGTAATAACTCTGAAATATATTACAGTGACCTTTATTGAAGATACACTAGATAACCAAGCGTAAACAAAATTGTCTCTGTCTCCTTAAAAAAAAAAAAGACGACCGTCGATATCAAAGACTTTTCACTTCCTTAAGTTTTGTCCATGAGTGTACAAAAGTATAATGGAATTGAATAGATAAATTTATTTACCATCTAATATCAACTTTGTCTGGATTTCATTCTCCATTTCTATAAAAATATAGAAAAAAAGAAATTTGCGGTATTTAATATCATTTTTTAATAAAGAGGTTATCCTGAAATTGTCAAAATTTGAACTTTGTACAATTCCCCTTTTAAAATAGTTTATATTCGTATTTAATTGTAAATGCAATAAAATTGTATTATAAACATAAAGCAATAAAACGCCATCTATATTTGAAAAATACAACTATAAATCACGAATGTTTTTTTTCCAATAAAAAAAAAAAAAGAACTTATTACTGTCCTTACTACAAGGGAAAATAGTAGGAATGCTTGGGGTTCATCAATGGTGAACCCTCCAGCGGTTTCGTCAATTTTTTTTTAATCTACCAGACCGCTTCTTTAAAGCTCTAATACTGTATTGGATCATTCTGCTTATATATGTTACATTGAAGGGTGGAATACTAGGTATGGTATTCAAGTAAACTATAACATATACTATAATTACACTATATATAAACTATATACATACTAATTCTGTACATATTTAAATATCTTTCTTTTCTTTCAAAATTTTTGTTTATGTCTAAATGATTAGCGCTCTAAGTCGAAATAAAGAATAAAGAATAAGTAAACTATGGACATAAGCTTCTACTTATATAATTGCCTTATTCTATCTGTGTGAAGTTCACTGTCTGAAGTTCACGGATAGATTTTGGTCATCAACGCGCTCATCATCATTATGATCATTATCATTATCTAATGATAATAATAATAATTATTATTATCTACTTATATAATTGCCTTATTCTGTCTGTGTGAAGTTCACTGTCTGAAGTTCACGGATAGATTTTGGTCATCAACGCGCCCATCATCATTATGATCATTATCATTATCTAATGATAATAATAATAATAATTATTATCTACTTATATAATTGCCTTATTCTGTCTGTGTGAAGTTCACTGTCTGAAGTTCACGGATAGATTTTGGTCATCAACGCGCTCATCATCATTATGATCATTATCTAATGTTAATAATAATAATAATTATTATTATCTACTTATATAATTGCCTTATTCTGTCTGTGTGAAGTTCACTGTCTGAAGTTCACGGATAGATTTTGGTCATCAACGCGCCCATCATCATTATGATCATTATCATTATCTAATGATAATAATAATAATTATTATTATCTACTTATATAATTGCCTTATTCTGTCTGTATGAAGTTCACTGTCTGAAGTTCACGGATAGATTTTGGTCATCAACGCGCCCATCATCATTATGATCATTATCATTATCTAATGATAATAATAATAATTATTATTATCTACTTATATAATTGCCTTATTCTGTCTGTGTGAAGTTCACTGTCTGAAGTTCACGGATAGATTTTGGTCATCAACGCGCTCATCATCATTATGATCATTATCATTATCTAATGATAATAATAATAATTATTATTATCTACTTATATAATTGCCTTATTCTGTCTGTGTGAAGTTCACTGTCTGAAGTTCACGGATAGATTTTGGTCATCAACGCGCTCATCATCATTATGATCATTATCATTATCTAATGATAATAATAATAATTATTATTATCTACTTATATAATTGCCTTATTCTGTCTGTGTGAAGTTCACTGTCTGAAGTTCACGGATAGATTTTGGTCATCAACGCGCTCATCATCATTATGATCATTATCATTATCTAATGATAATAATAATTATTATTATTATCTACTTATATAATTGCCTTATTCTGTCTGTGTGAAGTTCACTGTCTGAAGTTCACGGATAGATTTTGGTCATCAACGCGCTCATCATCATTATGTTCATTATCATTATCTAATGATAATAATAATAATTATTATTATCTATCTACTTATATAATTGCCTTATTCTGTCTGTCTGAAATTCACTGTCTGAAGCTCACTGTCTGAAGTTCACGGATAGAATGCGCGCCCATTGGCTGCCGGCGAACACGTGGCTTCCCTGCCCCCCTCTAGACAACCCTGTTATCAGCTGTGTGATACATACACCTGTCTATAGCGGCCATTCTAGACAACCCTGTTATCAGCAGTGTGTTACATCCACCTGTCTATATAGACCACCCTGTCTATAGCGGCCACTCTAGACACCCCTGTTATCAGCAGTGTGCTACATCCACCTGTCTATACAGACCACCCTGCCTATAGCGGTCACTTTAGGCAACCCTGTTATCATCAGTGTGTTACATTCACCTGTCTATACAGACCACCCTGTCTATAGCGGTCACTTAAGGCAACCCTGTTATCAGCAGTGTGATACATACACCTGTCTATACAGAACACCCTGTCTATAGCGACCACTCTAAACAACCCTGTTATCAGCAGTGTGTTACATTCACCTGTCTATACAGACCACCCTGTATATAGCGGCCATTCTAGATAACCCTGTTATCAGCTGTGTGATACATCCACCTGTCTATACAGACCACCCTGTCTATAGCGGTCACTTTAGGCAACCCTGTTATCAGCAGTGTGATACATACACCTGTCTATACAGACCACCCTGTCTATAGCGGTCACTTTAGGCAACCCTGTTATCAGCAGTGTGATACATACACCTGTCTATACAGACCACCCTGTCTATAGCGACCACTCTAGACAACCCTGTTATCAGCTGTGTAATACATCCACCTGTCTATACAGACCACCCTGTCTATAGCGACCACTCTAGGCAACCCTGTTATCAGCTGTGTGATACATCCACCTGTCTATACAGACCACCCTGTCTATAGCGGCCACTCTAGGCAACCCTAGGAAGCAAGATGTATACAAGGTCAAGGGATGGGAATCGAACCCACGACCTTCCGCTTACCGGGCAGATGCCATGACCACTAGGCTATAGGCTCATTTTTTCTTTATACCGTTATTATACCGTTATATTATATATAGTTAAAACATTTTAAAAACACACAGTTTGGAACGGGACGTTTCACAAGAGTGACATCCATGGCGCCAATTTATAAATGTAACGAATAGTATTTGAATAAAAACGTTTTTAAAATATATTCGCACTCGGGTAAAACCCGGGCATTGCCCGGGCCATTCGTCTAGTATATATATATGTGACATATTCTGTCTATTTATATTTATTTATCTATAATATAATAAGTGTCAACATGTTTAGAATTAGATTTTAATTATATAAATGGCTTTACTACACACAAGTTTTTTAAAAATTATATATTTTTATTGGGAGGTTTCGGTCTTGTGTATGTGTGCCTTTTCTCAATCTGTAATTACAATAAATGGAAGATATAATGAAGAATGAAATATACACTCATGGACAAAACTTAAGGAAGTTGTACCTTTCAGCATGTATATATCGGGATTACAATAAATGGAAGATATAATGAAGAATGAAATATACACTCATGGACAAAACTTAAGGAAGTTGTACCTTTCAGCATGTATATATCGGGATTACAATAAATGGAAGATATAATGAAGAATGAAATATACACTCATGGACAAAACTTAAGGAAGTTGTACCTTTCAGCATGTATATATCGGGATTACAATAAATGGAAGATATAATGAAGAATGAAATATACACTCATGGACAAAACTTAAGGAAGTTGTACCTTTCAGCATGTATATATCGGGATTCAGACGCAATAACTCTGAAATATATTACAGTGACCTTTATTGAAGATACACTAGATAACCAAGCGTAAACAAAATTGTCTCTGTCTCCTTAAAAAAAAAAAGACGACCGTCGATACCAAAGACTTTTCACTTCCTTAAGTTTTGTCCATGAGTGTACAAAAGTATAATAGAATTGAATAGATAAATTTATTTACCATCTGATATCAACTTTGTCTGGACTTCATTCTCCACTTCTATAAAAATATAGAAAAAAATAAATTTGCGGTATTTAATATCATTTTTAATCAAGAGGTTATCCTGAAATTGTCAAAATTTGAACTTTGTACAATTCCCCTTTTTAAAATATTTTATATTCGTATTTAATTGTAAATGCAATAAAATTGTATTATAAACATAAAGCAATAAAACGCCATCTATATATGAAAAATACAACTATAAATCACGAATGTTTCTTTTCCAATTAAAAAAAACTTATTTCTGTCCTTACTACAAGGGAAAATAGTAGAAATGCTTGGGATTCATCAATGGTGAACCCTCCCAGCGGTTACGCCAATTTTTTTTTTAATCTACCAGACCGCTTCTTTAAAGCTCTAATACTGTATTGGATCATTCTGCTTATATATGTTACACTGAAGGGTGGAATACTAGGTATGATATTCAAGTAAACTATATACGTGCTAATTCTGTACATATTTAAATATCTTTCTTTTCTTTCAAAATTTTTGTTTATGTTTAAAGTGCAATTGTCCCTAGGGGGTCATAGCGCTCTTAGTCGAAATAAAGAATAAGTAAACTATGGACATAAGCTTTTAGGACAGTAAAATTACATATAAATATTTATATATGCGTGTAAATATTCTAAAAAAATCATAAAACCTTAATATGCAAATTTTCTAAAATATATATTGCTCAAACCGAAGAAGTAAAATATTCCAAAAATATATTTATTACCATTAAATTTAATTCTATCTACAAATCTTTCTCAATATTAAAAAAAAACATAGTTCGAAATATAACCTTAATTTTATTTGAGGTAAATTGGAAAATATTTTTACAGGAATTTCAAAAAAAAAAACTTTTTTTCTCAATTTCCTTCTGAAATTTCAACGTCTATATAAAAAACCGCTGGAATTAACGAGCATTGATTTTATGATGATCATTTTGGGAAACGCCATGTTTGAAAAATATCAAAATTGACATTTTAGGAAATTTTCTTGTAGATTCTCTAGATAATCTAATTTTTATAATTTAATGAAAGATATTTCAAAGTTGATATTACAAAACAAATCTTATTTTCTAAATTGAATTTTCAGATGGCCGTATTAAATTGATTCGTTGGAATAAAGTATATACAGTAGAACCTCCCTTTAACGGACACCTCTCTACAAAGGACAGTTTTCATTTGTAAAATTACTATTTTTACTATTTAACAACTCTCAGGTAAGAGGACATCTCTCCCTAAAGGACAGTTTGGCTCTGTAATTAGATGTCTTTTGCAGGGAGGTAGTTCTACTGTATATATAATTTTTAAAAATCTTTAAAACATTCTTTTATTCGAATCTGGAATCATTTAATCCGTTATTTTTATGCTATCCCTAATTTGCACACACACGTGGTACAGATGCATGCAAGAGTGGTTAAGATGGTTAAACATCCGGGAAGTTCAGGACTGATGAGGCAGGCCCTTCAATTTTTTTTTTGGCAACAAGAACAACAGGAAGTTGTTTTTATTGGAAGAAAAAAAAAGCGCAAAAAAGTCTTCTATACAAAATCTCTACCGAAATGGTATATAGAAAGAGAGCATACATAGCTCATCAATGGTGAACCCATCCAGCTGTTTCTTTCAATCACTCTCTGAAATATTAGTTTTTTAAAATTATTATTCCAAGTACACGTGGTATAGGCCATGATAATCATGGTGGGTAGTAGTTGGAGACTGCTTTTACTGTAAGTGCATCACATATATACACCTATTACAGCGGTATAGTAGATAAAACTGGCGAAACCGCTGGGAGGGTTCACCACTGATGAGACAGGCCTTCCCATTAATTTTCCATTGCAGTAAGGGTAGTAGAAATTGTTTAATTTTTAAAAAGAATCATACGCGTCTATAATAGTTTCGAAATTTCATAACAGATGGCGCGCTAATGCATCATAACATATATATTACGTATATTATTATTTTCATATAAACTCGCGTTGTGATATGAGGAGACAAAGTACTATGACAAAGAATGTCTTTTACTTTAGTACGGAGTGACTTACGAATTCCAGATAGAATCCCGGAACACTAATATACATTTGAGTCAAAAGGCGATCCATTAATTAAGATTATATAAAAGGGCGTACCTAGATCTGTAAAGTAAAAAAAACATTTTTTTCTCAAACTATTTCGAGAGATTGCTCCCTCTTTATCAATTTATTGCACAGTAAATTTAATTTACAAATTATTGTAGATCATATGAAAACAAATTTTTCATTGGTCAAAAACAATTATTGATAATAATACATAAAAAAAAAATAATAATACAATAAAATATTATGAAAATTAAAGGCTTTTTAGAATGCAGTATTTTATAAAATGTTTTTGAAACAAAATATAAGGAAATAAAAATAAGAAACAAATGAAGTTGACTGCGATTATTATAAAAAAAAAGTTAAAAGAGACACATAAGGTTCGGGGATTTCTTCATATACATGTTTTAATTCAGTTTTAAAGGGAGAGGTGCCTCTTTAGATACATGAATACCATCCTCCCGCAAACATATGTTGTTAGATATATGATTAGGTTGTGAACTTGTGTCGCGAATTCATGTTTACTTCAAGACTACATCTAGTGTATACTTTCAGTGATCATATAGTGTCTATCTAACCATTCTTTGAGAGATCTAGCATACACTCATTGAAAACACTTATGGAATTGGAAAGTCTTTGATATCGCAGGTCGCCAGTTTTTTTTTTTTTTTTTTTGAAGGAGACCGAGGTTGTTCACGCTTGGTTATCTAGTGTGTCTTCAATAGAGATCACTGTAATATCTTCCAGGGTTATTGTCCTGATATACATGCTGAAAGTACAACTTCCTTAAGTTTTGTTCATGAGTGTATACACACTTGGTTATCTAGTGTGTCTTCAATAAAGGTCACTGTAATATCTTCCAGAGTTATTGTCCCGATATTAATGCTACAACTTCCTTAAGTTTTGTCCATGAGTGTATACACACTTGGTTATCTAGTGTGTCTTCAATAGAGATCACTGTAATATCTTCCAGAGTTATTGTCCCGATATTAATGCTACAACTTCCTTAAGTTTTGTCCATGAGTGTATACACACTTGGTTATCTAGTGTGTCTTCAATAAAGGTCACTGTAATATCTTTCAGAGTTATTGTCCCGATATACATGCTAAAAGGTACAACTTCCTTAAGTTTTTATCATGAGTGTACGTATTAAGAAGAGAATATCTACAGAGGATACGAGTTTATCTTTTCAATAGAAAACCGTATAGGTTACTTCGAGTCGCGGGTCAAAATGCCGAAAGACAAAATCCTCATAGTCAAATTTCCCCACGACATGGCCGAAATTCCGAAAGACAAAAACCCCGACATGCTCAAAATCCAACAACTAAAAAAATCTAAACAATTCTAGAGTTTGATAAAATAATTTTACTGTATTTTTATTATAAAATGCTCATAAAATATTATATTTTATGTTGGGGACATCCGCCATGTTGACCTGAAAGGAAGAGGAATGACTGTGATGCGCTTTGGCCCTGAAAGAGATGCCAGGCGTGCTGTTGATCTGATGCACGAGTGGATGGGCGACCTATTGAATTTACCCTGTATAACTAACTGTCTGTCTGTAGGGTTGTTGTTCATCTCCTCACTGTATCATTGACGTAACCATTCCATATTATATTTTATATCATCGAAGTAAAATTCTTTATTTTCTGTCTATTTCAATTTGTCGGGATTTTGGTCAGTCGGGACATCGACCCTGTCTGAATTTTGACCCGGAACTGAAGTGACATATACCTTTTTTTCATAATAAAAAAGAAAACTCTCTTCTATCCTTTGTACTTATTCTCCTTTTAATATTGTAACAAAGTATTTATTAATTTTTTAAAATTTTTATTAACAGAGTGGTCATTTTTATGTTTATATCTGGCGACTCTGTAAATTTCCCTCGTGGCTTATCTTTTGTTTACAATTCATAGTTTGTCCTTGCCTGAAATAAATTTTGTTTCCTCCTGAGGTTTTTGTCTTCCCTAATTTTCCACTTGGCAATATATATGTTAAATCTCTCCAAGTAGTTAAATAGGCGCTGATGGACCATAAGTAGACAAAATGTAGTCTTCAAGTAAACACGAACTCAACCAGAGCTCCCTACTTCTCTTCATATATATAACAACTAGAAAAATAAAGTTCACCCCTCTCCCATCAAAAATGAATGCTAAAACTAACAAAACGCTTTAAAATTTCCAATACAATTTCAGTTTCGTACAAAAGAAATCGATGTACATAAAACAGACTTTTAGAAAAGACATCTTCAAATTACACACATATACAAGTTGTTGACTTGCGCCATCTATCAAAAAAAATATCAACTGAACTTTGATTTTTTTTTTTAATTACAGTATATTGGCTAAATCCGCTTTCTTGAATAATCAAGAAAAACCAACAACCACTATATACATATAAAATGAAAAGATTTAAAAGCATGAATGTTTCTTTTATACATAATACAAACCTCTACTGCCCTTACTGCGATGAATACTCCAATACAGAATTGGAGCTCTTAGAAGCGGTCTGATGGATTAAATTGGCGAAACCGCTGGAAGGGTTCACCACTGATGAGCCAAGCCCTCCCAATATATTTTTTCATTGCAGTAAGGACGGTAGAAGTTTGTATTATGTATAAAAGAAACATTCGTGCTTTTAAATCCTTTCATTTTATATGTATAGATGGCGCGTTATTGCTTTGTGTTAAACCACTATATTCTGTTGATTTTTGATTATCCCGAGGATTATACTATGTTAATGCAGTCGTGGTTAAAAATCTTGAAAGAATAATAATAAACATAGTAAAGATTAGAAATAGCTTTAATTGAGCTTATTGAATATATAAAACATAATTTGAGAAAGGTACTGCCTGGCTTAAGGCGTAAGAATGAAACAAAAATGAAAGACTTATTTACATAATGTACAAAAGTTTTGAGCCGGCCATCGGGAAAGAGAGAAAATATATTTATTTTACGGGGCTGCTAACCAAAATGAATGATTTTTGAGCCCCGATGGACGCATAAAGCGGAATATATACAAAGCATAGTTGGGGGGCCTGGGGATGGGTGGCCAGGGATCATCGCAAGGGATCCTAGGATCTGGCAGTGGAGGTGTCATCGCAGGGGGGAGGAAGCTGGAGAGGTCAAGGAAACAGCGCCTTGATGGGTGAGAAGCCTGGATGGAGGCCAGTTGAGGAGGCAGGAGGTCCTGGAAGCCTAGAACTTGAGGGCTCTAAGCTTCAAGATGGGGCAGCTTGAGGCTCTCGCCTCGTGCTTGTCTGGGAGGCCCTTGGCACAGCAGTTGGCGCACTTGGAAGTGTGCCAGTCGGCAACTGAGGGGCAGGCACGGCCTTCATGGCCGCTTTCACCGCAGTGGAAGCACGTGGGAGCTCTGGTGCATTGGGCAGAGTTGTGGCCGAAGCCACAACAGCGGAAGCAGACTCGTGCGCGGATGGACTCCTCGAAGTTGAGGATCACACCATCCACCACGATCCTTCCACGATTTCCCAGAGCTCTGAAGGTCGTGAGGTCCACCTCGATGAAGGCGGTGCAGGTCCCGTTTCTGGGTGCAGAGCGATGCGCCACGCGCACCACCTTGTCCCCAGGGAGTTGGCTGACAGCAGGGGTTTCCAGCAGCGTCTCTTCAATGGTGGAGTTGGATGTTTCCTCATCCACTTTGAAGAGGCAGATGCGAGGCAGGATCACCTTCTGTTGGCGGACCTTCATGCCATCCAGCTTGTTGGCCAGGGAGGTGGTAACAGCTGGGATGGTATCGGGGTTGCTGGAGTGGAGGACAAGCTTCCCTTTGGTTCGCAGGGAGGCCCAAACGCCTTGGGGTAGAGTGTGGGCAGCGCGGACAGCTTTAAGCATTGCTCTTGGGTCAGCCTGTGGGTCATCAGAGATGACCACTGTGTGGGCCGCCGATTTTTCCCCATGGAGGACCACTTGGGCGGCCGCAGGCTTGGGGACTCGGGAGGGCGCAGGTTTTGCGGGACCATTGAGGTTGGTCCTCTTTGCGGGCGGGTAGGGAGCCTCAGGGTGCTTCCTTTTGGTTGGAGCGGGAGTGGCGGGCTTGGTGGGGTCAGTCTGAGTGCTGGTTTCCTTGCAGGAGGGAGAAGGGCTGGTTTGAGTGCTGTGGCAGGCTGTCTGTGGCTTGATTTCGTCCAGTTCCTTAAAGGACGCGAGGGT
The DNA here is from genome assembly GCA_030710605.1 of Cordylochernes scorpioides. Taxonomy (NCBI): domain Eukaryota; kingdom Metazoa; phylum Arthropoda; class Arachnida; order Pseudoscorpiones; family Chernetidae; genus Cordylochernes; species Cordylochernes scorpioides. The sequence goes on from CP092880.1 coordinate 67,458,216, forward strand.
GCCAGAGAGGTTCTCTACCTCGGCAATGAGGGCCTTGATCTGCTCAGACCGTAAGTTGATGAATTCCATTAGGCTTTGGAACAGGTAAAATCGGGAGGTAGGGTAAGTATTCTGTATTTTCTGCTCGAAGTTCTGCTTCACCTCTTCGTTCTCCATCTCCAGTTGGGCGAGGGTTACGAGGGGCTTCTCGGCATTCTCGGCATTCTTCTTCTTCTTCCTAGGAGCCATGGCAGGAGCAAATTGTTGTGACCAACGATCTAACGTATATTGGTATAATTAGGAGGGCCATCGGGAAACAACAACAATGAGTTTTTATAGGGGAAGCGTGACCTCTGGCGGTCGATTTAACAGAATATTTGAATATGAAATATAATTTAATATATATATATATATATATATATATATATATATATATAGCAATATAACATATATATATTAAACAATATTATTTCTAAAATATCAACCATCAAGCGATATTCGTTCCAAAAGATGGCTATAACCATCAGTAACTTTCATTTGCACAACCACAAAACCTGATCCCATTAAATTTCACTTTTGAATGATTAAAAAAGTGAAAAAAAAAAAAAACAATATTTTTCAGTAATATTATCTATTTCTAGGGTTAGAGTAAATCCTCGAATATTCCACGCAGACGAACATCAGGTAAAAAAAGAAAGAAGAGCAGAAGATAATTAAACTGGTGTGGTGGGATGCAAATTTAAAAATTCCTCTCTTCCAAATGGTATTACCTTCCAGGTAAAAAGTATTTGTTCATTTGATTAGTTCCTAGCGCTCCATTTGTTTTGTTTTCTCTAATTACCTGCCGGTATGCACAAAGGTTTCTTGCTATGCAAATTAATGAAATTTAGGGTTAATAATATTATCTGTTGATTTTTATCTTGTGTTCTCTCTCGAAATATTCGGGGCGTAAAACAAATGTGTTAATGCATATTACAACCTATATATAATATTTAATGATTTATATATTTATTTTTTTCAAAGAAACTCCCTATATATTATAAATATTTTCAAATTTAAGAGATTTGTATGTTCCACCGAAGTAATATACAAATATCATCTAGATGTATACAATTTAAAAAGTGATGGTTAACATTAAGCATAAATAGTAAAAAAAAAAACAATAAAACCTTTTTAAAATATTTGCTATTTTCTTTTACACTATTAATATTAACAATATATACAATTAATATAACAATTATAATAATTATATAAAAATAAATTATTATATTAGTCTTGATATATATTATATTGTGACGTGGAATTCCCTGAGCGATGTAACAAACGTCCACTCAATGATAAATGTGACAATTTAATAAAAGTCTCAAATAAGATAGATGAGTTTAATAAATAAGTTTAATGAGTTATAAATATCTTGAAGATAGAGGTTGCCTGGCCGGTATTCATATTCCTGTAAAAAAATAGACACTTCGGTCAGTTAGAGGTTTTTATTTTCTCAACGTTTCAACAAAATTATTTTGTCTTCGTCAGGAGAAATAAATAAAACAGTTAGCAAGGCGTTAAAAATTGTTCTGAGGTTGCAAGGGCCTTCTCACGAGAATTTTCGAAATTTAGTACAATATCTGAAGCATATTTATGTTAAGTATGTTTTAAAAAATAATAAAAAGGTTTAAATAAAAGATAGAAAACGGTTGAATATGGCGATAAAAAGGAAGCAAAAGAAGAACGTCTATATAACGCTCAAAACAAAAATATTCGAACACACGAGACGCATGCGCAAATAGTAAGCCAGCACGGTGCTTCAGTAAAGGTATTACAATATATTCACAAATATCTAGAGCATAGAAAACAATAGAATACTTCAACGACAATCCATATTCCTTGTGTTATGGATACCAATTAAACTTTTTTTTTGCTTATCCCTAGTACACGTGGTACATGCCATGATAATCATGGTGGGTAGAAGTAGGCGACTGCTTTTACTGTAAGTGCACCACATGTCTACACATGTGAAAAGTAGTTCGACTTTGCACTTACAAATATGCCAGAGCCCTGTTTGGTTACTTGTACTCGCTGGTGGGGTTGGACTTTTGCAAGAATCGGGGGCCATTGGAGCATTTTTTTTTTAAATCAGAAAAAAAGTGCCCAATGCGGGAATCGAATCGCGGGTCGTAGCGGTCGAAAAACCAACGGTTTAGATCATCCTTCCACCGACCCTCCAATGAAACCTGGAACTTAGTTATTGAGCGACAAAGACACCTTTCCCAACTCCATTGTTCACATCCCATAACATATCTTTAGCAGATTTTTAAAAGAAAGAAATAATAAAAAAAGACATTTTCTATAAACGCCTAAGGCATCAGTGATTTAACCAACACAAATAGAACGGAGCAATTCATCCCCAAGTTTATTCGTTTTAAAGCCAACCGAGCAATGAATTACTGTCAAAAAATACTTGGGACATCTGTGTGTCGCTTGTTTAGTCCTCAGCAGTTCACAACTCTATTTAACCACATTTATTTTAATACAATTACCGTTGCTGCGAATAATTTACCTAACACGATAAACAATACTAAAAGAAGAACTATAAAATTTTTCATAAAAATAAATATGTCCAGGGTAGCCTAGTGAACATGGCATCTGCCCAGTAAGCGGAACACTGTGGGTTCGATTCTTATCCATGGACACTTTTATTTTCCGTTCATCATTACTTTTCACAATTCATCCTTTCATACTTTATCCCTAAGGATAGAAAAAGTCGTTATTTCTCCTTAAAATAAATTTCGATTTTTCATTCAGAAGAAACATTTGCGGCAAAATTGTCATACCTCGATCTACAATCAAAAGCCGCATTATAATGTATTAGAAAATAAATATATTTATATAATTTTAAATGCGTAAAACTTGTTAATATTATAATCTCTTCTGTAAAATTATTAATAAAGAAAATTTTATTAAATGAATATGAAATTTGGATTTCTCAATTTTCAAAGACAAAGCTCTTGTATTGCCGTATAAAAAGAATCTCTTCCCTCAGCGAATTGTCAATGTTTACATAAGGATTTACTTGCTGCTAAAACAACGAGTTAGAAAAATAACCAATTTTATTTATCACACAGTATATGATAAATAAACATGTTTATCCTTTCTAAACCTCTGTTTATACAAATTATCATCAAATGTCCTCAACAGGTTATTTTTCAGATTTAAATAGATTTTTTTTTCCGTGTAAGTATGTAAATATATTTAACTGTAGATATGTAAATAAGTCTTTAATATTTAACTCTCTTAATCTTGATATATATGTTTTTAATCTGTTTTTTTAAATTATTTTTTATGTTTAGAAAGATATTAACACGAAAGCTTAAAATGACATTGATTTGAAGAAATTATTTTTTAAAAATAGAGTGTAAAACAACACTTGAAGTTACACCGCATGAGTTTCTTTTCAACGAAAAATCAAAATTTATTTCAAGGTGAAATATTGAACTATTTCTAACCTTTTTGGATGAGGTATGAAAGGGTGAATTATGAAGAGTAATGATAAACGGAAAAATAAAAGTGTCCAGGGATGGGAAGAGTGTGTGTATGGATTATTGTGACCATTTATATAGACAGTATGTAATATGCAATTATAATAGGGGACGGTCCATTATAATGAATAATGATCACAAAAACGTGATGTAAATTTTGAGGCTACGAGAGAGAGGATTATATGGATTTAAAAGATCCATAATCGCTCCATAGCAT
>CP092880.1:67462044-67561876 GCA_030710605.1 Cordylochernes scorpioides
CCCGCCAAAAAAAAAAAATCTATATATATGTGACATATTCTGTCTATTTATATTTATTTATCTATAATATAATAAGTGTCAACATGTTTAGAATTTGATGTTAATTATATAAATGGCTTTACTACACACAAGTTTTTTAAAAATTATATATTTTTATTGGGAGGTTTCGGTCTTGTGTATGTGTGCCTTTTCTCAATCTGTAATTACAATAAATGGAAGATATAATGAAGAATGAAATATACACTCATGTGGACAAAACTTAAGGAAGTTGTACCTTTCAGCATGTATATATCGGGATTACAATAAATGGAAGATATAATGAAGAATGAAATATACATTCATGGACAAAACTTAAGGAAGTTGTACCTTTCAGCATGTATATATCGGGATTACAATAAATGGAAGATATAATGAAGAATGAAATATACACTCATGGACAAAACTTAAGGAAGTTGTACCTTTCAGCATGTATATATCGGGATTCAGACGCAATAACTCTGAAATATATTACAGTGACCTTTATTGAAGATAAACTAGATAACCAAGCGTAAACAAAATTGTCTCTGTCTCCTTAAAAAAAAAAGACGACCGTCGATATCAAAGACTTTCCACTTCCTTAAGTTTTGTCCATGAGTGTACAAAAGTATAATGGAATTGAATAGATAAATTTATTTAACATCTTGTTTCAACTTTGTCTGGACTTCATTCTCCACTTCTATAAAAATATAGAAAAAAATAAATTTGCGGTATTTAATATCATTTTTAATCAAGAGGTTATCCTGAAATTGTCAAAATTTGAACTTTGTACAATTCCCTTTTTAAAATATTTTATATTCGTATTTAAATGTAAATGCAATAAAATTGTATTATAAACATAAAGCAATAAAACGCCATCTATATATAAAAAATACAACTATAAATCACGATTGTTTCTTTTCCAATAAAAAAAACTTATTGCAGTCCTTACTACAAGGGAAAATAGTAGGAATGCTTGGGGCTCATCAATGGTGAACCCTCCAGCGATTTCGCCAATTTTTTTTTAATCTACCAGACCGTTTCTTTAAAGCTCTAATACTGTATTGGATCATTCTGCTTATATATGTTACACTGAAGGGTGGAATACTAGGTATGATATTCAAGTAAACTATATACATACTAATTCTGTACATATTTAAATATCTTTCTTTTCTTTCAAAATTTTTGTTTATGTTTAAAGTGCAAGTTTCCCTAGGGGGACATAGCGCTCTTAGTCGAAATAAAGAATAAGTAAACTATGGACATAAGCTTCTACTTATATAATTGCCTTATTCTGTCTGTGTGAAGTTCACTGTCTGAAGTTCACGGATAGATTTTGGTCATCAACGCGCTCATCATCATTATGATCATTATCATTATCTAATGATAATAATAATAATTATTATTATCTATCTACTTATATAATTGCCTTATTCTGTCTGTGTGAAGTTCACTGTCTGAAGTTCGCGGATAGATTTTGGTCATCAACGCGCTCATCATCATTATGATCATTATCATTATCTAATGATAATAATAATAATTATTATTATCTACTTATATAATTGCCTTATTCTGTCTGTGTGAAGTTCACTGTCTGAAGTTCACGGATAGATTTTGGTCATCAACGCGCCCATCATCATTATGATCATTATCATTATCTAATGATAATAATAATTATTATTATTATCTACTTATATAATTGCCTTATTCTGTCTGTGTGAAGTTCACTGTCTGAAGTTCACGAATAGATTTTGGTCATCAACGCGCTCATCATCATTATGATCATTATCATTATCTAATGATAATGATAATAATTATTATTATCTACTTATATAATTGCCTTATTCTGTCTGTGTGAAGTTCACTGTCTGAAGTTCACGAATAGATTTTGGTCATCAACGCGCTCATCATCATTATGATCATTATCATTATCTAATGATAATGATAATAATTATTATCTATCTACTTATATAATTGCCTTATTCTGTCTGTCTGAAGTTCACTGTCTGAAGCTCACTGTCTGAAGTTCACGGATAGAATGCGCGCCCATTGGCTGCCGGCGAACACGTGGCCTCCCTGCCCCCCTCTAGACAACCCTGTTATCAGCTGTGTGATACATACACCTATCTATAGCGGCCATTCTAGACAACCCTGTTATCAGCAGTGTGTTACATCCACCTGTCTATACAGACCACCCTGTCTATAGCGGCCACTCTAGGCACCCCTGTTATCAGCAGTGTGCTACATCCACCTGTCTATACAGACCACCCTGTCTATAGCGGTCACTTTAGGCAACCCTGTTATCATCAGTGTGTTACATTCACCTGTCTATACAGACCACCCTGTCTATAGCGGTCACTTTAGGCAACCCTGTTATCAGCAGTGTGATACATACACCTGTCTATACAGACCACCCTGTCTATAGCGACCACTCTAGACAACCCTGTTATCAGCAGTGTGTTACATTCACCTGTCTATACAGACCACCCTGTATATAGCGGCCATTCTAGATAACCCTGTTATCAGCTGTGTGATACATACACCTGTCTATAGCGGCCACTCCAGACAACCCTGTTATCAGCTGTGTGATACATCCACTTGTCTATACAGACCACCCTGTCTATAGCGGTCACTTTAGGCAACCCTATTATCAGCAGTGTGATACATACACCTGTCTATACAGACCACCCTGTCTATAGCGACCACTCTAGACAACCCTGTTATCAGCTGTGTAATACATCCACCTGTCTATACAGACCACCCTGTCTATAGCGACCACTCTAGGCAACCCTGTTATCAGCTGTGTGATACATCCACCTGTCTATGCAGACCACCCTGTCTATAGCGGTCACTTTAGGCAACCCTGTTATCATCAGTGTGTTACATTCACCTGTCTATACAGACCACCCTGTCTATAGCGGTCACTTTAGGCAACCCTGTTATCAGCAGTGTGATACATACACCTGTCTATACAGACCACCCTGTCTATAGCGACCACTCTAGACAACCCTGTTATCAGCAGTGTGTTACATTCACCTGTCTATACAGACCACCCTGTATATAGCGGCCATTCTAGATAACCCTGTTATCAGCTGTGTGATACATACACCTGTCTATAGCGGCCACTCTAGACAACCCTGTTATCAGCTGTGTGATACATCCACCTGTCTATACAGACCACCCTGTCTATAGCGGTCACTTTAGGCAACCCTATTATCAGCAGTGTGATACATACACCTGTCTATACAGACCACCCTGTCTATAGCGACCACTCTAGACAACCCTGTTATCAGCTGTGTAATACATCCACCTGTCTATACAGACCACCCTGTCTATAGCGACCACTCTAGGCAACCCTGTTATCAGCTGTGTGATACATCCACCTGTCTATACAGACCACCCTGTCTATAGCGGCCACTCTAGGCAACCCTAGGAAGCAAGATGTATACAAGGTCAAGGGATGGGAATCGAACCCACGACCTTCCGCTTACCGGGCAGATGCCATGACCACTAGGCTATAGGCTCATTATTTCTTTATACCGTTATTATACCGTTATATTATATATAGTTAAAACATTTTAAAAGCACACAGTTTGGAACGGGACGTTTCACAAGAGTGACATCCATGGCGCCAATTTATAAATGTAACGAATAGTATTTGAATTAAAACGGTTTTAAAATATATTCGCACTCGGGTAAAACCCGGGCATTGCCCGGGCCATTCGTCTAGTATATATATATGTGACATATTTTGTCTATTTATATTTATTTATCTATAATATAATAAGTGTCAACGTGTTTATAATTTGATGTTAATTATATAAATGATTTTACTACACACAAGTTTTTTGAAAATTATATATTTTTATTGGGAGGTTTCGGTCTTGTGTGTGTATGTTCTTTCTCAATCTGTAATTACAATAAATGGAAGATATAATGAAGAATGAAATATACACTCATGGACAAAACTTAAGGAAGTTGTACCTTTCAGCATGTATATATCGGGATTGAGACGCAATAACTCTGAAATATATTACAGTGACCTTTATTGAAGATACACTAGATAACCAAGCGTAAACAAATTTGTCTCTGTCTCCTTAAAAAAAAAAAGACGACCGTCAATATCAAAAACTTTTCACTTCCTTATGTTTTGTCCATGAGTGTACAAAAGTATAATGGAATTGAATAGAAAAATTTATTTAACATCTTGTTTCTACTTTGTCTGGACTTCATTCTCCACTTCTATAAAAATATAGAAAAAAAGAAATTTGCGGTATTTAATATCATTTTTAATCAAGAGGTTATCCTGAAATTGTCAAAATTTGAACTTTGTACAATTCCCCTTTTTAAAATAGTTTATATTCGTATTTAATTGTAAATGCAATAAAATTGTATTATAAACATAAAGCAATAAAACGCCATCTATATATGAAAAATACAACTATAAATCATGAATGTTTCTTTTCCAATAAAAAAAAATTATTACTGTCCTTACTACAAGGGAAAATAGTAAGAACGCTTGGGGCTCATCAATGGTGAACCCTCCAGCGGTTTCGCCAATTTTTTTAATCTACCAGACCGTTTCTTTAAAGCTCTAATACTGTATTGGATCATTCTGCTTATATATGTTACACTGAAGGGTGGAATACTAGGTATGATATTCAAGTAAACTATATACATACTAATTCTGTACATATTTAAATATCTTTCTTTTCTTTCAAAATTTTTGTTTATGTTTAAAGTGCAAGTTTCCCTAGGGGGACATAGCGCTCTTAGTCGAAATAAAGAATAAAGAATAAATAAACTATGGACATAAGCTTCTACTTATATAATTGCCTTATTCTATCTGTGTGAAGTTCACTGTCTGAAGTTCACGGATAGATTTTGGTCATCAACGCGCTCATCATCATTATGATCATTATCATTATCTAATTATAATAATAATAATTATTATTATCTACTTATATAATTGCCTTATTCTGTCTGTGTGAAGTTCACTGTCTGAAGTTCACGGATAGATTTTGGTCATCAACGCGCCCATCATCATTATGATCATTATCATTATCTAATGATAATAATAATAATTATTATTATCTACTTATATAATTGCCTTATTCTATCTGTGTGAAGTTCACTGTCTGAAGTTCACGGATAGATTTTGGTCATCAACGCGCTCATCATCATTATGATCATTATCATTATCTAATGATAATAATAATAATAATTATTACCTACTTATATAATTACCTTATTCTGTCTGTGTGAAGTTCACTGTCTGAAGTTCACGGATAGATTTTGGTCATCAACGCGCTCATCATCATTATGATCATTATCATTATCTAATGATAATAATAATTATTATTATTATCTATCTACTTATATAATTGCCTTATTCTGTCTGTCTGAAGTTCACTGTCTGAAGCTCACTGTCTGAAGTGCACGGATAGAATGCGCGCCCATTGGCTGCCGGCGAACACGTGGCCTCCCTGTCCCCCTCTAGACAACCCTGTTATCAGCTGTGCGATACATACACCTGTCTATAGCGGCCATTCTAGACAACCCTGTTATCAGCAGTGTGTTACATCCACCTGTCTATACAGACCACCCTGTTTATAGCGGCCACTCTAGACACCCCTGTTATCAGCAGTGTGCTACATCCACCTGTCTATAGCGGTCACTTTAGGCATCCCTGTTATCATCAGTGTGTTACATTCACCTGTCTATACAGACCACCCTGTCTATAGCGGTCACTTTAGGCAACCCTGTTATCAGCAGTGTGATACATACACCTGTCTATACAGACCACCCTGTCTATAGCGGCCACTCTAGATAACCCTGTTATCAGCTGTGTGATATATACACCTGTCTATAGCGGCCACTCTAGACAACCCTGTTATCAGCTGTGTGATACATCCACCTGTCTATACAGACCACCCTGTCTATAGCGGTCACTTTAGGCAACCCTGTTATCAGCAGTGTGATACATACACCTGTCTATACAGACCACCCTGTCTATAGCGACCACTCTAGACAACCCTGTTATCAGCTGTGTAATACATCCACCTGTCTATACAGACCACCCTGTCTATAGCGACCACTCTAGGTAACCCTGTTATCAGCTGTGTGATACATCCACCTGTCTATACAGACCACCCTGTCTATAGCGGCCACTCTAGGCAACCCTAGGAAGCAAGATGTATACAAGGTCAAGGGATGGGAATCGAACCCACGACCTTCCGCTTACCGGGCAGATGCCATGACCACTAGGCTATAGGCTCATTATTTCTTTATACCGTTATTATACCGTTATATTATATATAGTTAAAACATTTTAAAAACACACAGTTTGGAACGGGACGTTTCACAAGAGTGACATCAATGGCGCCAATTTATAAATGTAACGAATAGTATTTGAATTAAAACGTTTTTAAAATATATTCGCACTCGGGTAAAACCCGGGCATTGCCCGGGCCATTCGTCTAGTATATATTGTTACATCATGATTAATGGCGTATTTATTATATTATTTTTAATATATTTGAAATTTAAATTATATATTTATTTATTTTTATATTCTATGATATTTATTTAAAACACAGATTATTTTTAGATTATCATCATTTGTATTTAGGTACACTGTGACTTCACTGCTCTCTTGGATGTGAGAAAATAAATAAATTATTCTGGTGGCTACTTAAAGAAGACTTATCTCGTTATTCCCTTTTATAAATTTGTAGGATGGTTGAAACACGCTCTGGTAAGATGCAAGACCCAGCACAGGAGAGAATCCAGGCTGAAGAGTCTGCCAAGCCGCAACCTGGTGCAACAATTGGTAGAGATGCTAGTTCCGACCCAGTTGTCCTGAATCCCAACATCGACATCCCCAAGTATGATGGAACAGAAGACCCTCGCCCATGGATTGAATCTCTTGAAGAAATTGGCTTCCTGTACCATTGGGCAGACTACATTATCTCCCGTTATGCTGCCATGAATATGATTGGTAGCGCCAAAACCTGGCTAAACCTACACAAAGTAAGTTTCACCAGCTGGGAAAATTTCAAGAGCCGCCTAATTGAGGATTTTGCCTCAGACGCCAACAAAGAAGAAATGAGGATGAGATTAAACAGGATACAACAGTGGAATGAACCTGCAATCAGGTTCGCAGAGGATATCCTTGTACTGTGCAACAAGGTCGACCCCCAAATGGAAGAAGAGACTAAATTAAACTGGGTTATTGGAGGGTTAAAGAAAGAATACTCTTTTGCCCTTCACCTAAACCCTCCTAAAAATACCAATGAACTTCTAGAAATTTGTAAAAAGCTGGATTTGTTCGTAAAGAATTACCAAGAACGTGCAGAAAAATCAAAAGCTCTTTATAATGGACCACGCTCTCCTCGTCCCCATCATCAAGAGCAATGGAAGAATGCTACGTCGTTCAAAAGACCATATCAGAACACCTCCAAGCCCCAGGCCCCCGCTCCGAGGTACTACCAGAACACCTCCAAGCCCCAGGCCCCCACTCCGAGGTATTACCAGAACAAGCCTCTGCCCCAGGTATCTGCCCCTAGACGATCTTACACTCCCAATCCTGAGCTAAAACCGGTCTACCCAAGTAAAACATACAATAAGAATCCAAATTCAAATAGGAATAGGACAGAAGACGGGAGACCAATATGTTTCAAGTGTAACAAGCCAGGACACGTAGCGCGGTATTGCAGAGTCAGGTTTGTAAGAATTGTGGAAGAGGACCCCATAGTTACACAAGACAAGGTCGAAGAAGAAATCCGAATGGATAATGGAACTCAGAAGTCGAGACCTCTGCTCTACTCTGACGTAAGTAATAGCCCGTACTCGAGTATCCCTACAAGGAATAGATATGCTGCATTAGAAGATTTAAACTAAACATCGCGCCTGAGTCCGTCAATCAAAGCAAGTCGACCATAAATGGAATTAAAAAGTTAGACCCCAAATATAAAATGAACATTAACGTGGATAGAATCGGTATCTGCGAAGCTTTGATTGATACAGGCGCCGATCTTTCAGTGGTCGACCTCAGTACAGCTCTTAACACAGGTCTTGAAATAATAAATCCTGATAAAATGTGCTCCGGACCCGATGGCAAAGAATTAGATATCGTAGGAAATATTATTTTAAATATAAAATTTGATGACAAAACAATTACACATCAATTTGTGATAATGAGAACACATTTGCGAATATTTATACTTGGACGTGATTTTCTTAAGAAAATGAACGCAAAAATTGATTGTCAGCGTGAAATAATCAAATATGACTTGACAGAAAATCGTGACGTAATCAAATATCAACAGAAGAAAATAAAAAGTGCAAAGGATGCCATTATACCAGAACTTTCTATTAAATTGATTAATGCATTTGTAGAAGCAGAGGATGGCGAATACATCATCGAGGAGAACCATAAAATGTTTCAAACAAATGGACTTCGACTAGCGAGAAGCTTAATAAATGTTGTGAATAAGGAAACATATATCTGGATAACAAACCCTTACCCTCGACCATTAAAAATATTAAAAAACCAAACATTGTGCTTTGGAAGCCAGCCAGCCGAAGTGAATCTTATGGAAGAAAGTGAACAAAAAGAGCATGAAGAACCCCAATTTCAGATAAACGAAAATTTAGCATATACGGAAAAGGAGCAATTGAAACAAGTTTTGGAAAGGTACGAGGATTTGTTTTCGTCGGGATTAGGAAGATCCAACTTAGCGAAACATCGGATCGATACAGAAGGCGCGAAACCGATCAAACACAAGCCGTATAGGGTGAGCGCGAAAGAGCGAGAAATCATAAAAGAACAAATTGATGAAATGCTCAGAGACGGCATAATTAGACCATCCTCGAGTCCATGGTCCTTCCCTGTAATCTTGGTCAAGAAGCGAGATGGTAAGTACAGATTTTGCGTTGACTACAGAAAATTGAATGATGTAACAGTGAAGGATGTTTACCCAATTCCCAGAATTGATGAAGTATTGGATACACTTCAAGGATCCAAATACTTTTCAGCAATTGACCTTAAATCAGGATATTGGCAAGTAGAGGTTGAGGAGAAAGATAAAGAAAAGACAGCCTTCACTACAGCACATGGCCTATATGAGTTCAACGTAATGCCCTTTGGTCTATGCAATGCCCCTGCTACATTTGAGAGGAACATGGAAAATATGCTTGGTAATCTTAGATGGCAAATTTGCTTATGTTATCTAGATGACGTAATCATTTATAGCTCGGATTTTTCAACACATCTCAAAAGAATAGAAGCTGTTTTAAAATGTTTTCGCGAGGCTAATTTAAAATTGAACAACAAAAAATGCCAATTTGCTTTCGAAGAACTGGAGATTCTTGGCCATATAACTAATCAACATGGTATAAAACCAGCGGAGCATAATATCAAGGCTATTAGAGATTTTCCTCGGCCCAAAAAGATAAAAGAAGTTCAACCATTTTTAGGAATGTGCTCATATTATAGAAAATTTATCAAAGGTTTTTCAAAAATTGCCGATCCATTAACCAGTCTTATAAAAAAGAATGTACCTTTTACCTGGACAGAAAATCAAGAAAAAGCATTTCAAACCCTTAAAGTAGCATTGATAAATCCTCCAATCTTAGGGCACTTTGACCCGAATGCAATTACTTACATTCATACTGACGCATCTAACATCGGCCTGGGTGCAACATTAGTCCAAAAGTTCGGCGATAAAGAAAAAGTTATCTCATATTTAAGTCGAACACTGAGCAAACCTGAGCAAAATTATTCGACTACCGAAAAAGAATGTCTAGCTGTTGTGTGGTCAATGTCCAAGTTACGACCCTACCTATATGGAAGGCACTTCAAAATCGTAACTGATCATCACGCACTATGCTGGCTTAAGAATCTGAAAGATCCGACCGGCCGATTAGCACGATGGGCACTGAAGATTCAGGAATATAATTTCGAAATCATACATAAATCGGGTAAAAAACATCTGGACGCTGATGGTCTATCTAGAGGTCCCTTACCTGAAAACGAATGGGACGAAGATTATGAAAGACTATTTCTGAATCAAATAATAGACGAAAAGGATGATTTTATTGAGAATATTAAGGAGAACCTCAGTGGAAACAAGCGTTCAATTACACAGAACTTCAAAGAAGAAAATGGGTGTCTCTACAAGAAAAATCCAAATCCTGAAGGTAGGGCATGGTTGCTGGTAGTGCCAAAGAAGAGAAGGAAGGAAGACATGAGTGAATACCACAACCATATGCTGAATGGCCATCTGGGCGTCGCCAGAACCACTTACCGATTGAAGAATAAATACTATTGGCCTTCCATGTTGAAAGATGTTTCAGAATTTGTAAAGACGTGCCATCTTTGCCAAAGTCGGAAAGGTTCAAATCACTTGCCTTCTGGACTTCTACAACCTATTCCCCCAGCTAACTACCCTTTTGAAAGAATCGGAATTGACTTTGTTGGCCCCTTGCCATCAACGAAAAGAAGAAGGAAGTGGATAATTGTGTTGACTGATTATTATACCAAGTATGCTGAAACAAAGGCAGTATCAGAAGCAACTGTGAAAGAAGTCTCTACATTTTTAATCGAACATATTATTTTACGTCACGGGGCCCCAAGATTTCTTATTAGCGATAGAGGTTCACAATTCACTAGCAATTTGATGAAGGAGGTAATGAAAATGTGCAAAGTGAAACACTGCTTCACAACGAGCTACCACCCCCAGACTAACGGACTAACGGAACGGCTAAATAGAACTTTAATCAATATGATCAGCATGTATGTGAACACAGACCAAAAGAACTGGGATGAAATCCTCCCTTTTATCACCCACGCGTATAATACCACGATTCAAGAAACCACAGGCTACTCTCCATTTTTCCTGTTGTTTGGAAGGGAACCCATGTCCCTCTTAGACGACGAGAATATCCCAACGGACAGTAACATGGACGATTACGACGAATATATAGAAAACTACTTAGATAAAATAGCAAGGACGAGACAGGTAGTCATTAACAACACAGAGAAGACTCAGGAAAGAATGAAAAGAAACTATGACAAAAAGCACAATGAGAAAATCTATGAACCAGGACATTTAGTGGCAGTTTGGACACCAGTCAGGAAAATCGGAAAATGCGAAAAACTATTGAGAAAATATTTTGGCCCATATCGAATATTAAAGAAGCTGTCTAACGTAAATTACTTAATTGAGCCGAAAGATAATCCTGGCCAAGACCCATTGATTGTCCATGTCTCAAGACTCAAACCCTATTTTGAGAGAATTGATGAGGTAACTCACGAGGACGTGACGACCTCTGGAGAGGGGGAAGTGTTACATCATGATTAATGGCGTATTTATTATATTATTTTTAATATATTTGAAATTTAAATTATATATTTATTTATTTTTATATTCTATGATATTTATTTAAAACACAGATTATTTTTAGATTATCATCATTTGTATTTAGGTACACTGTGACTTCACTGCTCTCTTGGATGTGAGAAAATAAATAAATTATTCTGGTGGCTACTTAAAGAAGACTTATCTCGTTATTCCCTTTTATAAATTTGTAGGATGGTTGAAACACGCTCTGGTAAGATGCAAGACCCAGCACAGGAGAGAATCCAGGCTGAAGAGTCTGCCAAGCCGCAACCTGGTGCAACAATATATATGTGACATATTTTGTCTATTTATATTTATTTATCTATAATATAATAAGTGTCAACGTGTTTATAATTTGATGTTAATTATATAAATGTCTTTACTACACACAAGTTTTTTGAAAATTATATATTTTTATTGGGAGGTTTCGGTCTTGTGTGTGTATGTTCTTTCTCAATCTGTAATTACAATAAATGGAAGATATAATGAAGAATGAAATATACACTCAAGGACAAAACTTAAGGAAGTTGTACCTTTCAGCATGTATATATCGGGATTACAATAAATGGAAGATATAATGAAGAATGAAATATACACTCATGGACAAAACTTAAGGAAGTTGTACCTTTCAGCATGTATATATCGGGATTACAATAAATGGAAGATATAATGAAGAATGAAATATACACTCATGGACAAAACTTAAGGAAGTTGTACCTTTCAGCATGTATATATCGGGATTACAATAAATGGAAGATATAATGAAGAATGAAATATACACTCATGGACAAAACTTAAGGAAGTTGTACCTTTCAGCATGTATATATCGGGATTCAGACGCAATAACTCTGAGATATATTTGATAAACAGTGACCTTTATTGAAGATACACTAGATAACCAAGCGTAAACAAAATTGTCTCTGTCTCCTTAAAAAAAAAAAAAAGACGACCGTCGATATCAAAGACTTTTCACTTCCTTAAGTTTTGTCCATGAGTGTACAAAAGTATAATGGAATTGAATAGATAAATTTATTTAACATCTGGTTTCTACTTTGTCTGGACTTCATTCTCCACTTCTATAAAAATATAGAAAAAAATAAATTTGCGGTATTTAATATCATTTTTAATCAAGAGGTTATCCTGAAATTGTCAAAATTTGAACTTTGTACAATTCCCCTTTTTAAAATAGTTTATATTCGTATTTAATTGTAAATGCAATAAAATTGTATTATAAACATAAAGCAATAAAACGCCATCTATATTTGAAAAATACAACTATAAATCACGAATGTTTCTTTTCCAATAAAAAAAAACTTATTACTGTCCTTACAACAAGGGAAAATAGTAAGAACGCTTGGGGTTCATCAATGGTGAACCCTCCAGCGGTTTCGCCAATTTAATCTACCAGACCGCTTCTTTAAAGCTCTAATACTGTATTGGATCATTCTGCTTATATATGTTACACTGAAGGGTAGAATACTAGGTATGATATTCAAGTAAACTATATACATACTAATTCTGTACATATTTAAATATCTTTCTTTTCTTTCAAAATTTTTGTTTATGTTTAAAGTGCAAGTTTCCCTAGGGGGACATAGCGCTCTAAGTCGAAATAAAGAATAAAGAATAAATAAACTATGGACATAAGCTTCTACTTATATAATTGCCTTATTCTATCTGTGTGAAGTTCACTGTCTGAAGCTCACTGTCTGAAGTTCACGGATAGAATGCGCGCCCATTGGCTGCCGGCGAACACGTGGCCTCCCTGCCCCCCTCTAGACAACCCTGTTATCAGCTGTGTGATACATACACCTGTCTATAGCGGCCATTCTAGACAACCCTGTTATCAGCAGTGTGTTACATCCACCTGTCTATACAGACCACCCTGTCTATAGCGGCCACTCTAGACACCCCTGTTATCAGCAGTGTGCTACATCCACCTGTCTATACAGACCACCCTGTCTATAGCGGTCACTTTAGGCAACCCTGTTATCATCAGTGTGTTACATTCACCTGTCTATACAGACCACCCTGTCTATAGCGGTCACTTTAGGCAACCCTGTTATCAGCAGTGTGATACATACACCTGTCTATACAGACCACCCTGTCTATAGCGACCACTCTAGACAACCCTGTTATCAGCAGTGTGTTACATTCACCTGTCTATACAGACCACCCTGTATATAGCGGCCATTCTAGATAACCCTGTTATCAGCTGTGTGATACATACACCTGTCTATAGCGGCCACTCTAGACAACCCTGTTATCAGCTGTGTGATACATCCACCTGTCTATACAGACCACCCTGTCTATAGCGGTCACTTTAGGCAACCCTGTTATCAGCAGTGTGATACATACACCTGTCTATACAGACCACCCTGTCTATAGCGACCACTCTAGACAACCCTGTTATCAGCTGTGTACTACATCCACCTGTCTATACAGACCACCCTGTCTATAGCGACCACTCTAGGCAACCCTGTTATCAGCTGTGTGATACATCCACCTGTCTATACAGACCACCCTGTCTATAGCGGCCACTCTAGGTAACCCTAGGAAGCAAGATGTATACAAGGTCAAGGGATGGGAATCGAACCCACGACCTTCCGCTTACCGGGCAGATGCCATGACCACTAGGCTATAGGCTCATTATTTCTTTATACCGTTATTATACCGTTATATTATATATAGTTAAAACATTTTTAAAACACACAGTTTGGAACGGGACGTTTCACAAGAGTGACATCCATGGCGCCAATTTATAAATGTAACGAATAGTATTTGAATAAAAACGTTTTTAAAATATATTCGCACTCGGGTAAAACCCGGGCATTGCCCGGGCCATTCGTCTAGTATATATATATATATGTGACATATTTTGTCTATTTATATTTATTTATCTATAATATAATAAGTGTCAACATGTTTAGAATTTGATTTTAATTATATAAATGGCTTTACTACACACAAGTTTTTTAAAAATTATATATTTTTATTGGGAGGTTTCGGTCTTGTGTATGTGTGCCTTTTCTCAATCTGTAATTACAATAAATGGAAGATATAATGAAGAATGAAATATACACTCATGTGGACAAAACTTAAGGAAGTTGTACCTTTCAGCATGTATATATCGGGATTCAGACGCAATAACTCTGAAATATATTACAGTGACCTTTATTGAAGATACACTAGATAACCAAGCGTAAACAAAATTGTCTCTGTCTCCTTAAAAAAAAAACGACCGTCGATATCAAAGACTTTCCACTTCCTTAAGTTTTGTCCATGAGTGTACAAAAGTATAATGGAATTGAATAGATAAATTTATTTAACATCTTGTTTCAACTTTGTCTGGACTTCATTCTCCACTTCTATAAAAATATAGAAAAAAAGAAATTTGCGGTATTTAATATCATTTTTAATAAAGAGGTTATCCTGAAATTGTCAAAATTTGAACTTTGTACAATTCCCCTTTTAAAATAGTTTATATTCGTATTTAATTGTAAATGCAATAAAATTGTATTATAAACATAAAGCAATAAAACGCCATCTATATATGAAAAATACAACTATAAATCACGAATGTTTCTTTTCCAATAAAAAAAAAAACTTATTACTGTCCTTACTACAAGGGAAAATAGTAGGAACGCTTGGGGTTCATCAATGGTGAACCCTCCAGCGGTTTCGCCAATTTTTTTAATCTACCAGACCGCTTCTTTAAAACTCTAATACTGTATTGGATCATTCTGCATATATATGTTACACTGAAGGGTGGAATACTAGGTATGATATTCAAGTAAACTATATACATACTAATTCTGTACATATTTAAATATCTTTCTTTTCTTTCAAAATTTTTGTTTATCTTTAAAGTGCAAGTTTCCCTAGGGGGACATAGCGCTCTAAGTCGAAATAAAGAATAAAGAATAAATAAACTATGGACATAAGCTTCTACTTATATAATTGCCTTATTCTGTCTGTGTGAAGTTCACTGTCTGAAGTTCACGGATAGATTTTGGTCATCAACGCGCTCATCATCATTATGATCATTATCATTATCTAATGATAATGATAATAATTATTATTATCTACTTATATATTTGCCTTATTCTGTCTGTTTGTTTGTCTGCCTGAAGCTCACGCATAGATTTTGGTCATCAACGCGCTCATCATCATTATGATCATTATCATTATCTAATGATAATAATAATAATTATTATTATCTATCTACTTATATAATTGCCTTATTCTGTCTGTCTGAAATTCACTGTCTGAAGCTCACTGTCTGAAGTTCACGGATAGAATGCGCGCCCATTGGCTGCCGGCGAACACGTGGCCTCCCTGCCCCCCTCTAGACAACCCTGTTATCAGCTGTGTGATACATACACCTGTCTATAGCGGCCATTCTAGACAACCCTGTTATCAGCAGTGTGTTACATCCACCTGTCTATACCAGCCACCCTGTCTATAGCGGCCACTCTAGACACCCCTGTTATCAGCAGTGTGCTACATCCACCTGTCTATACAGACCACCCTGTCTATAGCGGTCACTTTAGGCAACCCTGTTATCATCAGTGTGTTACATTCACCTGTCTATACAGACCACCCTGTCTATAGCGGTCACTTTAGGCAACCCTGTTATCAGCAGTGTGATACATACACCTGTCTATACAGACCACCCTGTCTATAGCGACCACTCTAGACAACCCTGTTATCAGCAGTGTGTTACATTCACCTGTCTATACAGACCACCCTGTATATAGCGGCCATTCTAGATAACCCTGTTATCAGCTGTGTGATACATCCACCTGTCTATACAGACCACCCTGTCTATAGCGATCACTTTAGGCAACCCTGTTATCAGCAGTGTGATACATACACCTGTCTATACAGACCACCCTGTCTATAGCGACCACTCTAGACAACCCTGTTATCAGCTGTGTAATACATCCACCTGTCTATACAGACCACCCTGTCTATAGCGACCACTCTAGGCAACCCTGTTATCAGCTGTGTGATAGATCCACCTGTCTATACAGACCACCCTGTCTATAGCGGCCACTCTAGGCAACCCTAGGAAGCAAGATGTATACAAGGTCAAGGGATGGGAATCGAACCCACGACCTTCCGCTTACCGGGCAGATGCCATGACCACTAGGCTATAGGCTCATTATTTCTTTATACCGTTATTATACCGTTATATTATATATAGTTAAAACATTTAAAAAACACACAGTTTGGAACGGGACGTTTCACAAGAGTGACATCCATGGCGCCAATTTATAAATGTAACGAATAGTATTTGAATTAAAACGTTTTTAAAATATATTCGCACTCGGGTAAAACCCGGGCATTGCCCGGGCCATTCGTCTAGTATATATATATTTGACATATTTTGTCTATTTATATTTATTTATCTATAATATAATAAGTGTCAACGTGTTTATAATTTGATGTTAATTATATAAATGGCTTTACTACACACAAGTTTTTAAAAAATTATATATTTTTATTGGGAGGTTTCGGTCCTGTGTGTGTGCTCTTTCTCAATCTGTAATTACAATAAATGGAAGATATAATGAAGAATGAAATATACACTCATGGACAAAACTTAAGGAAGTTGTACCTTTCAGTATGTATATATCGGGACAATAACTCTGAAATATATTTGATAAACAGTGACCTTTATTGAAGATGCACTAGATAACCAAGCGTAAACAAAATTGTCTCTGTCTCCTTAAAAAAAAAAAGACGACCGTCGTTATCAAAGACTTTTCCCTTCCTTAAGTTTTGTCCATGAGTGTACAAAAGTATAATGGAATTGAATAGATAAATTTATTTATCATCTTGTTTCAACTTTGTCTGGACTTCATTCTCCACTTCTATAAAAATATAGAAAAAAAGAAATTTGCGGTATTTAATATCATTTTTAATCAAGAGGTTATCCTGAAATTGTCAAAATTTGAACTTTGTACAATTCCCTTTTTAAAATATTTTATATTCGTATTTAAATGTAAATGCAATAAAATTGTATTATAAACATAAAGCAATAAAACGCCATCTATATATGAAAAATACAACTATAAATCACGAATGTTTCTTTTCCAATAAAAAAAACGTATTGCAGTGCTTACTACAAGGGAAAATAGTAGGAATGCTTGGGATTCATCAATGGTGAACCCTCCAGCGGTTTCGCCAATTTAATCTACCAGACCGCTTCTTTAAAGCTCTAATACTGTATTGGATCATTCTGATTATATATGTTACACTGAAGGGTGGAATACTAGGTATGATATTCAAGTAAACTATATACATACTAATTTTGTACATATTTAAATATCTTTCTTTTCTTTCAAAATTTTTGTTTATGTTTAAAGTGCAAGTTTCCCTAGGGGGACATAGCGTTCTAAGTCGAAATAAAAAATAAGTAAACTATGGACATAAGCTTTTAGGACAGTAAAATTACATATAAATATTTATATATGCGTGTAAATATTCTAAAAAAATCATAAAACCTTAATATGCAAATTTTCTAAAATATATATTGCTCAAACCAAAGAAGTAAAATATTCCAAAAATATATTTATTACCATTAAATTTAATTCTATCATATTTCTACAAATCTTTCTCAATATTAAAAAAACATAGTTCGAAATATAACTTTAATTTTATTTGAGTTAAATTGGAAATTTTTACAGGAATTTTGAAAAAAAAAAACTTTTTTTTTTTCAATTTCCTTCTAAAATTTCAACGTCTATATAAAAAACCGCTGGAATTAACGAGTATTGATTTTATGATGATCATTTTGGGAAACGCCATGTTTGAAAAATATCAAAATTGACATTTTAGGAAATTTTCTTGTAGATTCTCTAGATAATCTAATTTTTATAATTTAATGAAAGATATTTCAAAGTTGATATTACAAAACAAATCTTATTTACTAAATTGAATTTTTCAGATGGCCATATTAAATTGATTCTTTGGAATAAAGTATATACAGTAGAACCTCTCTTTAGCGGACACATCTCTACAAAGGGCAGTTTTCATTTACAAAATTAATAAGGCACAATTTGGATTATAGATTATAAACACAAGGTAATAAGACCAAATCTAAATAAATAAATAGTGTGTGACGTTTCGGTAACAGCGTTGTTACCATCATCAGACAAAAGTACTGAATGAGAGTAAAGTACTGTCATTCAGTACTTTTGTCTGAAGATGGTAACAAAGCTGTTACCGAAACGTCACACACTATTTATTTGGATTTGGTCTTATTACCTTGTGTTTATTTACAAAATTACTATTTTACAATTTAGAAACTCTCCAGTAAGAGGACACCTTTCTAAAATGGCCAGTTTTAATTTGTAAAATTACCATTTTTACTATTTAACAACTCTCCGGTAAGAGAATATCTTTCTCTAAAGGACAGTTTGGCTCTGTAATTAGATGTCTTTTACAGGAAGGTAGTTCTACTGTATATATAATTTTTAAAAATCTTTAAAACGTTCTTTTATTCGAACCTGGAATCATTTAATTCATAATTTTTATACTATCCCTGATTTGCACACACACGTGGTACAAATGTATGCAAGAGTGGTTAAGATGGTTAAACATCCGGGAGGTTCAGAACTGATGAGGCAGGCCCTTTAATATTTTTTTTTTCGCAACAAGAACAACAGGAAGTTGTTTTATTGGAAGAAAAAAAGCGCAAAAAAGTCTTCTATACAAAATATCTACCGAAATGGTATATAGAAAGAGAGCATAGCTCATCAATGGTGAACCCATCCAGCTGTTTCTCTCAATCACTCGCTGAAATATTAGTTTTTTTATTATTATCCCTAGTACACGTGGTATAGGTCATGATAATCATGGTGGGTAGTAGTTGGCGACTCGTTTTACTGTAAGTGCATCACATATATACACACATTACAGCGGTATAGTAGATAAAACTGGCGAAACCGCTGCGAGGGTTCACCACTGTTGAGACAAACCCTCCCATTAATTTTTCATTGCAGTAAGGACAGTAGAAATTGTTTAACTTTTAAAAAGAATCTTATACGTCTATAATAGTTTCAATTTCTTAAAACAGATGGCCCACTAATGCATCATATATATATACAGATGTCGAAACTAGTTCGAAATTTGCACTTTCAAATGTGCCTGAGCTCCGTATGGTTATTTGTACACTCACTAGTGGAATTGGACTTTTGGTAGAATCGGGAGAAATAGAAGCAATTATTTTTATTTATTAAAAAAAAAGTGTACAATGCGGGAATCGATCCCGGATAGTGGTTATCAGAAATCGACGTTTATGCAACTCCTCCACTAACCTAAAATCCATAACAAAACACGTTAACAGTTGCGACACGACAATTATATGAAATACTACTTGAATGTGTGAATCGTAAAGATAGAGGCTGCCTGGCTGGTATTCATAGTTATTAAAAATAAAGATACTTCGGCCAGTATAAATCTTTTTATTACCTCGACGTTTCGACAAAAATCTTTTGTTCTCGTCCGGAGCGAACAAAAATTAAAACATTTGGCAAGGCGTTAAAAATTATTCTAAAGTTAAGAATGATTTTTAACCCCTTGCCAAATGTTTTAATTTTTGTTTGCTCCTGACGAGAACAAAAGATTTTTGTCGAAACGTCGAGGTAATAAAAATATTTACTGACCGAAGTATCTTTAATTTTAATAACTATGAATGTGTGAAATACTACATTCAACATATTTATGATGTTTTTAATTATGATGATTTGATGTTTGCGGAAGAGCGATTGCTCGAAGCACATTATATATTTATAATTATATGTATTTCTGCTGTCCTCAAGGCTTATATCCATAGTTCATCTAAAATACCCATTCCAAGAGTCTAGCATCAGTATCACTATGAAAATAAAACCGAAAAATGCAATATAACAGCGGTATGGTAGATTAAACTGGCGAAACCGCTGGGAGGGTTCACCACTGATGAGACAGGCCTCCCCATTAATTTTTCATTACAGTAAGGTCAGTAGAAATTGTTTAATTTTTAAAAATAATCATACGCGTCTATAATAATTTCGAATTTTCATAACAGATGGCGCGTTAATGTATCATAACATATATAACGTATATTATTATTTTTTATATAAACTCGCGTTGTGATATGAGGAGACAAAGTACTATGACAAAGAATGTCTTTTACTTTAGTACGAAATGACTGACGAATTCCAGATAGAATCCCGAAACAGCAATATACATTTGAGTTAAAAGGCGATCCATTAATTAAGATTATATAAAAGGGCGTACCTGGATCTGTAAAGAAAAAAAAAATTCCTAAAAATATTTCGAGAGATTGCTCCCTCTTTATCAATTTATTGCACAGTAAATTTAATTTACAAATTATTGTAGATCATATGAAAACAAAATTTTTTCATTGGTCAAAAACAATTATTGATAATAATACATAAAAAAATTAATAATAATAATAATAAAATATTATGAAAATTAAAGACTTTTTAGAATGCAGTATTTTATAAAATGTTTTTGAAACAAAATATAAGGAAATAAAAATAAGAAACAAATGAAGTTGACTGCGATTATTATAAAAAAAAAAAAGTTAAAAGAGACACATAAGGTTCGGGGATTTCTTCCTATACATGTTTTAATTCAATTTTAAAGGGAGAGGTGCCTCTTTAGATACATGAATACCATCTTCCCGCAAACATATGTTGTTAGGTATACGATTAGATTGTGAACTTGTGTCGAATTCATGTTTACTTCAAGACTACATCTAGTGTATACTTTTAGTGATAATATAGTGTCTATCTAACCATTCTTTGAGAGATCTAACATACACTCATTGAAAACACTTATGGAATTGGAAAGTCTTTCATATCGCAGGTCGTCAGTTTTCTTTTTTTTTTGAAGGAGACCGAGGTTGTTCGCACTTGGTTATCTAGTGTGTCTTCAATAAAGGTCACTGTAATATCTTTCAGAGTTATTGTCCCGATATACATGCTACAACTTCCTTAAGTTTTGTCCATGAGTGTATACACACTTGGTTATCTAGTGTGTCTTCGATAGAGATCACTGTAATATCTTCCAGAGTTATTGACCCGATATACATGCTGAGAGTACATCTTCCTTAAGTTTTGTTCATGAGTGTACGTATTTAAGAAGAGAATATCTCCAGAGGAGACGAGTTTATTAGAAAACCGTATAGGTTACTTCGAGTCGCGCGTCAAAATGCCGAAAAACAAAATCCTCAAATTTCCCCACGACATAACCGAAAGACAAAAGTCTCGGCATGTTCAAAATCCAACAACTAAAAAAATCTAAACAATTCTAGAGTTTGATCAAATAATTTTACTGTATTTTGATTATATAATGCTTATAAAATAATATATTTAATCAAAATTCGAAATTATTTTAAAGGCGTAAGATTCTTTTTGAAAATAAACAATTTCTACTGCCCTTACTGCAATGAAAAAAATTAATGGGAGGGCCTGGCTCATCAGTGGTGAACCCTCCCAGCGGTTTCGCCAGTTTAATCTACCATACCGCTGTTATATTGCATTTTTGGAACTTCCTTTTATAGTGATACTGTTGTTAGACTCTTGGAATGGGTATTTTAGAAGAACTATGAACATAAGCTTTGAGGACAGTAGAATTATTTTCAAAAAGAATCTTACGCCTTTTAAAATAATTTCGAATTTTGATAACAGATGGCGCGCTAGTGCATCATATTATATTTTATGTTGGGGACATCCGCCATGTTGACCTGAAAGGAAGAGGAATGTGATGCGCTTTGGCTCTGAAAGAGATGCCAGGCGTTGATCTGATGCACGGCCTCCGAGTGGATGGGCGACCTATTGAAGTTACCCTGTATAACTAACTGAATGTCTGTCTGTAGTTCATTTCCTCGCTGTAACATTGACGTAACCATTCCATATTATATTTTATATCATCGAAGTAAAATTCTTTATTTTCTGTCTCTTAATCAATTTGTCGGGATTTTGGTTAGTCGGGGCTTCGACCCTGTCTGAATTTTGACCCGGAACTGAAGTAACATATACGTTTTTTAATATAATAAAAAATAAAAACTCTCTTCTCTCCTTTATACTTATTCTCCTTGTAATGTATATGTTAAATATTTCCAAGTGGTTAAATAGACGCTGATTGGCAATAAGTAGACAAAATGTAGTCTTCAAGTAAACACGAACTCAATCGTATATATAACAACTTTAAATAAAAAGGCATGTATTGGATCAAAATATCATTTATTTTACCTTTTAAAAATATTTCAGTTGTCTGAACGCCAACCTTTATCAAGGTGTTATAACATTTTAAAGTTTGTGACACACTTTAAAAATTGTTATAATACCTTGATAAAGGTTGGCGTTCAGCCAATTGAAATATTTTTAAAAAGGTAAAATAAATGATATTTTGATTCAATATAATGCCTTTTTATTTAAAGATTTATTTATGGATTGCTCTATTTTCAAAAACATACATAACAACTAGAAAAATAAAGTTCACCCCTCTCCCATCAAAATGGACGTTAAACTAACAAAACGCTTTAAAATTTTCAATACAATTTCAGTTTCGTACAAAAGAAATCGATGTACATAAAACAGACTTCTAGAAAAGACATCTTCAAATCACACACATGTACAAGTTGTTGACGTGCGCCATCTATCAAAATAAATATCAACTATACTTTAATTTTTTTTTATTTCAGTATATTGGCTAAATCCCCTTTCTTGAATAATCAAGAAAAGCCAACAACCACTATATATACATATATATATATTATATAAAAATTAATAGAGATTTTCTGTTGTATTTTGATTGTTGAGGATTATGGTAATGGTGATGCAGTCATGGTTAAATCTTGAAAGTATGATAATAAAAATAATTTTAATCAGTAATTTAATTGAACTAAAGGAATATATAAAAGAACATAATTTGATAGAAGTAATTCCTGGCTTAAGGCGAGTAGAATAAGGAAAACAAAAGATTATTTACATAATGTACAAAGTTTTGAGCCGGCCATTGGGATAGAGAGAAAATATCTTTATTTTACCGGGCTGCTAATCAAAAGTTGAAATTGGGATAAAACAACAACGAGTTTTTATAGGGGAAGAGTGACCTCTGGCGGTCGATTTAACAGTGTATTTGAATCTATGAAATATAATTTTTTAAATAGAATAATATTTTTCTATAACATATATATTGTATAAATAAAAAATGATAAGATTTCTGTTGATTTTTGATTATCCCGAGGATTATACTATGTTAATGCAGTCGTGGTTAAAAATCTTGAAAGAATAATAATAAAAATAGTAAAGATTAGAAACAGCCTTAATTGAGCTTATGGAATATAGAAAACATAATTTGAGAAAGGTACTGCCTGGCTTAAGGCGTAAGAATAATAAAAAAATGTAATACTTATTTACATAATTTACAAAAGTTTTGAGCCGGCCATCGGGAAAGAGAAAATATGGTTTACGGGCTACTAACTAAAAGTTATGATTTTTGAGCCCAGATGGCCATCGGGAAACAACAACAATGAGTTTTTATAGGGGAAGGGTGATCTCTGGCGGTCGATTTAACAGAGTATTTGAATATGAAATATAATTATAAATACAATAATGTTTTAATATAACATATATATTGAGCAATATATTTTCTAAAAAATCAACTATCAAGCGATATTTGTTCCGAAAGATGGCTAAAACCATCAATAACTTTCATTTGCACAACCACAAAACCTGATCCCATTAAATTTCACTTTTGAATGATTAAAAAAGTGAAAAAAACAATAATTTTCAGTAAGATTATCTATTTCTAGGGTTAGAGTAGATCCTCGAATATTCCACGCAGACGAACATCAGTAAAAAAAAAAGAAGAGCAGAAGATAATTAAACTGGTGTGGTGGGATGCAAATTTAAAAATTCCTCTCTTCCAAATGGTATTACCTTCCAGGTAAAAAGTATTTGTTCATTTGATTAGTTCCTAGCGGTCCATTTGTTTTGTTTTCTCTAATTACCTGCCGGTATGCACAAAGGTTTCTCTTGCTATGCAAATTAATGAAATTTAGGGTTAATAATATTATCTGTTGAATTTTAGCTTGTGTTCTCTCTCGAAATACTGGGGCGTAAAACAATGTCTTAATGCATATTACAACCTATTTATAATATTTAATTATTTATTTATTTATTTTTTTCCAAAGAGAGAAACTCCCTATATATTATAAATATTTTCAAATTTAAAAGATGTGTATGTTCCAACGAAGTAATAAACAAATATCATCTAGATGTATATTTATACAATTTAAAATAGTGATGGTTAACATTGAGCATAAATAGTAAAAAAAAAAAACCAATATAACATTTAAAAATATATTTACTATTTTCTTTTACACTATTAATATATTAACAATATATACAATTAATATAACAATTATAATAATTATATAATAAAATAAATTATTATATTAGTCTCTTGATATATATTATATTGTGGCGTGGAATTCCCTGACAGACCTCCACTCAATGATAAATGCGACAATTTAATAAAAGTCTCAAATAAGATAGATGAGTTTAATAAATAAGTTTAATGAGTTAAATATCTTGAAGATAGAGGTTGCCTGGCCGGCGCATTCATATTTCTGTAAAAAATAGATACTTCGGACAGTTAGAGTTTTTTTTATTATTTTCTCAACGTTTCAACAAAATTCTTTTGTCTTCGTCAGGAGAAATAAATAAAAATAAAGCATTTGGCAAGGCGTTAAAAATTTTTTTCTGAGGTTGCAAGGGCGTTTTCACGAGATTTTTCTAATTTAGTACAACATCTAAAGCATATTTAAGTTAAATATGTTTAAAAGATAATAAAAAAGTTTAAATAAAAGATAAAAAACGGTTGAATATAGCGATAGAAAGGAAGCAAAGGAAGAACGTCTATATAACGCTCAAAACAAAAATATTCGAACACACGAGACGCATGCGCAAACAGCAAGCCAGCTCCGTGCTTCATTAAAGATGTTCCCAAACCTCTAGAGCCTAGAAAACAATAGAATACTTCAACGACAATCCATATTCCTTGTGTTATAAATACCAATGAAACCTTTTTTTTGCTTATCCCTATTACACGTGGTACAGGCCATGATAATCATGGTGGGTAGAAGTAGGCGACTCCTTTTACTGTAAGTGCACCACATGTCTACACATGTGAAAAACAGTTCGACTTTGCACTTATAAATGTGCCAGAGCACCGTTTGGTTACTTGCACTCGCTGGTGGGGTTGGACTTTTTCAAAAATCGGGGGCCATTGGAGCATTTTTTTTTATCAGAAAAAAAGTGCCCAATGCGGGAATCGAATCGAGGGTCGTAGCGGTCGAAAACCAACGGTTAAGATCATCCTTCCACCGACCCCCCCAATGAAACCTGGAACTTAGCTTTTGAGCGACAAAGACACCTTTCCCAACTATGGCCATTGTTCACATCCCATAACATACCTTTAGCCGATTTAAAAAGAAAGAAAAAATAAAAAAAGACATTTTCTATAAACGCCTAAGGCATCAGTGATTTAACCAACACAAATAGAACGGAGTTCTAAGTTGATTCGTTTTAAAGCCAACCGAGCAATGAATTACTGTCAAAAATACTTGGGAGATCTGTGTGTCGCTTGTTCATTCCTCAGCTGTCCATAACTCTCTCAATTTGAGACCACATTTATTTTAATACAATTACCGTTGCTGCGAATAATTTACCTAAAACGATAAACAATACTAGAGGGTGAACTATAAAATTATACACGAAAATAAATAAATATGTCCAGGGTAGCCTAGTGGACATGGCATCTGCCCAGTAAACGGAACACTGTGGGTTCGATTCCCATCCATGGACACTTTTTTTTTCGTTTATCATTACTCTTCACAATTCATCATTTCACACTTCATCCCTAAGCATATAAATAGTCGTTATTTCTCCTTGAAATAAATTACGATTTTTCATTCAGAAGAAACATTTGCGGCAAATTTGTCATACCTCGATCTACAATCATAAACCGTATTATAATGTATTAGAAAATAAATATATTTATATGATTTTAAATGCGATAACTTGTTAATATTATAATCTCGTCAGTAAAATTATAAATAAAGAAAATTTTTGTTAAATAAATATGAAATATGGATTTCTCAATTTTAAAAGACAAAGCTCTCATATTAAAATATACAAGTATCAGAGTCATCAACAATCAATTCTGTCATCGTTTGCTTTTGTGAATGGAATAAATACCCAAATATGGCCATTTCTTATAAACATCGGTGGTTCAGTGGTAGAATGCTCGCCTGCCACGCGGGCGGCCCGGGTTCGATTCCCGGCCGATGCATTTTTTTTTTTAATTTTTAAAACTCATTTATATTATTTTTTTGTATCATTTTGTTCGAAGAACAAACAGGGTCTTCTTGTTGCCGTATAAAAAGAAACTCTTCCTTCAGCGATTTTTTTTTAAATTTATAATTGTCAATGTTTACATAAATATTTACTTGCTGCTAAAACAAGGAGTGAAAATGTCAGAAAAATAACCAATTTTATTTATAACCCAGTATATGATAAATAAGCAAAGTGTCATGTTTATCATTTCTAAACCTCTGTTTATGCAAATTATCATCAAATGTCCTCAACAGGTTATTTTTCAGAATTAAATTGATTTTTTTTCCTTGTAAGTATGTAAATATATTTAACTGTAGATATGTAAATAAGTCGTTAATATTTAACTTTCTTAATCTTGATATATATGTTTTTATTCTGTTTTTTTTTTTAAATTATTTTTCATGTTTAGAAAAATATTAACACGAAAGCTTAAAATAACTTAATTTAAGAAATAATTTTTTAAAAATAGAGTGTAAAACAACACTTGAAGTTACACCGCATGAGTTTCTTTTCAATGAAAAATCAAAATTTATTTCAAGGTGAAATATTGAACTATTTCTAACCTTTTTGGATGAGGTATGAAAGGGTGAATTATGAAGAGTAATGATGAACGGAAAAATAAAAGTGTCCAGGGATGGGAAGAGTGTGTGTATGGATTATTGTGACCATTTATATAGACAGTATGTAATATGCAATTATAATAGGGGACGGTCCATTATAAAGAATAATGATAACAAAAAACGTGATGTAAATTTTGAGGCTACGAGAGAGAGGATTATATGGATTTAAAAGATCCATAATCGCTCCATAGCATTATCATAATGAGATGACACCAAACTGAACATAAAAAAGTTTGAAGATAAAATTTACGATGAAGTTTATGAGGTCTCTGCGGGGTAAACTTGACATCGTAAACTGGATGTAAACTATGGAACTTGTTTACTTCCAACACATTTCCTGGCCGAGAGATGGCAGCAACTATCAATTAATTATATTTTGTCAACAAAGCATTCAAAACTATATAAAATAAAACATGACCGATACATTTAAAAGACGGCTAATTTGTATATATAATAATACTAGCCGAATGACTCGGGCAACGCCCGTGTTTTACCCGATTGAATGTTTTGATACAAATACTATTTGTTACAATTATAAATTGGCGCCTTATATAAATGCATATGTTAGTTAATAACTATAGCCTATGTGCTTTATCTGTCTATGTACTGTTGGCTTCCGTTGGCGTCTCTTACTGGGAAAAAGAAAGAGAGGATTCCATTTGGTTATTAATTAATATATGCATTTATTTAAGGAGCGACCCGCTCCAACACAATAATTACATAAACGAAAAGGCGAGTGGGGGGGGCAAAGGTGGCGTGATCGTAGCCGACCAATAGGAGGGCGCCATTCCAAAAAAAAAAAAAAAGCAAACCGTGACAGAGGCGACGAAGAATGACGCTCGTAACTGTAACTGTATATAGAATAGGAAAACTGTTCAATGACATTAGCGGATCCCACCCCATGGATTCTACTTCTATTTACATAGTACGTTTGGAAGTATACAATAGAGCGTTGGAATATTACACAGAGTAGCAATGGCTATAGATGAGCTTTCCTTTTTCATCCTATGGTTAACTTGGGATTCATAATTGCTAGGAAGGTTCACAAATGATGAGCCAAGCCTTTCCAAATTCTTTTTATATTCAGCCCACTTAATTGTAGCAATATTGACGTTCCCCCGTTATTTATATTAAAAGAGAAGAAATGTCATTGGATAATTGAATCTCAAACATATCAAATTTAATTACTGTAAAAAAAGTCCTATATATTTATCCATCATTGTGTATTATATACACTCATGGACAAAACTTAAGGAAGTTGTACCTTTTAGCATGTATATCGGGACAATAACTCTGAAAGTTATTACAGTGACCTTTATTGAAGAGAAACGAGATAACCAAGTGTGTATGCACTCATGGACAAAACTTAAGGAAGTTGTACCTTTTAGCATGTATATCGGGACAATAACTCTGAAAGTTATTACAGTGACCTTTATTGAAGAGACACGAGATAACCAAGTGTGTATACACTCATGGAGACAAAACTTAAGGAAGTTGTACCTTTTAGCATGTATATCGGGACAATAACTCTGAAAGTTATTACAGTGACCTTTATTGAAGACACACGAGATAACCAAATGTATATACTTATGGACAAAACTTAAGGAGGTTGTACCTTTCAGCATGTATATCGGGACAATAACTCTGAAAGATATTACAGTGACTTTTATTGGAGACACACGAGATAACCAAGTAAATATACACTCATGGACAAAACTTAAGGAGGTTGTACCTTTCAGCATGTATATCGGGACAATAACTCTGAAAGATATTACAGTGACCTTTATTGAAGATACACGAGATAACCAAGTGTGTATACATTCATGGACAAAACTTAAGGAAGTTGTACCTTTTAGCATGTATATCGGGACAATAACTCTGAAAGATATTACAGTGACCTTTATTAAAGAGACACGAGATAACCAAGTGTGTATACACTCATGGACACAACTTAAGGAAGTTGTACCTTTTAACATGTATATCGGGATTCTGACACTAACTCTGAAAGTTATTACAGTGACCTTTATTGAAAATACACTAGACAACCAAGTGTGAACAAAATAGACTCTTTCTTAAAAAAAAAAAAAAGACGACCAGCGACATCAAAAACTTACCACTCCCTTAAGTTTTGTCCATGAGTATAAATCGACTATGAAACTTTACAGCTTAAACAAAATTTTGGTAAAATTCGACCGATTTTATATTTCCTCACATAGAATGTTATGAAATTGAAGCCGATGATGGCTGTACTGATGAGGGCCGTATTCCAAAACCATGGTGTAAACATTGCTGACTTTTTGGTCTGAATTTGCATAAACTGGTGCTGTGGACTAACTCATTACGTTTTGTACTGAGTTGATAAACATTATATTAACACAAAGCAATAACGCGCCATCTATACATATAAAATAAAAGGATTTAAAAGCACGAATGTTTCCTTTATACATAAAACGAACTTCTACTGTCCTTACTGCGATGAAAAAAATATATTGGGAGGGCTTGGCTCATCAATGGTGAACCCTCCCAGCGGTTTCGCCAATTTAATCAACCAGACCGCTTCTCAGAGCTCTAATACTGTATTGGATCATTCAAATACATATTTGAAGGGAGAGGTTGTCCCCTTTTTATGATACATGAATACCATATTTCCGGAACTTTATGCTTACGATATTTGCTACTCTTCTGTACCATAACTACTGAATAACTCAATGAGAAATTTTGGTAACTGAAAATATAGATTAACATATATACTATACAAACCTTCTACAAATTATCCCAATAACAAAGTATTTAGAATATATTCTGATTTATAAAATGATCATATATATAATTCAATTAGTAGTCACAAGTAAATTGACGATATATATTTTCAATTATTAAATTAAATTTAATTGCCTTCTATCGTTAAAATTTTACACAAATGCGCTTCTTTTAAATATCATCAATCATATCGTCTGTAGAGATAATATTTGATGATATTTAAAAGAAGCGCATTACCAGTAAATTTATTTGTGTAAAAATATTTCAATTGGTATCTAAAAGTATACAATAAATAGAAAAGAAGTAGATAAAATAGACAAGAAGTAGAAAGGTATTACATAGCAAGAATATGTGTGTGTATTCTCTGTGTTATACAGTAGAACTTGGATAATTCGAACTTCTTTAATTCGAAAACCTCTTTAATTCGAATATTTATCTTGGTCCCTAGAATTTCCTATAATTATAATTTCCGTTTTTAATTCGAATTTTTGGATAATTCGAATTTTTTTTATGGTCCCTTGGGGTTCGAATTATCCAAGTTCGACTGTATTTAAAATTAATTATTAAACTTAGTAGGAAGAATGAATTCGTAACTTTTTAACTTTGAATATTATTTATTATTAATAGCCAAATAAATAAAACAAACTTAGTGTATATCCAATAAGCACACAGCTCCATAGTTACATATGTATTTGCACAATTAAATATAAAATTTGAAAACTTAGTGTATATATATGAAGGGTAAAACAATTATAATAATTATTAATATATACAAGAGATACTTTTCAAACACGAGAGCTTATATATAGCCATTGCTACTCTGTGTAATATTCCAACACTATATTGTATACTTTCAAACGTACTATGTAAATAGAAATAGCCGGATGGAGAATCCATGGAGGGATCCGCTAATGTCATGGAACAGTTTTCCTATGTTATTATTTTTTTTACAAAATAAACACCCTTTAAATGTATCGGTCATGTTTTATTTTATATAGTTTTGAATGTTTTGTTGACAAAAGATAATTAAATGATTGTTGCTGACCTCTATCGGCATAAACGTTAAAGGGAGCCTTTTTTTTTTCAATTTTTAAAGTTCATCTATATATATACATGTAATATAATCCAAAAGTTATTACACTGCAATATTTGATGTATTACACTGTTGTTTATCCTGTCGACTTTAGGAATAGCTGTGGTATTCTACTATGTTGGGAAACCTTACTCTTGGTGTTGAAGGTTGTTGAAGTGGTGACGCAGTCGTGGTGAATGATGCAGTCGTGGTGGATGATGCAGTCGTGGTGGCTGAGTGAAAGGATTACACACAGGGGAAATAAGCCGGGACACTTGATGGTTGAAAATATAAGGCAACGGGTTGGAGGAAAGAAAGCTTTTGAGAAAGGCAGAGCGGTTTTTGATGATTAATTAGTTGATCACATGGCGATGATTGGATTTAGATGAAATGAGCGGAGAGAGAGGTCTCTAGTGAGCAGACATTACCTTGGTGGGGTCGAGTCGATGACTGGGTCTGAACTCGGTGGGAGTGAATGAAGAACTGTCGATGTTGCTCAGATGGGGTCCAAAACACTACTAGGTCCGAACTCGGCGAGAGCGAGTGAACAACTTACCATTCTTGCTTTTCGATTTAACACCACGAGTTGGCTTCCTTCCCATTGGTCGAAAATGGAACGTCCCCGTTTTCCTATTGGTTGACCTACTTAAGGGGAGACTTTCTAATTGGACCGCGGTTCTCTTTGGTGAAAGATATGGTCTGCCTGATAGGAAGTGTCGGGTGCTATTTCGACTTTATTTACTTCCGCGTTATCAGAATACGTCCGGTCTTGTTCCGGAAATTGGGCGTCTCTCAAACTTTTATAACTTCTGGTAACCAGATACGTCCTGCTTTGCCAGGAAGTATTGGTTTAAACTTAGCTCGCAGGGTTCCCGGGGTCAGAAGGTTAACTGTGACGTTATTAATAATTATGTTCTCTTCTAGATCTACTTCCTATGTCTTTTTGTTACTTTCTTTCCTCCAGTTACCTTATTCTTTATTAAATCTTTGAAAATCATACATGGTACATACATAGTGGGTCGGGGGGCATACAATTATATACAAATTATGACAGATGCGCCCCCTACATGTGAAGAATTCAAGAAGGGGTTAGCCTGAGAGAATTCTGTAAGGTGAAAAATAATTTTGTGGGAAAATTAATTGTGGGTATTGAGCCTATATACAAGCATTGGTGGCGATATAATAAGTAAAATAGGATGGTGTTGATGATATAGGTTGAGTATAATTAATAGAAATCAAAAATTTTTTAATTGTAAGAAATCAAAATGAATGCTATGGTACATAGTGGATTTAAAAAGAAAAGAAAATGCGCCTAACTAATTTCTACTTGAAATTGGAAAATAATCGAGGGAGTTCTATTAAGGCTTTTGAAATCAAAATAAAAATAATATAAAAATAGTTGAATGAAATCAAAATTGAATGTTTGGTTGAAAAAGAAAGATATTTTGTTGCATGGTGACAAAGACAACTGCTTAGTTACTTTTTTGCTCGAATTTTGAGAAAAGAATTCGAGGAAATTTCATAAGGCGCTTTGAAATCAAAACAAAATAAAATAAGAATAGTTGAATGAAATCAAAATTGAATGTGTTTGGTTGAAATAGAAAAATTGTTTTGTTGCATGGTGATAAGGGAAAATGCCTAGTTACTTTTTTGCTCGAATTTTGGAAAAGAATTCGAGGAAATTTCATAAGGTCTTTTGAGAAATCAAAGTAAAATAAAAAGTTGGAAGAAATCAAAGTGAATGCTTGGTGCATGGTGAGAAAAAAAAGGAAAAATGCCTAACCATATTCTTGCTCGAAATTGGGAATGGAAACCGAGGGAATTTTATTAGGGCTTTTGAGAAATCAAAATAAAAATAAAAATAAAATTTCATAAGGTATTTTGAAATCAAATAAAAATAAAAAGTAGTTGAGCGAAATCAAAGTTGAGTGCTTGGTTGAATGAAAAAAAAAAAAGGAAATATGAAAAATAAAAAGGTTTCAAAAATAGGATGATTTAATGTTTTTAGTGTAACCGAAAATCAATGAGTTTTCGTTGATAATTGAAGTTGTGGCAATATAAGCTAAGTGGTAAATAGAATGATAATTGATAAATAAAAATGATAATATAAACTAATTGGAAAAAAAATGGTAATTAATGATTAAAAGTGATAAT
This sequence comes from Cordylochernes scorpioides, assembly GCA_030710605.1. Lineage (NCBI taxonomy): Eukaryota > Metazoa > Arthropoda > Arachnida > Pseudoscorpiones > Chernetidae > Cordylochernes > Cordylochernes scorpioides. The sequence continues at coordinate 67,495,496 of CP092880.1, forward strand.
AAGTTGAATAAATTGATAAATTGATTAAATATTTACATTTTTAATTGAGAGAAAATAATGAAAATGATTAATATGAAAAATAAGGTGTATTGTTTTGAACCCTTTTGTGTATCTACATGCCCTATAAATGTTTTAATTGCTCAATTATGCCCTATATTTTTTTTATCTTTGTGTGTGTTGTGAAAAAATGTTAGAAGTCTGTTGTGTAAGAAATGTGTGAGCGAGTTCTATGTGTTGTCTGGTGGATGTGGAATTGGATGGTAAAAATCGATATGTAGACTCGAACTGGAATTCAAAATCGGTGGCATAGAGAGGTTCCCAGTTGACCTCAATAGGGGACCTTCTCATTGTAATTAGGGATACGGAAGTGGGGTGTGTCGGGCAAAAGAGAGGGAATGAAATTGGAGATCGGACGAGGCGCTCCGCTTTGTTTGCATAGGCCGAATTTATCGCCGCGGATTACACTTCCTGTCGCGGTGTCTCACAATTCTCACTTCCTGCCGTCTAATTTATTTTGGGTGCGGCTCAGATCTTGTTTTTGGAGTGTGACTTCTCCGACACTGGTTGGTCATCTTTCAGTTACTTCTATCTCTTCGGAGTTTATTTAGATTTTCTGCAAAGATGGTTCCTAAAATTATGAGAAGTTTTATAAATGTTTGTCCACAATGAAGAACTGCTTGTCCACAATGAAAAACTGCTTGTCCACAATTAAAAACTGCCTCTTGTAGTTCGAAGATTTTATGAGCGGGCATGGTATAGATAAACAAGTAATTAATTAATAAAATTGGGATACAGTTGTATGGTAGAACTAACAAACAAAGGATAAAAATCAGATGAAAGATAGGATATTGCCCCATGTTCTTCCAGATTTTTGTAAATGGGGACTCTGAAATATTTGCCTGAACCTTATTAATTGTAGAATTTAAATGATTGGTAGGTTCGCAGTTCTCCTGTTTGATATCTTTAGGGAGTGGTGTGATATGATTGAACTGGTTGTCAGGTTTACAGTTCTCCTGTTTGATCGTCAATGGTTTTATTAGAGATATGTCGGCGGTAATTGGTTTAGGTTGAGATGTGTGATCGTTTCTCTGACGTGGATGTGGTAATTTTGGCATTGTTTGTGTTGTGTGTACGCTGTGCTTTATGTACGAATTTTGTTTTGCTTTGGTGCCTGTGTCGGTATTTTTACGTGAAGGTTGGTTGTATTCATCGATTCTTCTAGCGAATCGGCAGGTGGGGCAGGTTTTTACCTGTTTTGCGATGTCTTGTGTCATGTTCTGCCAATAATATTGTGACGAGATGAGTCTCGTCATCTTGGAGATGTTTGGATGGTGGTGTTGAGTGTGTACGGATTTAAGAAGTCTGGTTGTAAGTGAACTTGGGACTATAGTTTTAAGTACTCCTTTTCGGGAGACGGTGCGCAGTTTATTGTGATCCATAGTCACGCGAGATTTTCTCGGTGGAGAAGACTGTTGGCTCTGTATGAGTGGCGCATCTAGAAAGCCACAAAATGGGATACGAGTTCCAACGCCCGTTTCATATTGTTGTACTCCATTTATGCTACGGACCTCATATTCGTATCTTGACAATCTTAACCTCCATCGAAACAATCTGCCTGACGGAGCTTTGATCTCTTTCAACCACTGCAATGCGGGATGGTCAGAAAATATTGTAAACTTTCTGCCCATTAGACAGGTGCGGAAATTATCCACACTTTCCACAATGGCTAGGCATTGTAGTTCCAGGTCTGAATAATTTCGCTCGTGATTACGTAGAGATCGGCTGAAATGTTGAACGGTGTATGTCTTCCCATCAGGGTAGACTTGTTTAAGAACGCCTGTAATGCTGAATGTTGAGGTGTTACAGTACACCTGGCATGGCAGACCTTCCTGGTAAAGGTGTAATGTGGGGTGTGTGGTAAGGTTTTCTTTCAGGTTAGTGAACGCTTTCTGGCATTCGTCATCCCAGACCCACATGACATCCTTTTTTAGAAGGTTGACAAGTGGCGTCCGCAAGCGGGCGTGGTCTGGAATGAACTCTTTATAGGCGTTCACAGCCTTTAGGAAAGATCGTAATGTTTTTCGATTGTGTGGTTGTTTGGTGGCGTGAATTTTTTCTATGTTTTGTGTAGACGGGATGATTGTGTTATTCTTAACGATTGTGCATGCGCTTACTGGTTGTTGTTGTCTTTTGGCGCGCGTGTTGCGTTTGTTGTGCGGATTGTGCGTGTTTGTTGTGTGGTGACGTATGGGTGCGTGTATGGATTTTGTGTGGTAAGTGTGTGAGCTGTACTGACACGTTTTTTTGGGCATGATTGGAATTGTAGGTTGAAGTCGTTGTGGCTTTGGGTGCTGTGCGAGTCCTTTGGGACAGGTTTTGGCCTAGCCCGTGCTTGCATTCATTTGACACATGTTTAAAGTGGTAGATAGTATTAGACAATGGGACGCCAAGTTGGAAAATAGTGCCGCGATTATAATTTAGTTTTTAATTTATACTGATAAAGGGTTTTTAAGGTAAGAACTCCAAATGGCAAGGATGCATTTACCACGTGGAAGTTCTCTCTACGGGTTATTTGGCCTATTGTCAGAGGGAAAGTTAAATGTCCTATTATTTTCGTAAAACTATTTAGGGTGGATAGATCAAGGGAAGGTTTTTTAATACTTAAGTTGGGAAGTTGTGCTTTTAATCTATTGTATAAATGATACGGCAATATGTTCGAACTTGCGTCTGGTTCAATTAGAAAGGTACATGGTAGGTCCTGGGTCAGATACAAGTCCAAAGTCAATTTGATGGTGTCATTGGGTGGATTGCTTACCTCAGTCTCGAAAGGTCTCCACTGTAGCGTCTTCGGCTTGGGATGGCTGGCTTGGAATGTCTGTTGGGCCGGATCGGGACCGTTTGCACTGTCCGCGCAATTGAAAGGGAAATCTAGTCATTTGTACTGCTTCCATTCGAGTGGATCGCGTTGTCGGTACACTGGGCCCGTGTCGCGTGGATTGCTTCCGGGTGCACGGGTACGGCATGGCGGGTGGCGACTCCTCGGTGGGCGTCAGGTTGTTCGGACACGTACCGGCGGTGCGGGCGTCGGTTGCCCCGGGGGTGGCGCTCCGGAAGACCGTTTCCAGTTGCGTGGATTTTGCCCCTTGTAGCGCGGCGGTCAGTTCTAAAATTACCGTCGCCAGGGTATGTCTTGTCGCTTCGTTCGTTGTCAGTTTCTTTCCGCTCGTTGCCAGTTTCTTCTCTCTCGGTTTGTCATTGCCTTTTGTTTTGCTGGCGCCTGGGCTAATTTCCATCTTAATCCTGTCGACTCTATGTAATATAATCCAAAAGTTATTACACTGCAATATTTGATGTATTACACTGTTGTTTATCCTGTCGACTTTAGGAATAGCTGTGGTATTCTACTATGTTGGGAAACCTTACTCTTGGTGTTGAAGGTTGTTGAAGTGGTGACGCAGTCGTGGTGAATGATGCAGTCGTGGTGGATGATGCAGTCGTGGTGGCTGAGTGAAAGGATTACACACAGGGGAAATAAGCCGGGACACTTGATGGTTGAAAATATAAGGCAACGGGTTGGAGGAAAGAAAGCTTTTGAGAAAGGCAGAGCGGTTTTTGATGATTAATTAGTTGATCACATGGCGATGATTGGATTTAGATGAAATGAGCGGAGAGAGAGGTCTCTAGTGAGCAGACATTACCTTGGTGGGGTCGAGTCGATGACTGGGTCTGAACTCGGTGGGAGTGAATGAAGAACTGTCGATGTTGCTCAGATGGGGTCCAAAACACTACTAGGTCCGAACTCGGCGAGAGCGAGTGAACAACTTACCATTCTTGCTTTTCGATTTAACACCACGAGTTGGCTTCCTTCCCATTGGTCGAAAATGGAACGTCCCCGTTTTCCTATTGGTTGACCTACTTAAGGGGAGACTTTCTAATTGGACCGCGGTTCTCTTTGGTGAAAGATATGGTCTGCCTGATAGGAAGTGTCGGGTGCTATTTCGACTTTATTTACTTCCGCGTTATCAGAATACGTCCGGTCTTGTTCCGGAAATTGGGCGTCTCTCAAACTTTTATAACTTCTGGTAACCAGATACGTCCTGCTTTGCCAGGAAGTATTGGTTTAAACTTAGCTCGCAGGGTTCCCGGGGTCAGAAGGTTAACTGTGACGTTATTAATAATTATGTTCTCTTCTAGATCTACTTCCTATGTCTTTTTGTTACTTTCTTTCCTCCAGTTACCTTATTCTTTATTAAATCTTTGAAAATCATACATGGTACATACATAGTGGGTCGGGGGGCATACAATTATATACAAATTATGACATACACACACTTATAAACTATGAAATAAATGTATATCTTAAAAATAGTAACGCGTGCGAGATATAAAAGGAGTTGTCTAACTTTTAGGTTTCATACATATTTATTATTTCCTAATATAATATATCAATAAACAAAAATTAACATTTTTTTATAAAAAGAATTCAATTTCTCACCCAAAAATAAAACATTAGAATAAAAAAAAAACTATTTTAAAAATCCATTAACCGCGTAATGGGTTTTAGATTTTTTTCTTATTTTTATTAAATTTCACAGAGTTTATTAATCTGTGAGAAAAAGACATTTCATCCGGTCACCCTGCAGCTAGGACTTTTTAATCCCCAAAAGAAATTATCCTATTGGTTTTTTTTCACAGATTTCTTGAGGGTTTAAAAAAACGTTCCTTTTAATTTGTTATTTTTTAAATTGTTGCACATTTTAAATTTGTACTAAAAAAAATTGGATTTTTTAAATTTTAAATTATTTAACATGTATTAGATATAAATTTACATAATTAAATTGATTATTCTACATTCTTTTTTTTTTCCTGACAGGGCCTTGTCAAATTACTTCAAAATTACGTTATGTCAACTGAATAATTTGGATTTAAATTAAGTATTTTTACAAATATTTATAATTTAAGAAAATAAAAAAGGCATCTCTTTATCGTGCAACCATTTTTTTTTGCTTACCCCTAGTACACGTGGTGCAGACCATGATATTCATGGTAGGTAGATGTAGGCGACTGCTGAAAAACTGAAAATTGCTGATGGCTTGCGCCATCAATCGGAATATATATCAACTATTCGTTGATTTTAATTTATTCCAGAACTGGCCAAATACCCATTCTTGATTAATCAAGAAAAACTAATCACGGACGCGTTTCGGGCTGTTGGCCCTCATCAGCGTGGTGCAAGCTGTACCTCAACGACCAAAAATCTGGTCATTCAGGCATCCTGAAAAATCATGAAACGGGTAGTTAATACTAGAATTGAGCGAGAACGCGAAACAATGTGAAAATAGTAGAAATATCATATTTGTACTATTTTCCTACATTTAAAATTCAGTTTCGCAATTTACACGGAATTAGGGAAAAGTATGTTTGTGTGTGTTTTGAGAGTTTTTAATTGTTAAACTAAAAAATTCAGCAACAACAACAACAAAAAGGCTTTTATTAGGGTCCATTGCCCTGTATGGATTCGCCATACAACAACAAAACTATACAGCAATTCCTCTCCCTTTCCCCTTGTGCACGTGAGCCTTTGTTTGAAAAGGGATTTATTTACACATCTGTTCTAAAACTTTCCTCACTACCTCTTTTGCGTGTGAATCTATTTACAATTGATCTGTAGAAATTATAGAGTTCTATTGCTATATTTTTCTTTTCTAAATTAAAAAATTCAGGAATTTACACATAATGTATATGATGAGTAAAATAAATACTTTAAAAATCTTGTTAGGGATAAATACATGATATAAATACAGAGAGAAAGAGATATACGTTCCTGGAATGAACGAAAGATATTCCCATAAAACATTGAAGAGTGATACAAATAACATTATTGCATTAATTTTTTTTTAATCCCTAGTACCCGTGGTACAAGCCATGATAATTCATGGTGAGTAGTAGTTGACGACTTCTTTCACTGTAAGTACACCACATGTCTACAGATGTAGAAAACACAGTGTGACCTTTGCAATTACAAATGTACCAGAGTACCGTTTAGTTATTTGTACTTATAATATTTTTTTCTTATTTTCCATAGGATTATTCAAATAATAATCTGTATATATTTACCATATGTATATAATCTTTCTCCATTTTTACCCCTTTGTATATTTCCCACTTTCATAGATTTCTCCGTCTTGTAACCCCAAGGAAAATCCTCTGTAAGACCTGTGTGTCTTAATAAAGGCTTTTGTGTGTGTGTGTTATTTGTACTTATTGATGTGCTCGGACTTTTTCAAGAATAAGAGGTCATTGGAGCATTTTTTTTTGTAATTAGAAAGCATGCCCACCATGCTGGATTCAATCCCGGGTTGTGAATTTTGGTAAAAATATCTAATGATAAAAAAATTATTGCGAAAGGCACTAGTAGATATATAATGAGTGTTATCAATGAATAATAAGTGCTATAGCTAGCAGTAACTATAGTGGAATATCATGATTGTTAGAGATTATTTTATTATTATTACTCTGTAAATGCTTTTTTTATATTTGACCAGGAGTGCCTGGTCACGTGTGTGTGTTTGATTGTATATATAGTGTGTTTGAAAATAAAGTTTGTGTTATGTTGTGTTAAGTTGAGCTTTGTGAGACTGGTGTTTTCACAGTAGTTAGAGCTCGGAGAGCACGCTTCATTTTAGGACAAGACCTCGGCGCTGACTATACCTCTAGGCAGAAGAGTGAGCAATAAGAGAACCAGCCAGAAAGAAGATTGGCTAACAATGATGCTTGGCTGTTACATGAGAAGAATGATTCAAAAATGATTATGTGGACAAATTTAGCTATTTTTACAATTTTAACATCCAAAATTTAAACTTTAATTAACACACTACAAGAATATAATTTGATCCAAATTCCATGTTTCATCTTCTGGCTGATACACTGTGTTTATTTCCAGTAGTGAATTTTACAGAGAGAATAAAAGTTTATTTTGAAAAATAATTCTCTTATATATCTCTCTGGCGCTCTGCCATCTAAAAAGCACATGTGCTCTTGGTCAGGAGATGCCTTCTTTATTTTTAATATCAACACGTGATCCACTTATCTTTTTTTTTTCTATTGTTTTTTCATGTGTTAAGCGTATTTACGCAAATTTGTCCTTAAATACCCATTTCTTGATTTTTCGGGAAGCCATTGGGACCAAAAATATTTTTGGTCGCAGTGGTTACAGCCTTCTCCACGCCGACGAGCGCGAAACGCGTTCGTGGATGGCTTTTCTTAATTTATCAAGAAATTGGGTTGGCCAAATATCACGGAGCAAGCTAAATAAACGTTTAGTTTATTTTTGCTCCACTAGATGGCGCTCTGCCATCTAAAAAGCACATGTGCTCGTGGTCAGGAGATGCCTTCTTTATTTTTAATATGTCTCTCTATAAGAGAAAATTTATCATTAAAATTGTCTTCGAGATTTCTTTTCTCTAATATTTCGGATCCTAATATACATATGTACTTGTGATGTGCAAATATTTTGCAATTAAACTTAATCCTATCTGAAAAAATTCCTATAAAATTGTTGAGGGTTTTTATTTTTTTAAGTGCCTTTCAGTTTAATTGTTAAAAAAAAAAACTTTACCAATTGCTTCTTTTAAATTTTAAGTCGAGATTTCTGCGAATTGATAATGTTTGTTTCTGCCACTTTGAATAGACAAAGTTGATCAAACAAGGTTCCACTACTTGGGATCTACAGAATAGAGTAACCCTCACCACAAAATGAGAACAAGATTCCTCTACTTGGTATCTACAGAATAAAGTGTCCCCCTCACCACAAAATGAGAACAAGATTCCTCTACTTGGTATCTACAGAATAAAGTGTCCCCCTCACCACAAAATGAGAACAAGATACTCCACTACTTGGTATCTACAGAATAAAGTGTCCCTTCACCACAAAATGAGAACAAGATACTCCACTACTTGGTATCTACAGAATAAAGTGTCCCCTCACCACAAAATGAGAACAAGATTCTCCACTACTCGGTATCTACAGAACAAAGTGCCCCCCCCCCCTCACCACAAAATGAGAACAAGATTCTCCACTACTTGGTATCTACAGAATAAAGTGTCCCCCTCACCACAAAATGAGAACAAGGTTCTCCACTACTTGGGATCTACAGAATAAAATGTCCCCTCACCACAAAATGAGAACAAGTTTCCTCTACTTGGGATCTACAGAACAAAGTGCCCCCCCTCCCTCACCACAAAATGAGAACAAGATTCTCCACTACTTGGTATCTACAGAATAAAGTGTCCCCCTCACCACAAAATGAGAACAAGGTTCTCCACTACTTGGGATCTACAGAATAAAATGTCCCCTCACCACAAAATGAGAACAAGTTTCCTCTACTTGGGATCTACAGAACAAAGTGCCCCCCCCTCCCTCACTACAAAATAAGAACAAGATTCTCCACTACTTGGGATCTACAGAATAAAGTGTCCCCTCACCACAAAATGAGAACAAGATTCCACTACTTAATATTTACAGAATAAAATGTCCCCTCACCACAAAATGAGAACAAGATTCCTCTACTTAATATTTACAGAATAAAATGTCCCCTCACCACAAAATGAGAACAAGATTCCACTACCTAATATTTACAGAATAAAATGTCCCCTCACCACAAAATGAGAACAAGATTCCTCTACTTAATATCTACAGAATAAAATGTCCCCTCACCACAAAATGAGAACAAGATTCTCCACTACTTAATATCTACAGAATAAAATGTTCCCCTCACCACAAAATGAGAACAAGGTTCCAGAAAATCCCAGAAATTTTAATTAAACGCAGTAATCCCCGCAGGATCTATTTTTCTTTATTTGCAGACGAGAGAGAGAAACACGATCGATGAACTGCGCAGGTCCGGGCCCGACTTATGCAACTGCGTATGCAACTATGGCGAGCATTTTTGTCTTCTGCCGTGTATCTTAAATATGAATAACATATACTGCTAGGCAATTAGATATACTGGTGTGTATACAAACATAATGTAACACGTGAACAAGTGCAACATTTAAATTTTTGTTGTGTGTCAAAAATTATTATCATTTTTTAAAATTCCTCAAAATTTTATATTTATCTCTTTCTTTTGATGTGACAGGATTCCTGGAGAGAGCCACGTATTTCAGGTCTAATGGTGGCAACCTACATCTCCAAAGGGTGTTACTTTTTTAAAATAACGATTTTGCAAAAACATTGCAGCTTGTTAAAGAAGCGCGCAATTCGCGTGATGTTATATTTATTCGAAAGAACAAGCATTGTTTTACATTTCATCAAAAAAAACTATTTTTAAATATTCTAAATGCCTAAAATAAGGGGTTTTTTAAAGGTTACCTTTTAAAACTTTCCGAGGAGCAATATTCGTTTACTCGAAATACTCTTTTATGAAAAGTATCTGAGTGCAGGTAACCAAACGGGGCTCTTACATATTTGTAAGTGCAAAGTCGAACTACTTTTCACACATGTGCAGACATGTGGTGCACTTACAGTAAAAGCAGTCGCCTACTACTACCCACCATGATTATCATGGAATGTACCACGTGTACTAGTACAGCCCTTGATACAGAGAGGAAGGCCTTATATCAACAAATTAAATGTACCAACATTTCACCCTACGTATTGTTTTCAAAAATATCAGCAACAAATCTAAGGCAATAGCTTACTGTAAATTATTTAGATCATCATTATGTAAGGACCAGTCAACAAGTGAATGACTTTGAGATGAAGAGTAAAGCCAGTTCAATTTCTATGTAAATAACACAAGATGATTATTAACTTACCCAATTGGGAGAATCTGTATGGGGCATGTCCCTAATAAAGGCTTTTGTGTGTATGTGTACTAGGGATAAGCGAAAAGAAAAGAGTGTATTACTTGATACCATGTTGTGTGACATGGACAATGTAGCACCCTATGACCAACGATCATGTGGTATGGTCCAGGATGGATGGAGTTGCCGCCTCTCTGCTCCTCCTCCTGTGGTCAACCACGCTGGCCTGTCCACCGACCACAGTGCGGGAGGGGCCCAGTATCAACGTCACCGTGGTTCACCCTTTCCTGGATGTCGACCGCGGCCTGGTGCCCGGGACAAGCTATACAGGTAGGTAAGGGCCTGGCTCATCACTTTGATTGTCAACTTCCCCTCTCTGTATACCTTAGAGGTTACTCCCATTCTATTCCCACACACAATCTCTACTATAAAATTAATAGGAAAACTTCATCATAAAAATAGAGGCTGCCTGGCTGGCATTCATAGTTCTTCAAATAAAATACACTTCGGCCAGTAAATCTTTTTTTATTGTCTCGACGTTTCGACAAAAATATTTTGTCCTCGTTTTTTAGAATAATTTCTAATGCTTTGCCAAATGTTTTCATTTTTTATTCGCTCCGGACGAGGAAAAAAATATTTTGTCGAAACGTCGAGACAATAAAAACGATTTACTGGACGAAATGTCTTTTATTTGAAGAAGAAAACTTGAGTTTACAATTCAATAGAATACTCCCTTGTATTAAGGTTAAAACATCAGGCTTCAATTTTCTTTTATGAAGTTTTAAATCTAAATCTATAGATTTCTCTCTCTCGGGGGGTCCAAGAAGACCCTCTCCTGGTCTGGAGGAGGACCCTATCAAGATGGTGGAGCCTTCCTCACTCATAAATCATTGTAAATATTCCCATTATTCATGGTAAACGGATTGCGGATTTCGACAATTTAGAAATAGGAGATCATATATCGCCGCAACTCTTTTTATTAACGCGATTAAAGGAAGCTTTCGGGCAAGCCCTTCTTCAGCTAACTATAGTGTACAAACAAGACAAGCATATAATCTCTCTCTCGCTTGTCTTGTTTGTACACTATAGTTAGCTGAAGAAGGGCTTGCCCGAAAGCTTCCTTTAATCGCGTTAATAAAAAGAGTTGCGGCGATATATGATCTCCTATTTCTAAATTCCCATCATTCTTCATTAATTTTGTGAAACATAATTGACAAGATGTCAATAAAGGGTGTTTCAATTTCAATCTCTCTCGGGCATGATAGCTAGAGATTTGATTTAAACTTTCAAAAAATAACTTATCTCTGGAAAATCCTCATGTTTTCATATTAATAGAAATAAAAAATATTAAACACGAAATTTTATTTTACAAACAAAACAAACTTTTTCTACTGTCCTTACTGCAATGAAAATATATTTGAAGAACTTGGCTCATCAGTGGTAAACCCTCACAGCGGTTTTGCCAATTTAATCTATCAGACCGCTTTTTTGGAGCTTTAATATGGTATTGAATGATTCTGCTTAAATATGAGACACCGTTTGACTACAGCCCCATACCTCTACTGTACTGAAAGGTAGAATAATAGACATGACTCAGGTTATTGTGATGAAATTTCTCTTTACCTTGTGGGTATTAGATTCATTAACATTTCTCATAAAATAAATTTTTATAGAATCAGGTTTTTTTAAATTTAAATCCACTTTTTACATAAAAAACGTGTTTTTATATCGAAATACTAAAACTAATGGAGATCTTGAACAATATGTTAAATATATTTTTATTGTGTGTATTTCAATAATCTGCTTTAATTAATATTTATCACTCTGTGTGTGATATATATATATATTATAAAGATAGATATACATTTTGTGATTATATACAATCATATATAGAAGCATAGGGCACCTCTCCCGTCAAAATAAACGTCAAAACCTGACGCCATCTATTGACCGTCGCCGCAACTAGCGCCCTCGGTTCGATGACAAAGCCTTATTATTTTGACGGGAGAGGCGCCCTATACTTCTATGGATCAATTTCCTCCCGGCAAATTTTCCATCTATACAATTATATCTATGCAAATTATACATATGTTTAGTGTATCTACAAGGTCAACAACTGCCCTATTTCCCACTTTCAATTTTTAACATCGTGAAAGATATTTGATACACAGTGACCTTTATTGAAAACACACGAGATACTCAAGTAATTGCCTATGTATAAAAAAAATAAAAATAAAAAAGGGCATCAAAGACTATCCATTTCCTTAAGTTTTGTCTCCATGAGTGTATATATACATATATGTTATAATAAAGTGCTGGAATTAGGAATTATTAGCTGATTTCGGAATACATGAGTATTATGCTAATTGTATGCAGTTGTGACATCTTGGAAAATACAATAAAAATAATTTTAAATCACTATTTGATTTAATTGCGATGATAAAATAATTGAGGATGAAATACCTGACTTGTGAGACGTAAAGAATAAAAGAAATAAAATATATAATTAAGTATTTGCATATTTACAAAAAGATTTGTTCTGGTCAATAAAAACAACAACAATGAATTCATATAGAGTAAAGCAGCGCCATCTGGCGATTGATCTCACAGAGATGTTCTAGAACATTATATTTTAAAAATAAATAAAAATATTCATATAACATATTTACATACTCCTTTTTTTCATCGTCATATTTGCGACGACCTAATACTCTAGTTGAAAATATATCGAGGAATCTTTTAACATTTCAAGAGTTTGAACATTTGTTTGGATCTCAATTCTTATTTGGTGGAAATCTCTACATAGATCAGGAAGGAGGGAAAACTTTCAGAGAAGAAAGAAAAAGATCCCTCCAGTGGGAATCGAACTTGAGTCGTTAATCTTCAGTAAATTGGGCGTGTGGATTCCTTCCTTACATCGTCTTCCTTTATTTCTTCCCGGTGGATATCTCGTTGGTGGGAATTTGATTCTGAATATTAAATTATAAAACTATTTTAGAGGCGTATTATTCTTTTAAAATAAAACAATTTCTACTGTCCTTACTGCGATGAAAAAATCACCTATAAAAGGAAGTTCCAAAAATGCAATATAACAGCGGTATGGTAGATTAAACTGGCGAAAACCGCTGGGAGGGTTCACCACTGATGAGCCAGGCCCTCCCTTTAATTTTTTCATCGCAGTAAGGACAGTAGAAATTGTTTTATTTTAAAAAGAATAATACGCCTCTAAAATAGTTTTATAATTTGATAACAGATGGCGCTCTAGTACATCGTAACATTATAGTTCTAATAAAAGACACAATTTGATATTTGCGGAAGAGCGATTGCTCGAAGCATATTATATATTTATAATTATATTTAATTCTGCTGTCCTAAAAGCTTATGTCCATAGTTCTTCTAAAATACCCATTCCAAGATTCTTACAACGGTCACCTATAAAAGGAAGTTCCAAAAATGCAATATAACAGCGGTATGGTAGATTAAACTGGCGAAACCGCTGGGAGGGTTCACCACTGATGAGCCAGGCCCTCCCTTTAATTTTTTCATCGCAGTAAGGACAGTAGAAATTGTTTTATTTTAAAAAGAATAATACGCCTCTAAAATAGTTTTATAATTTGATAACAGATGGCGCTCTAGTACATCGTAACATTCTGAATATTGTTTGGCCGACAGAATTGGCCACATGGTCAGGGATGATATAGGTGCTCTTGTATCCCGAGTTATGAGGTAACAGCAAAACTAATTTTATATGATACAGATATAATTTTTCATATGGTACAGGTCTAGTTTCACATGATACAGGTCTATTTTTATGTGGTACAGGTCTAGTTTCATACTATGTAGGTCTAGTTTCATATGGTACAGGTCTAGTTTCATATGGTACAGGTCTAGTTTTCATGCGGGACAGTAGTTCTATTTTTATGTGGTACAAGTCTAGTTTTCACGCGGAACAGTTCTATTTTTATGTGGTACAGGTCTAGTTTCATATGGTACAGATCTAGTTTCATACCGTGCAGGTCTAGTTTAATATGGTACAGGTCTAGTTTTCATGCGGGACAGTAGTTCTATTTTTATGTGGTACAAGTCTAGTTTTCACGCGGAACAGTTCTATTTTTATGTGGTACAGGTCTAGTTTCATATGGTACAGATCTAGTTTCATACCGTGCAGGTCTATTTTCATATGGTACAGATCTATTTTCATACCGTGCAGGCCTAGTTTTCATGCGGGACAGTTCTATTTTTATGTGGTACAGGTCTAGTTTCATACTATGTATGTCTAGTTTTATATGGTACAGGTCTAGTTTTCATGCGGGACAGATCTATTTTTATGTGGAACAGGTCTAGCTTCATATGGTACAGATCTAGTTTCATACCGTGCTGGTCTAGTTTTATATGATACATGTCTAGTTTCATATGATACATGTCCAGTTTCATATGATACAGGTCTAGTTTCATATGGTCTTACAGCTCAAGACTTTCACTTCCATAAGTTTTGTCCATGGGTGTGAATAATAAACAAAATGGATTCCGATGATTAAATTTCTTTTTTTAATGTTCTTCTTAAGCTTTCGGGTTTTACAAAATCTTCTACACGTACATCATATACTCCTGTAGAAGGATTTGTATTACACGAAAGCTTACAAGAAACTCATCCTTGGAAGCCTTTTCGTTTATTATTTATAATTTATATTCCGATAGATGGGGCAAACCATCAGAAACTTTCAATTGCACAATCTAGGAAATTATTTTCTTTAAAATGATAACCTGATTCTATACATACATTATTCAATTTGTTCTGTTATTTATTTTATATTTTTTTTTGTAAAGTTTATAGAAATTGTGAAAAATGAATCTTTTAAAGCACAGATATAGAATGGAAACAAAATCTAGACAAGATTTTTCACTTCTCTCTCTCTCTCTCTCTCTCTTTATAAATTTAATATTATCTTGTATATAAAAAACATCTAAAGGAAGAACCAAAAGTTTATTTTATATCAGAATCAACAAGAAAATAAACCTGACATTATCCTCTAACCGCCAAAAGAACTTATTAAATTTGAAACTGTCCAAAAGAAATACGTCAAGAAAGACACGTTACCCCCTTTCCTCTCCAAAAAAATTGACAAAAAGTTATTTCCACTCCTAGATAATTTTGGTAAAATATTTAATATAAAAATAAAAATAAAAGGTGTCTCTTCTCTTCAACTTAAAAAAAAATCAATATTAATATTTTTTAAAAAACTTTCTTTTAGTTATTACAAATAGGGGGTAATATTTATTTTTAATTTTCTGGTCATAGAGTAGAAGAGCAAATGAAAGAAAGATTTGGCTACCCTGGTAGTGTCAATATTTGATATTATGAAGGGATGTTATATATTGACTCTCGCGTGCGAGAATTCTATTAAAACCAGACCGAAAATTCCGAAATATTTCCTTTTAAAATTTCAACTTCCTAAATATATATACATTTCTGGGACTTTTATTCAAATAAAAAGATGAAATAATTTAGCAATATCCGTTTAGTAAGTTATAGAATCATTTAAAGAATTTTTAAAACATGGTTTTGTTTAATATTTTCTTTTAAATTGTTTAAATTTCCGTGTAATGGCTGCCAATGTTCATACATAGAAGAAGCATTTAGGAAGTATGCAACTAGAATATAGGAAAATAAATTTTGCATAATTACATAAAAGACAATATACATATATTATATCAACATTATGAATTCACCGACCATTTTACAAATTTTGGATCGGCAATTATTCTTCATTCAGTAATCAAAAGAAAGATTCATATTCTGAAATTAATTTTTAAAAATCAACTCTCTCTAATAGTTTATATTCATTTCAACAGATTGTACAAGCCATCAGAAAATTTTAGTTGCACGATCAGAAGATGTCTTTGTCTTAATGAAGATAGTGTCTCGGGAAATACAGAATCCAAATGAAGATATATTCAAGTAAGAAGAAAATATATGTTAGAGACACATTTGGGGATTTAAAATCACTCAAAAAGTTCATTACAAACTATATATATAAAAAATAAAGAAGGCATTTCCTGACCACGAGCACATGTGCTTTTTAGATGGCAGAGCGCCATCTAGTGGAGCAAAAATAAACTAAACGTTTATTTAGCTTGCTCCGTGATATTTGGCCAACCTATATATCATATAAATAAAATTTTATTAATTTTTAAACGACTTATAATCCAAATTCATATTTTGACTTATGAGGCATAAAGAAGGTAGCACGTTCTTATAACCAATCTCTGCAAATACATTGAGTAGAGATGACTAAACCAATTACCAATACTTCTTCTAATGAAGCCATTGAACTATCCATTTCCACAAGATTAAGGCTGTAAAACAACCATTTTCTACAGAACAGTAAGTTCATAACTACAAGTTTTTATTTCTTCAAATAAATGACACTTCGGCCAGTAAATCATTAGCAGCATCTATCTTTACGATAATCAAGACCAATTTTGGTCCCGAGGTATTCAAGATGGCAAGGCAACTAGAGAAGACTAGTAAGGTCAAGTATGCAAGAACAAAACATTATATTTTAATCACCGTATCAAAGATCTCAATATCATTCCCCCGAGCCTGAATGTAAAAGCGCTGGTTAGAACTTCCTCTGGAAGACAGATTGCCAGAAGAGGAAGTCTACAGTTCGTCAAGGCACGCATCCAAGAATCTCACAGAATGGTACATATGCAGAAGCAATATTTGACGAGTCAGCGAAGTGCTATTTCAGAATTATTAGATGTAAATTACATGGATTTGAGACAATAAAAGATTTACTGGCCGAAAAGTGTCTTTTATTTGAAGAAATATGAATGCCGGCCAGGCAGCCTCATCTTTACAAGTTTTTAGATGAAAAATCACAAAACAAAGAGAAGTTTTTTTTTTTCATTTATAAATGATCGTACAAGATTTTGGGCAATATTATCTTCTACGGGTACAATACCTATGGGATGTAGAATAGAAACTAGTGAAATCTGGGCGTTTAGATATGAAAGAAATAATATTTCCCACTTTCATGGGTTTCTCCGTCTTGTAACCCCAAGGAGAATCCTCTGTAAGACCTGTGTGTCTTAATAAAGGTTTGTGTGTGTGTGTGTATGAAAGAAATTCTTATCTTCTCTTCGTCTTGTGATTTCTCTTCTATTAAGTAAAAAGGGAGATTAACTTTGTCTTAAAACCATCATTATCTACACCTTGTCTGACGTCTACAGTAGAGGTTTTATATAAGTATGATGAACGCAGGACCTCTGTGCTAGGGGAGATGGAAAAACCAAAGAAGATTAGAAGAACATCTGGAAATGGATTCCGAGCAGAATGGAGAGCAATCGATGCTTGGAGATGATAGATGGTGGAGAGAAATGGAGGAACGGTTGTGCGGTGTGCATTATTTAGTGGGCCTCCATCCTATTATCTGGGTCACCTTCAGTTCCTCTCTGTCTGACCTGGATAGTACTGGTTTCTCGGACCTGTAGTACTTCTTCCTCGGACCTGTGGCTGGTGATATTGTAGTACTTCTGTCTGACCTGGATAGTACTGGTTTCTCGGACCTGTAGTACTGCTTCCTTGGACCTGTAGTACTTCTTCCTCGGACCTGTGCCTGGTGATATTGTAGCACTCCTGTCTGAACTAGATGGTACAACTTCTTAAGAACTGTGGCTGATGATATTATAGTACTTCTGTAGTACTTGTGTAGTGCTTCTGCCTGACCTGAATAGCACAGCTTCCTCGGACCTGTGGTACATCTTCCTCGGACCTGGGGCTAGTGATTGTAGTACTCCTTTCTGACCTGGATAGTACTGCTTCCTCGGACCTGTTTTTACATAGTTGTTTATTATACTCTTTACTGCTCTAAATAGGACTTGTGAAATAATTACGTTAGTTAGTCAGTAGAGCGAGTTACATTTAGTAATTCTTGTTATCGTGACTTGTGCTGGCAATGAAAGATTTATTGTTAACGTTGTCGTGATACAAGAGAGGAGAGACACAACAATGATTTATTACATAAAAAAGAATCAAAGAAATTGTAAGTTTAGACATAAGTAAAACTCCTGACCACAGATCAGTATATTCAGCGAAAAATCTGGAATAAATAAATCTAAGCCGGCAGCGCTGACAAAGGAAATTTCCCCCTCCAGACAAACAGTCATTTAAATGCCAAGAAGTTAATTGGGTTCCTGAGGAACTTTGATAAATTCCCTGTTTTCACCTGAATTCAATTTGCATACAGGCCCATTTAGAAACCCTATTTTTTTTAAATTCCAGTAACTATATGCAATGTCCGAGTATTTAAGAATGCAAATATATGAAACAATTATGAATATAAGTTATTAAGAAAATATTCATCTCTTGATAGCTTTCGCCAACTATCGGAATATATATATATTTCAAAAATAGAGCTATCCATAATTTAAATCATTAGATAATAAAAAGGCATATATTGGATTTATATATATAATTATTTAATTCAATCCAATATATGTATTTTTATTATTTAATTTATATATATAAATTAATCTTAGTTTTTTTTATTCCAGAATATCAAAAATCAACTAATAGTTTATAGATATTACGATTGATGGCGCAAACCATCAGTAACTCTTAGTTACATGATTAAGGGGATATACTTTTTCCCTAATATTTCATATAAAAGCTTATTCTATAATTGGAAGTAGGAATAAATAAAACTCGGATAATCGAAATTTTACTGTGCATTAATATATAAACAATTTAGATTGACAAAGTCTTCTTTTAAAATGACGTTTAACAAATTTTTACCGCAGTTTCTTTTTACAGAATGAAAAATCGTAATTTTAATTATTTAAGAAGAAATAACGACTATTCCTATTCTTAGGGATGAAGTATGAAAGGATGAATTGTGAAGAGTAATGATGAACGGAAAAATAAAAGTGTCTAGGGATGGGAATCGAACCCATAGTGTTCCGCTTACCGGACAGATGCCATGTCCACTAGGTTACCCTGGACATAATTTTCCGTAAAGGTTTTATTTTTCCTTTTGAAAGGTTTAACATGCTTCATACATACACACAAAGCTTTATTAAGACCACCGGTCTTATACAGATTCACCACAGGAAGAAAGGAAACCTAGATGGAGCTCCTATACTCCAGGCAGCGCAGCATCCAACAACAGCCTCCAGGTCCGACACATGTCTAATGGCCCCACGTTCCTTCGTGCATACTTCATGGTTAGCGTATCACTAAAAGGTTAGTATGGGTTCAGCCGCAACTTTTGGTCTTCGCTTTCCTCATCCAAATGGACCACGACATTCGGCGATTCTATTAATCTCCTCCGAACGGTGACTGCGGCCTTGCAGAATTTATATAAACCAAAAAGAAAACCTTGATCAAACGATATGTTTCATGTACAAGAATGGCTCTTAGAATAATTGTTATCATGTGGGATATCAGTGAGAGGATTGCCAAGCTATTTTCTGAGAAGAGGCGTTATATAAACTCACAGATTAATTGACTGTAAAGATTTGACTGCGGACCACATTAATTGATTTCATTCAGTGATAAATTAAATCCTCGAGGGAGAAGTCAATTCTCTCCCAATTTCCAGTAAGTCTACTTCTAATATAAATATATATACACCACAGTTACCTACATTATATTTTTAGCATATACCTATATAGTGATTCCATATGCTGTTTTTGTTCTCTTTCTATTTTTAAAGAAAAAAAAATGCCCGTAAATATGTAAATATTGCATTAGAGAAAAGAAGGGTTATGTAAATATAAATTATTTCCTGCGGCGAATCTGTATAAAAATGGTGGTCTTAAGAAAGCTGTATGTGTAAATATAAAAGGATATTCAAGTATATATGAAGTTATATTAAAAATAAAAAAGGCATACCCTGACCAGGAGCACATGTGCTTTTCAAAAGGCAGAGCGCCATCTGGTGGAACAGAAACTAACTATTCATTGATTTAGCCTGTTCCCTGATATTTGGCCAACCCAAATTTTTGGTAAATCAAGGCCAAATATAATGGAACAGGCTAAATCAATGTTTAGTTGATTTCTGTTCCACCAGATGGCGCTCTGCCTTATGAAAAGCACATGTGCTCCTGGTCAGGATATGCCTTTTTTAATTTTAATATCAATATCTGACCTTTTTATTAATTTATTTTTATATTGTTTTTTCATGAAGTTATATTTATATTGATATGATTAATATTGATCCAAAATATGTCTTTATTTTAATATATGAAGGGTGCTGAAGAGAGTTATATTTGTCAAAATTAAATATTTATCTTTTATGGTGTGTGAGATTTGAGGCAACCAATAAATAGAAATCACGACCAATATCGATTTATTTATATTGCTATGTGGAAAATTAAAGAAAGACAAACTTCGGGACAACACAGCAATTTATTTTAGCCAAAGAACAAACTATGAATGATAAACAAATGATAAGTAATGAGGGAAGTTTATAGAATAGCAAAATATAAACATAAAAAATGATATTATGTTAATAAAATAATAATAATTTGTTACAATATGGTGTTTATTCCCCAATTTTTGGCTTTCTCGTATCTTAGCGCCATATAATGACGCATGCGTACCTCATTCTCTTTCGATCGCTGTTACGTGCACACAGCGAGGATGAGGTTGCACAGACTTGGCCGTTCTTTCCCAGTTCCGAAATAATTTCATTTGGTGCAGGTCAAAAAGAAACATTTGTGTTTAAATACTTTCATCTCATATATATCTATTAAGATTAGAATTATTTTTGTGTTTTGTTGTTGAAAAGAGGTGCAGTCGTGGAAAAGTAAAGATAATTATTTACCTTTCAAGTAGATTTTATTTTGAATCACTTGAAGCAATTTACACATAAAATTATTTATCACAGGAATATAGAATTTATATAATGAATTCTATAATCGTGATTTTAATTAGAAAAGGTAGGGTTAACTATACATATTTACAACAATAATAATTAAAAGTGGTATGTTTTTGAATCTATGGTCAAATATGTAAAACAGTCAATGAATGAAAATAAAATATATGTTTTTTAAAAAAATAAAATAATTGTATTTTAGATTATATAATATATATATAAAGACATGGTCGCCTCTCCCGTCAAATCCCATTAGCCCGAAACCATGGTCTCTAGGTGATCGCTTTTCAGTTTTCCAAAGCTGGTGTTGTGGCTTTGTCACCGACCTGAGGCCGCTAGTTTGCGGCGACGGTCACTAGATAGCGTCTAGTTTTGACGTCTATTTTGAATGGAGAGGCTACCTTTGTCCTTTTTAGATCAATATCCTCACGGCAAAATTTCCATCTATATCTTCAATTGTCGTTAAATTTTGCTATTTTTATTCGAAAAGTTTAATTTAGTCGATATTTAGTGTATATTATTAAAAATTAAAAAAAGGCATATCCTGACCACATTCACATGAACTGGTTGGTTAGCCAAATATCAGGCAACATGTTAAATCAACGTTTAGTTGATTTCTGTTCCACTGGATGGCGCTCTGTCATCTAAAAAAAGCACATGTGTTCCTGTTCAGGATATGCCTTCTTTATTTTTAATATATAAAAATAGTTTGCTAAAGCTGGTGTTGTGGCTTTGTCACCGACCAGAGGCTGCTAGAGTACGGCGACGGTCAATAGATGGCGTCTAGCTTTGACGTCTATTTTGACGGGAGAGGCGACTTTTGTCTTTTTAGATCAATATCCTCCCGGCAAATTTCCACATATGTATATTAAAAATAAAGAAGACATTTTCTGACCACAGGCATATGTACTATTTAGCTTGCTCCGTGATATTTGGCCAACCCAAATTTTAATATCAACACCTGACCCACTTATCTTTTATTTTTTTTCTATTGGTTTTTCATATATATATATACATATTCGCTAGAAGAACCAGGGATGGAACACAAGTGAGATCTTGTAGAGCACTAATTGATGGACATGTGGTCAGCAGAAAAGAGAGAGAGAGAGAGAGGGGCAGAAGAACAAGACAAATGAGAGCTATGAGACAGAAGATAATTGCATCTAATCCATCCTCCCGGGATATGATGGCCATGATAAATGGCTCACGTGATTATATTAAGGCATTTCCCGTTAATATCCTATTGTAGGCCTTATTGACTTCTCGATCCATAGAAATACTGCCATATTCTCCTTCCCCAGGGAGAGCTATTCAGGACTACCGTCTTCCTTGTTTCGTCCTTCTCGTGGTTCTCTCTGGCAGAATGATTGTTTAGCCAACCTATTAAATATGAAAAAGGCATCTTATTATCGTGCAACTGAAAGTTGCTGATGGCTTGTGCCATCTATCGGAATAAATATCAACTATTCTCGTTGATTTTATAATTATTCCAGAATTGGCCAAATATCCATTCGTGATTAATCAAGAAAAGCTAACCACGGACGCGTTTCGGGATGTTGGCCCTCATCAGGTTGTGGTGCAAGCTGTACCTCAACGACCAAAAAAACTGGTCATTCAGGCATCCTGAAAAGTTCCCCTTTTCAGTTACACGATAAGGAGATGTCTTTTTCATAATTTATGCACCTTATCCCAGTACAATATCACATTTGTACTATTTTTTTCCACCTATAAAATGTTTGAGAATTTAGTAGAAAAGTGAAATTGTATTGAAAAAAGGAATGAAATTAAAAAAGGAATATCCTAATGGTATAATTAAAAGTTATTGATAGTTTTCTCCATCTCTCTCTATTGGAATATCAACAACTAATCGTTTATTGAATTAATAATTTATTTTTGAGAAATCAACGATCAGTTGATATTTATTCCGATAGAGGGCGAAGGCAATCAACAACCTTTAGTTGCAAGACCAGGAGATGCCTTTTATATATTGATTTGACTTTATTATTAAAAGTAGAAGTGATGGTAACGATTGGAATGCATTTTGTCAGAAACCATTTGGTGTTTATCATAGACTAATTTGTTTGAATATATATATGGTAATTTAAACCAACAACCCTATATTGTATAATACTTATAACATGATTGTCATGTTGTATATAGAAACACATCTATAAATAATTATACGCATGATTGACATGTGTCATTGCATCACCATATGTAATGTACTTTGTACAAACTGAGGATAAATAAATAAAACTATGTAATAGATTAAGAGCTGAGTTAAAGCAAGATTGAGAAGTTCAAAAACGTCTAAAATCGAGAAAGAAATCCGACAACCTTAAAAAGGAATGTGGCAGCCCGTTGCCATTAAGGTCAAAGGGTGCAGAATGCCGCAGACGTTCAAAGTCCAAATTCTCACATCTCCCCCCCCCCCCCCCCCCCCCCCCCCCCCCTCCTCGGGAATGGTATATTAAAACCTCGGGTTTTCGCTGAACTTAGACAGTCACTTCACCGTCGGCGTGAGCCCTTGTTGGTTGCAGCCAGGTCCACCTCATCGACCATGTAAAACAGTAAGATCTCTTTAAATCTCCATCTTGCTCTTAGCTCGACTCCTATCTGTTCATGGAACTTTCCTACTACAACTGCGTCTCTTCGTTTTGGTTATCCTGTCGGCTTTAACTGTGATGAGATCCTGTCGACTCTCGCTATAGCTGTGGTAACCGTGGGTCAAACCAGTAGTAGCCGAGGGACAGTCAGGGCGTGGAGAGTTTTCCAGTACCTCTCTGCACCTTGGAAGACCTTTAAAAGTTCTCACAGAGTACAGGCAGTCGTGGTCGAGGCAGAGTGGAAAGCTTGGGAATGTCCACACACAAAAAACGAAGAGACACAGTTGTAGTAGGAAAGTTCCATGAACAGATAGGAGTCGAGCTAAGAGCAAGATGGAGATTTAAAGAGATCTTACTGTTTTACATGGTCGATGAGGTGGACCTGGCTGCAACCAACAAGGGCTCACGCCGACGGTGAAGTGACTGTCTAAGTTCAGCGAAAACCCGAGGTTTTAATATACCATTCCCGAGGAGGGGGGGGGGGGGGGAGAGATGTGAGAATTTGGACTTTGAACGTCTGCGGCATTCTGCACCCTTTGACCTTAATGGCAACGGGCTGCCACATTCCTTTTTAAGGTTGTCGGATTTCTCTCTCGATTTTAGACGTTTTTGAACTTCTCAATTTTGCTTTAACTCAGCTCTTAATCTATTACATAGTTTTATTTTTTTATCCTCAGTTTGTACAAAGTACATTACATATGGTGATGCAATGACACATGTCAATCATGCGTATAATTATTTATAGATGTGTTTCTATATACAACATGACAATCTTGTTATAAGTATTATACAATATAGGGTTGTTGGTTTAAATTACCATATATATAAACTTCTCTATTTTTTATTACTTTTTTTTTTCGCATTTATTCAATGATAATTAAAATCCAGTCTATTTGAATATAGACTCATTCAATTTTGATATACATACTATTTGCATATAAGCTCATTACACATTGATATATATATATGTGATATTTTAAGAATAATAAAATACCTGTGTAAATACTCACCACCCCTTCTTACACCCCCTACTCTAATATTGACTTTCAATCATTGTACCCAATCCTCCTTTAATCCATTAACTTTGTATGTATCGTTTTGGTGTGTTCAAATAAATACAAAGGTACATCTAGAGAGAACGTAGCAACTAAAACTAAACTACCGAAACCAAAACCTGAGATCAATCGCCAGACACCGCGGCGCGACGCCCGATGACGTAACGCTTGAGCATATAAAAATGGCTTGCCCCGCAGCCAATCAGAGTTAGTCAGGAGTTAGTCAGTTTAGTGTTGCAACATAGCAGACAGCAGCAGCAGACAGTTCGTTAGTAGGTGGCCCGCCGGCCGCAACTGGTCGCTGCGTTCTCTCTCTCTGATGCCTCGGGTTCCCCTTTGAGTCGTCTCTGTGTGCTTTACCACTCACCACCATCACGACTGCGCAATCACCATCTTTCCCCACGCCTCAATACAGCAAACCAAAATACCACAGCAAAGGAATAAAGTCGACAGCATACCACAGAGAGTCGACAGGATTCGACATATATATATATGCTATTTGCTTTAAATGATCATTACACATTGATATATATTAAAAATGGCATATTCTGACCAGGAGCACATGTGCTTTACAGAAGACAGAGCGCCATCTGGTGGAACAGAAATCAACTAAACATTGATTTAGCCTGTTCCCTGATATTTGGCCAACCCAATTTCTTGATAAATCAAGACATTGATATATATATATATGCTATTTGCTTAAAATGCTCATTACACATTGATATATATATATATGCTATTTGCATAAAATTCTCAGTATCTTTTCGTTAGAAGCTATTTGCATAAGAGCTCATTAAATTTTGTTGTGTCACCTATTTGCATATGCTCTCACTCAAGTTTGAACTTTTACTCTAAATGCTGTTTTCCTAAGGCTTATTCAATTTAGATATGCGTGATATTTGCATACAATCTTAATACATTTTTCTATACCTGCTCGCATGCTATTTTCACACTGACAAATAGCTTAATAATTTTAACTATGCAGCTTATCTGCATATGGGCTAATTAAAACTTGCTATAAATGTTATATGTAGTAACACCATCACGTAGATTTATGATCTTGGAACGCTCTACGTGCAACGAACCTTCAATCTTATATGACAAGCAAATAAACCAAGGGATAAATTGAATTGACAGAAATTGAGTTTTACCACCACTACTCTCTCAATATTAGATTTAAACTCGGGTGTATGGAATTTCGGAATTGTTTTGACTTAAAAATTCCAATATTTCACACAAACTTACTTTAAGTTAGCAATCTAATAAATTTATGATTCTTTTTTTTTTAATCTACAGAGAGCGAGAGAAAACCTGTCTAGAAACTCTGTTATAATTCGTGATAATCTTTTTTTGAAGAATTCTTATTTTTTTATATGGGTGAAGGAATGGTATAAATTGTGGGATTCCGACCCTTACGACCCAGGATCGAATCCCTATATATACAATCGACTCTCGATAATTTGAAACTCAAGGAACCAGAGAAATATTTCAATTTATCAAGAGTTCGAAATAACAGGAGTAATAAACTGGCGAAACCGCTGGGAGGGTTCACCACTGATGAACCAGGCCCTCCCTTTAATTTTTCCATCGCAGTAAGGACAGTAGAAATTGTTTTATTTTAAAAAAGAATATTACGCCTCTAAAATAGTTTTATAATTTGATAATAGATGGCGCTTTAGTACATCATAACAGGAGTTTAAACAACTAAGAGAAAGGGAAGGAAAAAATCAAGTAAACAAGAGTTTGAGGTTTTGGCAGTTTCGGGATATACATACTATGTTGATATAAGAATAAATAAGTGACTTACCGCAAGTTTTTGAAGTAGTAAATTTATTGGGAGGTAAAAAGCCAAACTGTTTAGCGACATCTTTTTTAAATTGTCCATTGAATCACACGCTGGCCAAATACCCACTTTTGATTAATCAAGAAAATCTAATCACATAGAATGGGTATTTGGCCAATTCTGGAATAATTAAAAATCAGCTATTAGTTGATATTTATTCCGATAGATGGCGCCAACTATCAGCAACTTTCATTTGCACGATAAGGAGATGCCTTTATTTTATTTATTTTTTATTCATGCACCTTATCCCATTACAATATCACATTTGTATTATTTTTTTTTCACTTGGAAAACTATTCAACGCAATTAGAAATAATAATAAAAACAACTTTCTATTGCCTTTACTAATTAAAAAAAACTTATTTTAGATTGAAATAAAATATTTGAGAGCTTGTAAAAGACAACCTTCTCACCTTATATATATCTCTTTCTCATTTTTATCTATTTATTCATATATTTATCATTATATAATCATATTTATTCATATTTATTCTGTATTTAACCTTATATAATCTTATATGGACATTAATATAAAGTAGTTTCAATCTCTCTCTAAAAAAGTATAATTTGTTTACTTTCCCAATAAAACGCGGTTGTATGGGGAAGCAACATTACCAGGCGTGGTCTACCATATAACACCGTCTGAAATGGAGGTATATAAACTCCCATGTCGGACTTAAGCCTACATTGGCGAAATATCAAGAACATTCAGACCAGACTGACGTGCAGAAATAATGCATTGGCAGAAAATATCCTAATTATGCCAGTATTTACAAACAAAAGGCCAAAAAACTGGCTTTAAATTCGAAAAATTCTTCATTCTAAAATCCTAAAAATAAACATCAATGACTAATCATAGAATAAATATTGGTATATTTTTATGTTATCCCTAGTACACGTGGTACAGGTCATGATAATCATGGTGGGTAGAAGTTGACTACTGCTTTTACTGTAAGTGCACCACACGTATACACATGTGAAAAGCAGTTTGACTTTGCCCGTACAAGAGCCCCATTGGTTACTCCTACTCGCTGGTAGGGTTGGATTTTTGCAAGAATAGGAGGCCATTGGGGAATATATATATATTTTTTATCAGGAAAAAAGTGCCCAAGGCGGGATTAGATCCTGGGTCGTAGCGGTCAAAACCAAAGGTTTAGAACATCCCCCCCCCCCCTTTCCACCAAACCCCCATTTAAAAATATAAAACTCGTCAATCTTAAATGGCAAATTAAGTAAAAAGGCTTTTCCTGATCTTTCAACTAAAAGTTGCTGATGGCTTGCACCATCTATCGGAATAAATATCAACTATTCGATGATTTTTAATTATTCCATAATTGGACAAGTGTACTTTCTTGATTAATCAAGAAAAGCTAACCGCGTGTCGGGCTGTTGTTCCTTATAATGTTATAGATCTATATCAATTTGTAAATAGAAGAGAGAATTATCATAGGTTTAACTATTTTTGTAAATATATTTATGTTTTTCTTTCTAACCTGAAAGGTTTAGGTTTCTAACATATATTATTGTTTCTCTTTTTTATTTTTAATTACCTTTTCTTGTATAATATGTTTATAACTATGAAAAAGGCATCTCCTTATCATGCAACTGAAAGTTACTGATGGCTTGCGCCATCTATCGGAATAAATATCAACTATTCTCGTTCATTTTTAATTATTCCAGAATTGGCCAAATACCCATTCTTGATTAATCAAGAAAAGCTAACCACGGACGCGTTTCGGGCTATTGGCCCTCATCAGCGTGGTTATAACTGCGTCTGTTCAAAAAATGTAAATCGACGCAATTATCCCTAGCCGGGATATCGCGTTTTGTATGTTGAAATAAATAAATGAGTGTAGTGCAAGCTTTACCTTAACGACCTAAAAAGATGGTTTTTGGGCTATTTTGGAAAATCATGAAGCAGGTATTTAGGTTGAAAAGGCTTGAGAACGACAATGTGAAAAATAGTAAAAAAGTGAATTTTACTGGGATCAGATAGATGAATTGAGAATGAAGGCATCTCCTGATTGTATAAATAACTTGGCTTTCACCATCAGTAATTACAAATCAACGCTTAGTTCATATTTATTCCGATAGATGGCGGATTACCTTCGTACTATTTCCACATATATGGTCATTTTTTACTGACCGATATTTAAATGCATTTTCTGTGGATCAGGAATAACAATGGAGATGTTGCACTACTTATTTGATTGTGCTGCTCTGTCTGAGGAAAGACGATTCATTTCCGGCACTAATTAATGAAATATCAAAGAATAGGTATATAGCGGTGGCGATATTTGGATTCCACAAGATTATATCCCTGAAAAAGGCCACACAGTGTTCTCCCCATCCCTTGTGAACTGGCGAATCCTGTATAGGGCGAGAGGTCCTAAATAAAGGCTTTTGTTGTTGTTGTTGTGTGTACTGACCGACATTTAAGCCTGTTATCATTGTCAAGGTGAAACGTGTTAAAGCAATCTTTAAAATGAAGGCAGTGGGCCACTGACGGTCTGTAAATTATCTTACCACATATGTTTTTTTATTCCTAGTACACGTGGTATAGGTCATGATAATCATGGTGGTATTTTGCGACTGTTTATACTGAGATTGTACTAAATGTATAAAACAATTCAACTTTTGCACTTACGAAAGTGCCAGAGCCACCGTTTGGTTACTTTGCACTCGCTGGTGGGTTTAGAATACACCTATCCCCCGATTTACACGGTACTTGTTTTACACGTTTTCGCATTTACACGGTTTTCCAAATCAGTTTTTTTTTTTTGTTTTTATCGCACTATACTAAATGCTACTGTGATTGAACACATGCGCTGTGTACACATCTCACGAGGAATCCCGAGTTTATGTGCTGACTACATATTTTAACCTGTCAATGCATTTTATTTTTATTTCTGTGTACACCTATCCCCCGATTTACCCGTTTTTCTCAGGAACGTATCTACCGTGTAAATCGGGGGATAGGTGTATTGAAAAATATATAATTCTATACCACAATATATAAACTACCAACCTGCAATTTACAATATTTACTTCATAGAAACAATGGAATCTCAAGTACACAATATTCTCTACACAAATATGCATATAGGACTCCCAGAACAATATAAAACTTTAATTCAGCCATCAATAGAGGTTTGTGGGATGGTTGCGTGATGTGTTGGTGTGGCTTGTGGAAAGGCCGCAGATAAAATTATAATTAAAATTAATTTATTTAAAGCCAGAAATATATATAGAGAAAAGAAGTAACGCTTGTTGTAACGACCGTTGGGATCAAGCCTTCTTGTTTACCGCCAGTGGCCAGTAAAAGTCTCGGATGACGTCCCGCGCGCATGCGTAGTCAGGTTGACGCCCGCGGTTGCCGAGGCCGTTAAACTGCCCGTGTGTGTAGTGGAGCTTTGTCCCAGTTCGCGCTCGCTGAAGCAAAGTGTGGTCGCCACAGGTTCATAACCCTAGTTTATAAATCCCATTCAACAATAATATTTGTGATGCATTAGCGCGCCATCTGTTATGAATAATTTAAACTATTTTTAACACGTATGTTTCTTTTAAAAATAAATCATTTTTATATAATGCCCTTACTACAAGTCTAAAATAATGGAAGGGTTCACCACTGATGAGCCAGGCCCTCCCATTATTTTAGCATTGTAGTAAGGACAGTAGAAAAATGATTTATTTTTTAAAAGAACCATACGCGTTAAAATAGTCCAAATTTTCAATAATATTTATACTGTAGAAAAATTATTTTAGTGTAGGTTGAGGAATTATATAAACTTTAAAAATAAAAAACCCATTATCCTTTTATTTCTCTATATTTCGGCAATCTGAAAAAATTGACAATAACATCACATTGTGGTTTTTTACCTTGAAAATGCCAGCAGTAAATTCCCGAAATATCGGTAAACTGAAATAAAAGAAAGTTGAGAGCTTATCAACTGAGTTTAATATTATTTATATGCAAATATTTTCACAAAGTCAGATAACAACATTTTAGTTGCACGATCAGGAGAGGTTCTTCATTAATCTACCTGATCCCAGTTCACTTTTGTATTATTTACATATATATTTGCATATATAAGTATTGCCTAAGATTTACCAGGTAGTTAAATTATCAAATAAAGGGTGAATGTTTTTCTTAAGCTATAGAAACCTGTAAATAAAAATACAAGATAGAGAAATAACAAGATGGCGGACCCTAATTGAACTTTACTCGATGTATTAGATTGTATATATATACAATAATTACATTTAAATTTACATATCCCCCTTTTTTATTCTATTTTTCTTCAATTTCATTCAACTTGAATGTTTTATAAAAATTCTAGGTCAATTATCGTATAGAAGCCATGAAGAAGACGGCTTGGACTTCAGGTGGTTTATTTTCCATAATTACATATTTCCCGTACTATGCAACAATCTATTCATCCCACCGCTGCCATCATGTAAATATAACTTATATATACCGTTGTAATTTAGTTAAGTTCAAACACAATCTCTTAAGGATCCAAATAATTAATTATTATATTTTACATTACCAGAGAAACTATAACTAACTACATAAAAATTATAATCTTATGTTTTATCTTGAAGATAGAGGCTGCTTGGCCGGCATTTATATTTCTTTAAAAATAGACACTTCGTCCAATTAAAGTTTTATTTTCTCAACGTTTCAACAAAAAATATTTTGTCTTCGTAAAGAAAAATAAAAATGAAGCATTTGGCACACACAAGGCGTTAAATATTATTCTTAAAATTTGAAAATAAATTTTTAACGCCTTGCCAAATGCTTCATATTTATTTCTCCTGACGTAGATAAAAGATTTTTGTTGAAACGTTAAGAAAAATAAAACTTTAACCTGCCGAAGTGTCTATTTTTTTTAAGACCTATGTTTCATATTACATTTCATATCACATTACATATCACATTACATTATTATTGTGACTTTAGAATAATTACATTTATATTACAGTTATTTTAAGTTGGGCTTACAAAGCGATTCCTACTTGGTGTTTTAGCTCAAAAACATCCTTGATGATGAGAGGCGGTCTTTCCTTCGAAATATTGGAATAATAAATATTTTGCAATCCAATATATGTATTTCACCAATTATATATGACAATCATAAGCCGCATTATATTGTATTACATATATATATGTTAGATAATAAAAAAGCATATATTGGATTGAATCAAAGATTTATTTTCCAATATTTCGGCTGGCTGAACACTAACCTTTATCAAGGCATTACATTTTTGTATAAACCATATAACGTTCAGCCAGCCGAAA
The DNA here is from genome assembly GCA_030710605.1 of Cordylochernes scorpioides. Classification (NCBI taxonomy): domain Eukaryota; kingdom Metazoa; phylum Arthropoda; class Arachnida; order Pseudoscorpiones; family Chernetidae; genus Cordylochernes; species Cordylochernes scorpioides. Next base: position 67,526,992 of record CP092880.1, read on the forward strand.
TATTGGCAAATAAATCTTTTATCAAATCCAATATATGCATTTTTATTATCTAATGATTTAAATATGGATTTCTCTATTTACATTCTTTGAACAATATATATATATATATTATATAATCTAAAATGCAATTTATATTATTTTTTAAAACATATATTTTATTTTCATTCATTGACTGTTCTACATTTTTTGACCATAGATTTAGAACATAACACTTTAAATATTGTTGTAAATATGTATAGAGTTGAACCTAACTATTTTTTTAATTCACGAATATAGAGAATTCATTTTATAAATTCTATATTACTGTGAAAAATAATTTTACGTGTAATTTCCTTCAAGTAATTCAAAATAAAAACTACCTGATGAGTAAATAATTTAATTCCTATTTTCACGACTGCACCTTCAATTCTATCTTTTCAACAACAAAACAAAATATTCATAACATATATATGTAAAATGGCTAAAAATTTGCTCTAAGACTCGAGAGCGTTTACATTTTATCTGAGTAGCAGTGAGGGCAATTTCAATTAGAGAGAAAAGGAATAAATTAACAAATTTAAATATTCTCTCGCCATCGATTGGTCGCATTTTTTCTTTCTCCGAGAGAGAGAGAGAGTTAATTTGAATTCAACTGAATTTTTATTGGGGGAAATCTCTTTGAAAGATTTCTTACTTTTTGACCTTTTCTCTTCTCCTCTATTACATATTTCCTTAATAGTTTAATAAAAAAATATATTTTTAAACAATTTTTGTTGTAAATTTTTTTCTTATTAGGGAATTTTTTCACTTATACCAGGTACACGTGTAATTGGCCATGATAATCATGGTGTGTAGTTGGAAACTGTATGTGTGCCACATGTTTACACATGTAGAAATGTTTAAAATTTGTGCTTACATGAATCCTTGCAACACACACACACACAAAGCCTTTATTAGGGACATACCCCATACAGAATCTCCCAATTGGGTAAGGTAATAATCATCTTGTGTTATTTACATAGGTAGTAAACTGGCTTTACTCTTCGTCTCAAAGTCATTCAATTGTTGACTGGTCCTTACATAATGATGATCTAAATAATTTACAGTAAGCTATTGCCTTAGATTTGTTTGCTGATATTTTTGAAAGCAATACGTAGGGTGAAATGTTGGTATATTTAATTTGCTGATATAGGGCCTTCCTTTCTTCATTAAGGGCTGTACTATGAATCGTTGCAAGAATTATTATGTGAATCCATAAATTTACAAACTCTATAAATAAAGGACTGGGTTTCATTAATAAAAAACAAAACATATTAAGGTAATCAATCAAATCGAGGAATAAAAAAACTTTTCGACAAACCCTCGACAACATGATTATCGATATTGTCTATTGACGTTTACAATAAGGTTGGTCCATAGTCAAAAATAATTCTTTCTAATAAAAACACTCACTGACAAAATATAAACAAAAATCGTTAAGGCAGTATACTAATTATCGCAAGTGATTTGTGCAAATCAATAAGCTAAGTGTTCCATTCTAATCTTTCCCATTATAACGCCAAGGGAAGTTATAAATTATGCAATCTATGTGTGTTTATATTTTTACCCATCAATATAATTGGGGGAACACAACATCTGGACCTGGCAGGTCTATTGACGGATTTATTGTCAAGCACATGTGCGTAAATTGGTTTTTGATTTGCATATAGCGTTTATTTATGTGAATAGGGCATATACATAGTGTGTAAATATGTTGTTATTCGATTTGTATATATCGTTTATTTATGTGAATAGGGCATATACATAGTGTGTAAATATGTTGTTATTCGATTTGCATATATCGTTTATTTATGCGAATAGGGCATATAAATAGTGTGTAAATATGTTGTTATTCGATTTGCATATATCGTTTATTTATATGAATATGGCATATATACATAGTGTGTAAATACGTTGTTATTCAATTTGCATATAGCGTTTATTTATGTGAACATGGAATACAAATAGTGTGTGAATAAGTTGTTATTCGATTTTCATATAGCGTTTATTTATGTGAACATAGAATATAAATAGTGTGTGAATATGTTGTTATTCGATTTGCATATAGCGTTTATTTATGTGAATATGGCATATAAATAGTGTGTAAATATGTTTTTATTCAATTTGCATATAACGTTTGTTTTGTAAATATGGCATATCAAATATGTAAATAGGTTGGTTTTAAACTTACATATAGCGGCTATTTATTTACATATGGTATATATGAGTATGTAAAAATGTTGGTTTTAATTCGCATATAGCCGATGTATAAAGATGTAATATGCGAAGTGTATGTAAATACGTTGGATATTGATTTGCATATAGTCGGTGATCATATTTGAATATGGTAATAGGATATGTATATATATCTACGGGTTTATGTACTAGAAGAAAAAAATGGCCGGTAATTTTCAAAGAATTGTATCAAACTAAACGCGTGACGTGTAATTTTATTTTAAAAAATCAATTATTAACAATAGATATTTTTGTTATCAAAAAATGTATTGAGGGTAAGAGAGTAAGGTATGTATGATAATATATTTTGTATATGTTGATGTTGGCATATATAGACTCATGAAAACAACTTAAGGAAGTTGTTCCTTTTAACATAAATATCAATAAATATAGAATAAAGATCAACTAATTATTGATTTTATTTGAAATATCCGTGGTTATAGCTTTTCTTGATTGATCAAGAAAGGGCATTTGGTCAATTTTGGAATTATAATAAAAATTAACGATTAGTTGATATTTTAAACAAATAAATTTACTGGCAATGCGTTTCTTTTAAACATCATCAAATATTATCTCTACAGACCTTACTGCACCTCAGCGGTTTCGCCAAATTAATCTCTAGACCGCCTTGGCGAAACCGCTGAGAGGGTTCACTACTGATGAGCCAAGCTCTCTCATTCAATAACTCATATCATTGCAGTAAGGTCTGTAGAGATAATATTTGATGATGTTTATAAGAAACGCATTGCCAGTAAATTTATTTGTTTAAAATTTTAACGATAGAGATACAATTAAATTTAATTTATTAATATAGATTAGTTGATAATCATTCCGATAGATGGCGCAAACCATCAGCAAATTTTAGTTGCACGATCAGGAAATGTCTTTTTTTTTTAAATTTATCCACCTGATCAAATTACGTTTTCACTGTTATACTAATTTTCACATTGTTATAAATTTTTAGAGTTTTCATGGATTTTCTCATGAAATAAAAGAAATTGAAACTACTTATAATCAAATTTATAGACAAAATGTTTGTCGTAATGAATCAGAATAAATTTTCGGAGATTTTAAAAATATTAAAATAAATAATTTAATTCTATTTTTTTCTCGTTTCAAATATTCAAAATTCACAGAGTTTTTTTTTTAATAAAGATATTTACATTTTTTTGTTTTAAATAAATTCAAAGAACTAGGAAGGAAGAAAGTTTGACAAATAAAATGAATGTTTACAATTTGAAAGGAGAGGGTCAACAGTCAAAAGGAATTGTTTGGTTGCTATCACAGCACGTCATCAAGAATTTTATTCTGCCCAGCTTATTCTCCAGATACTTCTCCCTCCCTCTCCAGACAAATCTAGTTAGTCCTTTCTCCTATTTATTCAAATGGGGAAAATTCTTTAAAGTTTTCACTCTCACAATTCCGTGAATTTTATAAAGTAGATTTATATATATATACTTTACACTTTAAATTTGCATATATAGTTTTATATTATTATAATATTTTCCGTTTATATAAACTAGCATTCATATTTATCACAAAATATAAAATATAGTAAATTAAAAGAGTTTTAAAAATTTACTGGATTTTTCAAAATGATTTATATAGGAAATAAAATTTTGTGATGATTTTTTTCAAACTTACCGAATATTTTCTGTCAAGAGGGTGAATTAGAGAGAATATGTACATATTTCACAAGTTTGAGAAATTAGTTTTAAAAGTTCAATATAAATATTGCTAGAGAGAGAGAGAGAGAGGTGTAAAAAAGATTTTATTTCACTAAATAAATAAAATTTTGTTGCCAATCTATCAACTTTGTAAACTGAATTCAGTAAATTTCAGTAGAGAGAGGTGTCCTTCTATCTGAGTGTAAAGTTTTTGTCATGTCCAATGAAGAGTCTCAGATGTCTCCATACATCTCTGTCACAGCAGCAGCAATGTCCACTATCTTGGGTGTGTAAAGTTGTTGTTGTCGTGTCCAATGAAGAGTCTCAGATGTCTCCATACATCTCTGTCACAGCAGCAGCAATGTCCACTATCTTGGGTGTGTAAAGTTGTTGTTGTCGTGTCCAATAAAGAGCCTCAGATGTCTCCATACATCTCTATCACAGCAGCAGCAATGTCCACTATCTTGGGTGTGTAAAGTTGTTGTTGTCGTGTCCAATAAAGAGCCTCAGATGTCTCCATACATCTCTATCACAGCAGCAGCAATGTCCACTATCTTGGGTGTGTAAAGTTGTTGTTGTCGTGTCCAATAAAGAGCCTCAGATGTCTCCATACATCTCTATCACAGCAGCAGCAATGTCCACTATCTTGGGTGTGTAAAGTTGTTGTTGTCGTGTCCAATAAAGAGCCTCAGATGTCTCCATACATCTCTATCACAGCAGCAGCAATGTCCACTATCTTGGGTGTGTAAAGTTGTTGTTGTCGTGTCCAATAAAGAGCCTCAGATGTCTCCATACATCTCTATCACAGCAGCAGCAATGTCCACTATCTTGGGTGTGTAAAGTTGTTGTTGTCGTGTCCAATAAAGAGCCTCAGATGTCTCCATACATCTCTATCACAGCAGCAGCAATGTCCACTATCTTGGGTGTGTAAAGCTGTTGTTGTCGTGTCCAATGAAGACCCTCAGATTTCTCCATACATCTCTATCACAGCAGCAGCAATGTCCACTATCTTGGGTGTGTAAAGTTGTTGTTGTCGTGTCCAATGAAGAGCCTCAGATGTCTCCATGCATCTCTATCACAGCAATGTTCTCTATCTTAGGTGTGTAAAGTTGTTGTTGTCGTGTCCAATGAAGAGTCTCAGATGTCTCCATGCATCACTATCACAGCAGCAGCAATGTCCTCTATCTTGGGTGTGTAAAGCTGTTGTTGTTGTGTCCAATAAAGAGTCTCAGATGTCTCCATACATCTCTATCACAGCAGCAGCAATGTCCACTATCTTGGGTGTGTAAAGCTGCTGCTCTGGGTCCATGTCAATTTTCTGCAAGACTGCGGCCATTGCTGGGCATGAGAATATGTGAGTAGGTGTTAGTTCCACACCAGGACAGTTTTTACATGTCCTATAGGTTCTTGTGCCATCTGGATGTATTGTCATTCCTTTATAGTGTTTTGTTTTAAGTCTTGTTATAGTTTTTGTCAGTTTTCTCTCAGAGTTTATTTCACATATTTGATCTTTTCTTATTTCTTTTGTTGAATTATGTTGAGTATAATATGATATGAGTATATATAGATGGCGCGCTAGTGCATCATATTATAAATGTTCTAATAAAAGACACAATTTGATATTTGCGGATGAGCGATTGCTCGAAGCATATTATATATTTATAAATGTATGTAATTCTACTGTCCTCAAAGCTTATGTCCATAGTTCTTCTAAAATACCCATTCCAAGAGTCTACCAACAGTATCACTATAAAATGAAGTTCCAAAAATGCAATATAACAGCGGTATGGTAGATTAAACTGGCGAAACCGCTGGGAGGGTTCTACCACTGATGAGTCAGGCCCTCCCATTAATTTTTCCATTGCAGTAAGGGCAGTAGAAATTGTTTAATTTCAAAAAGAAACTTACACCTTTAAAATAGTTTCGAATTTTGATATATGAGTGTTGATGTTGAGTGTAAGTTATTGGTGTAAAAATCATTGGAGTATTTACATATCTGTTGATGGGACATGTGATGTAGGTAGGGATGTTAGCTGGACATAGTGGGACAGTCTTCATGTCTTGGGTACCAGGGATTCACAGACATACTTCACCTGTCCAATCCAGGGTCATCCCTTCCCCGCCACTTTGAGGCAGTTAACAGAGTCTTATTAGTAAAAAACCGTTATTGGTAAAAATAATTATCTCTTTTTTTTTTTTTAATTTGATTTGCAGAATTTTAATCAAAATTCGCTCTTCTATAAATTCAAATCAAGAAACATCAATTACTTCATAACTAGAAAATAGGTATCCGCCTAACGTGTGGGTATATACACTCATAGACAAAACTTAAGGAAGTTGTACCTTTCACAATATATATCGGGACAATAACTCTGAAAGCTATTACAGTGACCTTTATTGGAGACACACAAGATAACCAAGTGTGAACAAAATTGCCTCTGTCTCCTTCAAAAAATCATCAACGGCAACATCAAAGACTTTCCAATTCCTAAGTTTTGTCCAAAGACTTTCTACTTGAGTTTTGTTCGTAAATGTATATGCAATATGAAATATGCAAGTGGCGACATCAAATAATTTCCACATATGTTTTGTCCATGAATATGAAATATGCAAGCAGTCCTGTATATGGAATAATCGAGTTTTTTTAAATGTAAGCCTGTAGAAGATATATTTTCGAGCTTGAAAGCTTGTATTTCAAATAAAAAAGATACTCATGTGGTGGAAATATCTTTACAAATTTTAAAACGTTTCACAATATTATCTTAAATCATTTTTTATTATATCTAGTACACGTAGTACAGGCCATGATAATCATGGTGGGTATTAATTGTCGACTGTTTTTATTGTAAGTATACCACATGTCTATATATGTAAAAAACTTAGTTCAACCTTAGCACTTATAAATGTAAAATGAAAGGATTTAAAAGCACGAATATTTCTTTTATACAAAATACAAACTTCTACTGTCCTTACTACGAGGAAAAAAATATATTGGGAGGGCTTGGCTCATCAGTGGTGAACCCTCCCAGCGGTTTCGCCAATTTAATCCACCAGACCGCTTCTCAGAGCTCTAATACTGTAATGGACAATTCTGCTTATATACGCAGCACTGAAGGTTATAATCTCAGAAATGGTTTTCAAGAAAATTATGGACATAAGCTTATAGGACAGTAGAATTACATTCAAATATTCACTTATAAATTTCACTTATACATTCACTTATAAATTTCACTTATACATTCACTTATAAATTTCACTTATACATTCACTTATAAATTTCACTTATACATTCACTTATAAATTTCACTTATACATTCACTTATAAATTTCACTTATACATTCACTTATAAATTTCACTTATACATTCACTTATAAATTTCACTTATACATTCACTTATAAATTTCACTTATACATTCACTTATAAATTTCACTTATACATTCACTTATAAATTTCACTTATACATTCACTTATAAATTTCACTTATACATTAACTTATAAATTTCACTTATACATTCACTTATAAATGTGCTAGAGCCCCGTTTGGGTACTTGCACTTACCGGTGGTGTAGAATTTGTGCATGAATAGGAGGTCATTGGAGCATTATTTTAGTAAAAAAAAAAGTGCCCAATGCGGGATTCGATCCCGGGTTGGCGTGGCTATCGGATATCCACACTTTACACCACTCGTCCACAGACCTCCCTACCTTAAATCATAAAAGGTAAAAAATTATAATTTTTACTGAACTGCGTGCTTCCTTCAAAATACAGCGCGCCTACGTCACAGTACGACGTGGCATTCGAGGAGCTTCCAACCATCACCACTAGAGGCGCTGTACCTTTCCCTTCACTTCCTGTTATGTCTTCCCTTGTTCTGACTGCTTGCATATCCTCGTGATATATTAAAACTTATATATATTTCAATCTATTCTGCATCTGATTGAACCACCGATCCAACAATTTTGATGAGAAGAAATCTCTCCTTTTTATAGAGAGTGGTATCCTCTAGCATGAGTATGAGTCGACCTATGGCGAGGTTCTACCTTATTTACATACAACATCCTGAAGATAGAGGTTGCCTGGCCGGCATTCATATTTCTATGAAAAATAGACACTTCGACCAGTTAGATTTTTATTTTTATTTTTCTGAACGTTTCGAAAATATCTTATGTTTTCGTCAGGAGCAAACAAAAATTAAAACATGGCTCATCAGTGGTGACCCTCCCAGTGGTTTCGCCAGTTTAATCTACCATACCGCTGTTATATTACATTTTTGGAACTTCCTTTTATAGTGATACTGTTGATAGACTCTTTGAATGGGTATTTTAGAAGAACTATGGACATAAGCTTTGAGAACAGTAGAATTACATACATTTATAAATATATAATATGCTCCGAGCAATCGCTCTTCCGCAAATATCAAATTAAAACATTTGGCAAGGCGTTAAAATTGTTCTGAGATTACAAGGTCGTTCTTTCAACCTCAGAACAATTTTTAACACCTTACCAAATGTTTTAATTTTATTTACTTCTCCTGACGAAGACAAAAGAATTTTGTTGAAACGTTGAGATAAAAAAGCTCTAACTGACCGAAGTGTCTATTTTTTCATAGAAAAATTATATGCAACAGTTACGAACACTAAAATATAAACCAATTAACCTTCAGCCAATCATTAAACAGGAGAAACTAATGATCCACTACCTCATTAATATTCTCATCAAGGTATAATAATTGAGTGGCTTCCAACACTGCATCATTTAGAACTAGGTACTGTAAGACGTGCGGATTTTCCTCCCATATATTGTCTTCAAATGTCTTCACTGCTTGTGAGATACTATCATTATGGATTATTCGTATGCAACACTAGTGAATGGTTATGTACAAATTGATTCGAATAAATTTGCATAATAATAATACGTTATTTTACTATACATGTTATATTGAAATATTATTTCATTTAAAAATATATTTTATATATTCAAATATTCTGTTTAAATCGACCGCCAGGGGTCACGCTTTCTTTATAAATACTCATTGTTGTTCTTCCCCGTTGGTCGGCTCAAAACATTTGTACATTATGTAAATAAGCTTTTCATTTTTTTTTTATTCTTACGCCTTAAGTCAGGCAGTACTTTAATCAAATTATGTTCTTATATATTACTTTAGCTCAATTAAAACAATCTCTCATCAAAACCATTTTTGTTATCATATTTTCAAGATTTTAACCACGACTGCATCACCATTACCATAATTCTCAAAATAATCAAAAATCAAGCAGAAAATCTTTTTATTATATTATATACATATTGTAATATTATAGGTATGGCATTAAAGCACCATCTGTGAATTAAAAAAAAAATAATAAATAGAGATATTGGTTTTTTTTTTTTTTTTTTTGATCAAGAAAACCGATGTCCTATTGTCCTTACTGCAACGAGAAAAATATTGGAAGGTCTTTACTCATCAGTGGTGAACACTCAGCGGTTTTGCCAGATTAATCTATCAGACTGCTCTACTATTGTATTGGACTGTTTTACTTATCTCTACGTCACAAACTTTGATGGAAAATATGGTAAAGGTAATTAAGATTTGACCGAGAATTTCAGATAAATGCCGGTAGAGCTATATAATCAGAGCAGTCCTATTCCAAAAATAATACAAACCCTTGTTAAATAACATTTGAGAGAAAAAATCCATCCAGAGAAGAGTATCTTGTAAAAATATATATTTTAATCTACCAGACGGCTTCTTAGAGCTCTAATACTGTATTGGATCATTCTACTTATACACCTATCACCCGATATACACGGTACTTGTTTTACACGTTTTAGCTTTTACACGGTTTTGCAAATAAGTTTTTTTTATCGCACTATACTAAATGCTACTGTGATTGGACACATGCGCTGTGTACACATCTCACGAGAAATCTCTAGCTTATGTGCTGACTTGCTGCACACGCACACTGTCTGTATTTCTTCGCATAAATATTTCGCGAAAATTTTTAATTTTCGATTTACACGTTTTTCTCAGGAACGTATCTACCGTGTAAATCGGGGGATAGGTGTATATACTACACTGAAGGGTGGAATCTTAGAGAAATGGTATTCAAACAAACTATAGACATAAGCTTTTAGGAAAGTAGAATTATATCTAAATATTTGCATCGAGGAATTCTCTTCCACAAAAACATGTAACGCACTTTTAGACAATATCTTCACAAAGTTTCAGATTTAAACATCAATCAAAAAGAGATTGGTTATTTCCCTTCTTTACAATCTCCGATATTAGATCTCCAGAAAAGAAAAAAACCAATTTTGTTTAAAGGCCCATTATTCTATCATGTGGAATCAATCATTCAATTGAAATAATGTTTAAAAAAAACACTTTTTTTTACGAAAGTAAATAAAAGACATTTTATATTTACCAGAAATGATCAATAAACAACGAACTGTCCTTTTTTTTAAATATCGGATGAAATAAATCGACAAGTTTGGCAAATATTGGGAAAATTTTCTTTTACATAAATTAGGTTTTAAATATCGGTTTATTTAAACATTTTCCCTCCTGAAACCTTTTCCTTTGTTTATATGAAATTGTAACAGGTAAGAGTATCGATTTTTCTTTAAAATGTGAATATTTTAAAAAGGGGTTTTTAAAACGATTTATTACATATATACAAGTATACATGTATGCTAACATTTTATGTTAATATAAGGTTCACTCCAAAGGTTTTTGCAATCACTTATTTTTATTAAAGCTGAAACTTTCAAATTTTCAGAGTTTCTCAAAGTATTCACCCTTAGCACCTATGCAAGATTTCATCGGTGAAAACCAATTATCGAAGCACTTACACCAGTCATCTTCGGGGATGGAATTTACGGCATTGATAAAGGCTTGTAGTGCTTCATCATCAGTGCCAATTTTTTATCCCTTTCAACAATAACTTAACTTTTGGAAATAAAAATAAAGTCACAAGGTGCTAGATCTGGTGAATATGGTGGATAAGGGACTAATTGGACACCAGAGTTGGACACCAGTTACTCTTGTACGATAGGGCACCCAGCTTATTCCCCTGATATAGCCCCTATTATGATTGTTAAAGTACGCAGTACCATATAAAGAAACAAGAGTAATTAAGACCTAGATATTAAAAATATAACAGATGAATAATTTCATATTTTTAACCTTAAATATTGTAATAATCGAAAATACACTCATGGACAAACTTAAGGAAATAAAAATTCTTTGATGTCGCTGATCGTCTGTCTTTTTTTTTTTTGAAGGAGACAGAGGCAATATTGTTCACACTTAGTTATCTCGTATGTCTTCAATAAAGGTCACTGTAATATCTTTCAGAGTTATTGTCTTAATACATGCTAATATGTACAACTTCCTTAAGTTTTGTCCATGAGTGTATATAAATAAACATATAAACATTTCAACTCTTCCGATATAATAAATAAAGCCACGAATGTTTTTATCAAAATCAAACGAAACCAAAACTTTCAATTGTCCTCACTGCAATGATAACAGTAGGAGGGCTTGGCTCATCATTGGTGGAACCTGTAATATGTTTTATTTATTATTTTTATTGAAGAAATATATTTTAAACTGGCGAAGGCTGGGAGGGTTCACAACTGATGAGCCAGGCCCTCCCATTAATTTTTCCATCGCAGTAAGGGCAGTAGAAATTGTTTAATTTCAAAAAGAATTTTAAACGTCTAAAATAGTTTCGAATTTTCATAACAGATGGCGCGCTAGTGAATCATAAAGATATATCTTTATAAAAGACTTATTTATTTAATCAACAAAGTGCAACATACCAAATATTATAAATCTACTAGACTTATTTTACATAAAAAAAACAATAATAACATTGGTCAATGGTCAAATCTATTTAAAATATTTATATTATATTACAGAATCTTTGTAGCGGTTTCGCCAATTTAATCCACCAGACCACACATACTTGTGATAATCTGTATATAGCAATATGTAACCCCACCACCATCTATGAAATGTATCGTCAAAAGATTTAATAAAAGTTAGGCTTCGCGAAAAGGGAATAACAATTAACAGGATTGCATCATCCAGGAAGTAAAGGTCACTGCCCTGGACCCATAAAACTTAAGTTCAAAGACCTTCTTCTTCCTGGAAGATTGCAATCATGGCGACAATGGAGGTACTAAGCCAATCACAGTTAAGCATGACAAATAAACAACCAATCACCTTTAAGCATGACCAACTGATAGCGAATCATCAGAGAGCACGTGGAAGGATCTCCACCAATGAGAAGTCGAGAGAGTTAATGACGATGATCTCGGACAAGAAGTAAAAAAAGAGTGTAGGTGACCGTGCTAGAAGCAAGGTGTGCTCAACATAGACTCCAACAAAGGTAGTGTCCGCTCCATCATGTGAAAGGCAAAGTACCTCCTCCAGTCTTATCACTCTCCTTTTCGCAAGGTCTATTTTCTATCCCATCCAGGTGTGCTCGTTCTTCCCCTGTGGAAAACCACCATTCGACCTAGACTGCGCCATCAATCACCAATCCAATCAAATCCACCCAACCACACAATTCACCACCAATTCAACATAATCCGACATAGGATTCAACAATTCACCAGGATTCAAACGGGTTATTATAGTGAGAGAGAGAGTCGACAGGATTCAACCTGAATATTATATACATGTGACAATATAGTGGTAAATGTGGTGAGGAGAGAAAAATCACACGACGAGTTGTTAGAGGCAAAATCCAGGCAGTCACCCGAGAGAGAAAGTGGTGGCGAGTGAGACGTTATCTGCTGAACGACTGTTTTTTTTCCCTGTGTACACAAGCGGGGCTAACAAAAGATAAGCGCCAGGTGGTGACGCCCCCCTCAGGAATGTGACCAAAAAATGGTCGTAAGTTAGTTTTCTTAGCTTTAGCTGCCCATCTCTCTCTCGTTGGCTGTTGGATTGTTTTATTAATCCTGGAAGAGCATATATTATGACATATGGCCCCCGTTGAAGAAGGCTGAACATGGTTTAAGTATATTTAAAGCTGGAGAAGCCAGGAATAGAGAAAATAATTTTACAATTAAAATTAGTTAAGGTAATGGTGACATAGTTTTATGTAAATAAAATACTGTATAGTACACAAGTAAATATTATTTACAAGCAGTTTTACAACACCGGAGAGTTTGACATTTATGGGAGATTTTGAAAATATCAAGGTTATAAAAGGCTATATACAAATTAATTTTATGTGTAGGTTAATATGGTACAGAGTGTAGGTATGGACAATCATAGCTATGTACAATATGGATACGTGAATGAGGAGGTGAAGAGAAAGAAAAGGTGGAAAGTAAGAGAGCTCTAAAGTAAGTGGTTCAACATTCTAAAATGAACAAAGGAAGCCATTAGAAAGAGGCTGGAGCAAATAGTCATCTCTGCAGCATTCGTCAACAAAACGTATTGAGACATTTTACAGAGATGCTTTAGAATGAAGAAGATTGATTAGGCAGACAACTTATGTGCGGTTCTCTTGATGACACTAAAATTAATAAATTTAACAAATAATGGACATGCACGTACGTGAAAAAGACCTTCGGGGTCGAGTGAGAAAAAAAAAGTGAACCTTTGCGGTCAATTGACAAAAATAAGACCTCTGAGGTCGAATGGTTGAAAAAAAAAAGCCTTGACTTTCAGAACCTAAGTTTCAATGTAGGAATAGATACACTGCAGAAAGACTGAGAGGTTCAGCGAAAATTTGGTCATTGGTTCATAAAAACATAAGTTGATGTACGAAAAATTAAAGAACAAGAGTTTTTTTTTTTTTTCAAGAGCGATGGTATAAGATAAGAAAAATTTTCGAGAGAACATGTTATTGAGAATAAAATAAGGCATTGTAAGCTTGAAAGCTTGTAGCATATTATGGTTTTAAAATTGATATGAGATAAGTTATTTAGAGCATGAACTGTGCTAAAAGTGGGCTAACATGGATGTGATATATATATAACAAGCAAAAATGTAAACGGATGAAATCACAATAAAGTTAAACACTCACTGTTGATGGGCTTCTGTTGGACTTCGAAGCTGGGTTGTGTTGAAGACTTGGTTCATGTTGGAAAGTCCCGATGGGGAATGTGGTTGCCGTACATGGCGTGTAGACGAGTCCGCGGGACGTAGGCGGCTTGATCCGCTCGTGGTGGCGTAGACTGGCAGGGGACGGCGTTGTTGGAAGAAATTATTCCAGTGGGGTTTTCCATTACTCTACTACAGTCGGAATGCTCGCAGTCACCAAAGCTCTCGTAGCACTTCTCCTCACTGAGACTGGGGCTGTCTCGCTTGTCCGGCGTGCTAGAGTCACTAAGGGCTGTGTCCTCTAACAGTTGGCGGTTGTCATGTTGAGGGTTCTTGGACATCTCATCTTCCACAATCAGCTCATGTGGATCAGGGGTAGTGGGATCTTGGGGAGTATGTGCAATTTGTACTTGGGAAGTCTGTTCAATTGGGACTTGGGAAGGTGCGACGTGATAAATTTGGGACGTGGCCCCAGGAGTCTGTACCTGGTGAAGGATAGTATTGTCGGCGGCGAATGGTTGTTTACGACATTGTTTGTTGCAATGATTCTGGCCACAGTAACGGCAAGGATATGGTGGGGTCTTGTCCACGGTGGTGGAAGGTGCTCTGCTCTGGCGCGGTGATCGTTGTTGGGCAGCTTTAGTGCTGGTGTTATCCCCTTCGTAGGTCAGCTGTTGGGCTAAGCATAACCATTCTTCTGGTCCCGAGGGTTGTGCCATCTTTAAAAGGTTGCCATAGTTACGTGGCACACCGTTGGATAGTGCTTGCACGATGGCACTCTTAGGGAGGTTGATCGCCAATCCTATTCGGACCTTGTTCTTGTAGTAGGTCTCGATCTCGGCCATCGATGTGCATTTAAGTTCATAGAACTCTTGAAGAGTGAAGCTAGGGCGTCGGGGATAGACGGCGCAGAGTGACTCCTTGACCTCTTCATAAGTCTTATTGAGTAGAGCTAAGTCTTGTGCAATTTTGCGAGGTTCGCCTCTGAGTGATGATAGAGCCTTTCGAGCTTGGCGTGCTGGCTCTAAGTTGTGGAAGTTCGGCTGAGACTCAAGTTGTGAGAAGAAGTGTGCGGCAGGTTCATCTCCGTCGTAGGTGATTGCTTCTTCAGACTCACGGTTTAAAAGTTGGTCGAGACAGAGGGTGAGAGTTCGAAGGAAAGCGGCTACAGTAGCGTCGGTCGTTGGTTCTTGTGGAACTTGGTTGTGGGTTTGTTCGATCATCGTGGCTTGGCTTCTTGCTTCTTCATGCTCTGGTATATGAGGGATTTGCTTCCCGGTCAGATCTTATCCTGTCGACTTTCATTGTGACAATATAGTGTTAAATGTGGCGAGGAGAGAAAAATCACACGACGAGTTGTTAGAGGCAAAATCCAGGCAGTCACCCGAGAGAGAAAGTGGTGGCGAGTGAGACGTTATCTGCTGAACGACTCTTTTTTTTCCCTGTGTACACAAGCGGGGCTAACAAAAGATAAGCGCCAGGTGGTGACGCCCCCCTCAGGAATGTGACCAAAAAATGGTCGTAAGTTAGTTTTCTTAGCTTTAGCTGCCCATCTCTCTCTCGTTGGCTGTTGGATTGTTTTATTAATCCTGGAAGAGCATATATTATGACATACATACATTTCTTAAATCTTTAATATTGTATTGGATTATTCTATTTACATATCCGACATTAAAAAGTGAAATCTTAGTTAGGGTCTTTGTAATGATTCCATATGCACATTTTATTCTTTTAAAAAAATGCAGCATACCATGTTTGGCCTTAAATACCCATTTCTTGGTTTTTCAGGAAGCTACTGGGACCAAAAAATATTTTTTGGTCGCAGTGGTTCAGCCTACTCCACGCTGAAGAGCGCCAAAAGCGCGAAACGCGTTCGTGGATGGCTTTTCTTGATTTATCAAGAAATTGGGTTGCCCAAATATCAGGGAACAGGCTAAATCAATGTTTAGTTGATTTCTGTTCCACCAGATGGTTATGCTTAAAGGTGATTGGTTGTTGATTTGTCATGCTTAACTGTGATTGGCTTAGTACCTCCATTGTCGCCATGATTGCAATCTTCCAGGAAGAAGAAGGTCTTTGAACTTAAGTTTTATGGGTCCTGGGCAGTGACCTTTACTTCCTGGATGATGCAATCTTGTTAATTGTTATTCCCTCTTCGCGAAGCCTAACTTTAATAAATCTTTTGACGATGCATTGCATAGATTGTGGTGGGGTTACATATTGCTATATACAGATTATCACATGTATGTGTGGTCTGGTGGATTAAATTGGCGAAACCGCTACGAAGGTTCTGTAATATAATATAAATACTTTAAATAGATTTCACCATTGACCAATGTTATTATTGTTTATTTAAATATGGTATATGTAGATATATTAAAAATGGCATATCCTGACCAGGAGCACATGTGCTTTACAGAAGGCAGAGCGCCATCTGGTGGAACAGAAATCAACTAAACATTGATTTAGCCTGTTCCCTGATATTTGGCCAACCCAATTTCTTGATAAATCAAGAAAAGCCATCCACGAACGCGTTTCGCGCTTTTGGCGCTCTTCAGCGTGGAGTAGGCTGAACCACTGCGACCAAAAAATATTTTTTGGTCCCAGTAGCTTCCTGAAAAACCAAGAAATGGGTATTTAAGGCCAAACTTGCGTAAATACGCTTAGCACATGAAAAAACGAAAGAAAAAAAAAGATAAAAAGATCAGGTGTTGAAATCAATATTAAAAATGGCATATCCTGACCAGGAGCACATGTGCTTTACAGAAGGCAGAGCGCCATCTGGTTGAACAGAAATCAAATAAACATTAATTTAGCCTGTTCCCTGATATTTGGCCAACCCAATTTCTTGATAAATCAAGAAAAGCCATCCACGAACGCGTTTCGCGCTTTTGGCGCTCTTCAGCGTAGAGTAGGCTGAACCACTGCGACCAAAAAATATTTTTTGGTCCCAGTAGCTTCCTGAAAAACCAAGAAATGGGTATTTAAGACCAAACTTGCGTAAATACGCTTAGCACATGAAAAAAAACGAAAGAAAAAAAAGATAAAAAGATCAGGTGTTGAAATCAATATTAAAAATGGCATATCCTGACCAGGAGCACATGTGCTTTACAGAAGGCAGAGCGCCATCTGGTGGAACAGAAATCAACTAAACATTGATTTAGCCTGTTCCCTGATATTTGGCCAACCCAATTTCTTGATAAATCAAGAAAAGCCATCCACGAACGCGTTTCGCGCTTTTGGCGCTCTTCAGCGTGGAGTAGGCTGAACCACTGCGACCAAAAAATATCTTTTGGTCCCAGTAGCTTCCTGAAAAATCATGAAACGGGTAGTTAAGGCCAGAATTGCGTGAGAACGCTACACAATGTGAAAAAAAAATAGTACAAATGTAATATTGTACTGGGATAAGGTGCATAAATTAAGAAAAAGGCTTCTTCTTATCGAGCAACTGAAAGTTGCTGATCGCTTGCGTCATCTATCGGAATAAATATCAACTATTCTCATTGATTTCTAATTATTCCAGAATTGGCCAAATACCCATTCTTGATTAATCAAGAAAAGCTAACCACGGACGCGTTTCGGGCTGTTGGCCCTCATCAGCGTGGTGCAAGCTGTACCTCAACGACCAAAAATTTGGTCATTAAGGCATCCTGAAAAATCATGAAACGGGTAGTTAAGGCCAGAATTGCGTGAGAACGCTACACAATGTGAAAAAAAATAGTACAAATGTAATATTGTACTGGGATAAGGTGCATAAATTAAGAAAAAAGGCTTCTTCTTATCGAGTAACTGAAAGTTGCTGATGGCTTGCGCCATCTATCGGAATAAATATCAACTATTCTCGTTGATTTTTAATTATTCCAACGCGTCCGTGGTTAGCTTTTCTTGATTAATCAAGAATGGGTATTTGGCCAATTCTGGAATAATTAAAAATCAACGAGAATAGTTGATATTTATTCCGATAGATGGCGCAAGCCATCAGCAACTTTCAGTTGCTCGATAAGAAGAAGCCTTTTTCTTAATAAAATAATAAGATATTGTTGAGTTAAAAAAAAAAAAAGAAAAAGGTGCGCTTAAACAGTTTATATTTCCTAAATATTTAATAATTTGTGTATATTGTGTTTAGCAACTTATAACAATAATACATAAATACATTCATGAGCAAAACTTAAGAAAGTTGTACCTTTAGTATGTATATCGGGATTCAGACAATAACACTGAAATATATCACAGTGACCTTTATTGTAGACACACGAGATAACTAAGTGTCAACAAATTTGCCTCTGTCTCCTTCAAAATAAATAAATAATGATAATACGACCGACGACATCAAAGACTTTTCATTATAAGAATGAAGTCAAAAACTTATCCCGGCTTTTATTCTGTCCCCTTTTAGTGTTAGCCATCATATTAGGATGTTGCTCGTCCTCTACCTGAGTTATCCGCACTATGCAACTAGGAAAATGCATTTATATAAATGCATATATTAATAACATATTTACATATGTGCGTGTCTACATGTGACCAATATATGTAAATAAAACAACAGACCCATAGGCTGAGATACTGAATAGTCTACAGGGTCCTGTCTACAGAACCTGCCTTAGAATAAAATTAACGAAACAAAATTTAGAAACACTTTGAAAAATATTTCTTGAAAATAAAGATACTTCGACCAGTAAATCTTTTTATTACCTCGACGTTTCGATAAAAAGATTTTGTCCTCGTCAGGAGCAAACAAAAATTAAACATTTTTTTTTTAGCAAGGCGTTAAAAATCTTTCTAAAGTTCCAAGGGCGTTCTCACGCGATATTTCAAATTTTTGTACAACATCTAAAGCACGAGTCAAAAATGAATATTTAACTCACAAAAGACTATTTATTATCTTTAAAATAAATTATAATATACATATATATAATGAGAAATTATAAACAAAAATAAATATAAAAATAATAATAATATTTACAAAGATTTCCCAATAGTATATATAAATCGATATCTATTACCTACAATTTATACCAACCCTTTTAAACTACTTTTTAAATTTAAAAACAAGTTGTATTGTAGTGGAATATCTTCAAATACATTTATACTTCTTACCCCCATTTCCCGTGATACCCATCCCTCTAAAAATAATCTTTCCTTTTTAAATTTTATATTCCTATGAAATATCTCAATATCATTCCAATCTGGCCTATGTCCTGAATATAATGCATGTTCCTTTGAGAAATATACTGGTTAAATAATCCAATATGCAAAATTTCCTCTATAAAAATGCATATTGAAATAAAAATGAGAAACACAAAATCTAAAAATCTAATAGAGAGATAAATCTTTTATCAAAATACTTTCTCACATAGAGTAAAATAATAAACACTGTGATAATAAAGTGGATCAATAACAAAAAGTGAGAGACGAAACATAAAATTAATTAAAAAACAAAATTGATGGAAAGAGGCCATTATAATATAGAGTTTTAATTTCCATAATGGACGTGTTTGGTCAAAATTAATTTTTCTAATGGATTAATAAATTCACTGAGTGTCTGTCTATCAATGAGGTTAGAGAAGCCTCAATGAAAATTCACTTTGAGGAATAAAAAAAAGGCAAATTGGAAGTTGGCGTCAAAGTTTTTCCAATAAAGATTTATTTAGATGGCGTGGAATTTGACAGTCATTTACTTTTTGAAACTTTTTCTTATTAAATCTCCGAGGTTTTTTTTCCCCAATAATATTTGCATATAGTTCGGAAAACTGTATTTTCTGTGCAAATCAACCCAGATTTCTTTTGTAAATCCTTTCCAAGATTATGGCTGGTATTAAATATCTTTTTTTCACTTGATTTCACTGAAGCAATTTATCAACAAATGTCAATAATCTAAACAACCATTTATTTCTTCCGTCTGCATCAATAAGTTAAATTCCAAGTATAATCTCTTTATCTTAGGAAAGCGTTGTATATATAGAAGAAAAGAAATTTGCATAATTTTATTTTTAAAAATAGCTATTTAAAACTTTTATCTGTGTTGTATTCATCACACCTCCCTCCAAGTGCACATATAATTTCACAAATATGATAATTTTAGAGGTTTTCATATCTATAGTTCTTTATAATTGATAGATTTTTCCTGGTATCATCTGAGAGAGGATCTATGTCCGAAAGCTTCGATTGCTCATCAATTAAAATTTGTTGTTTTTTCCTCTTTTTTTTTTTTATTCTCGTTTGTTTTAGGCATATATCAACGAACTTAGGGTTAACCTAACTACATATTATATGCCAATCTTTAGCAGTGTTCTAAATTCTAATAAGATATCTATGTAACTTTTCTTATTTACATTAGAAAGTCGATCGCTGTATAGTAAAAGTTGGGTAAACACGGGCAAAACTTATCTTCCTGAAATAAAAATTAACTTTGTGTTTTGACATCGTGTTTTATGGGTTTTTTGTGTTCTTTATCAGATCCACGCGAATGTAACAGAGCTATCTATTTCCATCGTTATCGCTATGCAAATTTGGGCTATAAACCGCAGGATGTAAATAAGGACATAAAGTTCCACAGAGACAATCTCAGAGATAACAAAGGATATTTCCGGTATTGTGTTGGTTTACAGCTATATTGACCCCAGTCTTAGTGTGTGATTGGAAGTTTGGTTCCTGTGTTATCTAGGAAGCCTTTAAATCATCTTTATGCAAATATGGTAGTTTAAAGAAAATGTATACAAATTTTGTAATGATACTTTTTTCTAAATATTTAAACACTCTTTCTACAAACTTTTCATACTATTGCCTAATGTTATGGGGGCCTTGCCTCTCAGACTTTAATGACCGATATGTCCTCACTTCTTTTTTCTAGATTCAATTCATTTTGTCTCCTCTCTAATTGTAAATACGCTGCTGTATCACCTCATAAGCATAAATAAATAAATGTTATGGGGCTACACCAAAGATCCAAATTGTGCCTGCAACGTCCCACAATCAATGTCCCATATACTAGATGACTGCCCGCTGTACAAATTCAATGGAGGAATCTCCAATCTCCATTCTGTCACCCCGGAAGCCCTGAACTGGCTGAAGGACTTGCCTCTCAGACTTTAATGACCGATATGTCCTCACTTCTTTTTTCTAGATTTAATTCATTTTGTCTCCTCTCTAATTGTAAATACGCTGCTGTATCACCTCATAAGCATAAATAAATAAATACTATTGCCACGTGGAAAATTAGGAAAGATAAACTCCAGTATGACATCCGCCCAAAATGTGAACGGGTTACACTTATATCGCCTGCTCAAGTCCTTCTGGGGACTTTTCCATCTTAAGTAGGTTCAGTGGTGGGTCTGGTAAGGAGAGTAAGTCAAAAGGTGAGTCCCAGATATGTACAGTGATAATGTAGTTAGCAGATAGTTAAGGAAAGGTTATGAATGTATAAATTGGTACATTAGTGTTATAATACACACGCAATTCTGGCCTTAACTACCCGTTTCATGATTTTTCAGGATGCCTTAATGACCAATTTTTTTGGTCGTTGAGGTACAGCTTGCACCACGCTGATGAGGGCTAACAGCCCGAAACGCGTCCGTGGTTAGCTTTTCTTGATTAATCAAGAATGGGTATTTGGCCAATTCTGGAATAATTAAAAATCAACGAGAATAGTTGATATTTATTCCGATAGATGGCGCAAGCCATCAGCAACTTTCAGTTGCACGATAAGTAGATGCCTTTTTCTTAATTTAAGTTATAATACAGTACAAGTTAATGGAAAGGGGAATGATGAGGGAATTTAATTATTTTATTTATTATAATTTATTATAACTCCAGTATGACACAACAATTTATTTAAGGCAAGAACAAAGATGGGCATATAATAGGTAGTTAGGTTAACCTTAAGTTCGTTGATATGTCTAAAAAAACGAGAATTTAAAAAAAAAAAAAACTTTCATTGATGAGCAATCTAAGCTTTCGGACATAGATCCTTTCTCAGATGATACCAGGAAAAATCTATCAATTTAAAAGAACTATAGATATGAAAACCTCTAAAATTACCATATTTATAAATTATATGTGCACTTGGAGGGAGGTGTGATGAGTACAACACAGTAAAATAAGCAATGAGGGAAGTTTACAGAGTATCAAAATACAAAAAAATGATACTTTCTTAATAAAAATAATAAGAAATACTTTGCTACAATATCATGTATTAACGCGAAATCTATTATAAGAAATTTAAACTATTTTGACTCGTATTGTAACGGCAGCTGGCATGCCTATATACAGTCTACTCTCGTTATAACGCCACCATCCGGATTTTGCAAAAAAGCGACGTAAGGTGAGGGTGGCGTTGTATCGAACACGTTTAAAATGTGAAATTTAAAGATTCAATAAATTATTTATAACAATTAATAATAACAATTTATATTTAAGAGAGTCAATATATAGAATGCAAAACCATCATTAATTGATTAATATGATAAATAGAAAGCATTAATTTATAATTTATTCATAAAAAAATAATTACATTTTCTTGAAGAAGTCTGTGATCACACTTTGTGTTTTCTCTCCCTCACTTATGCCATAGACACGGTGCAACAAATCCGCAGATAGATTGACGTGGTCAGATGTTGCTCTCTTGGAGTGCTCAAGAAACAACAATAGTGATACTGATACTAGACTCTTGGAATGGGTATTTAGATTTACTATGGACATAAGTTTTGAGGTCTGTAGAATTTTACATACAATTATAAATATATACTATTTCCATCGCAGTAAGGGCAGTAAAAATTGTTTAACTTTCAAAAGAATCATACGTTTCTATAATAGTTTCCAATTTTCATAACCGATGGCGCGCAAATGCTTTTTATGTAATAAGGTGCTTTCATTGGATAGCTCAGAATCTTGAATTCCAAGTTAAATGTTTTGTTCTCGTTTTTCACTAGTTTTTAGAATTATTTTATCCGATCGTTAATATGACCTTATCATAGACTTCTGAATATTTAATTCCATATTTTCCATCTGATTTTGTTTTCAAATGAATCATAAATTGCGTAAAACAGATGGCGAGTTAATTCATAATGTTTATATTAAGTCTAAATGAACTTGTTGTTTGCGGAAGAGCAGCGCTCGAAGCATGTTTAGGAATTTATAAATATTTGTATTTCTACTGTACTTAAGCTTATGTTCATAGTTGTTTAAAATCCCTTTTCCAATAGTTTATCTTCAGTATTACTATAAAATAAAAACAGGAAAATACACAAATTAAGCGGATGGTAGCTTAAACTGACAAAACCGCCAAGTAGATTCACAAATGATGAACCAGGCCCTCCCATCATTTTTATCATTGCGGTAAATACACTAGAAATTTAGTTGTTTTTAAAATGATCATACGCATCATAAATAGTTGAAATTTCCTACAAATGAATATATTGTATTATTTTAGGTCCATACGATTTGTTAATTTGTTCCTTGATATGATTTGAGAAGTTTATGGATGGAAACATTTCTATGCGAAGCTGACCTAAAATATATAAAGGCCCCTCCTCTCTCTCCCGTCAACATAGATACAATAACTTTGCTATATATCTATTAGCCATTTTATTCAATCTAGCAGACTCTGGTGGAGGTCAATGCCACAATAACATCTTTGTAAAATTCAGAATGTCACCAGGAGACCATGGTTTGGTTTATGGCTCTCGGCAGTCTAGGGAGAGCTTTGATTTCATGTTATCCGCAAGGGATGCGTAGAAATTACCCTAGAGGTGTTCAGCGCTCTCAAAGATGTTAGTTAATTCAATGGGTGAGAGATATATATATATATATAAATTTTGTCTTGACCCGATAGAGAGAGAGAGAGAGTCTGCAAGGTTGATGAGGCATTCAATCAATAGAGGCATAGTTTTGGCGTCTATTTTGATGCAAAATGCGGCGTTTATTTTTTGCTAAATCTAGTATATGATTGAGGGTCACCCAGAGTTCGAAAATGGCACTGAATTTAATGAAACCTTTCAACGTCATATAATCAAGGAAGGGCATGGTACATCAGTGGTGAATTCTCCCATCTGTTTAGCCAGTTCAAGCTCCAGACCGTTCAACTATTGTTATAGATGGATTCTATCATAGTTTGATTTTGTTGAAGAATACTGGATATATTTTGGGGCTAAGCTGATAATGTTATTTTCTTTTCTTTTTAAAGTTATAATTGTTTCTGTAACTCTATTTATGTGATTACTTGGTGTTTATTGATTTTTTTTCAGCAAGGATGGTTTATAGCATTTAATGTAATCATTTTATCTCATTCAAAGTCCATGCATCACCAGACCAGGTCATGAATATTTTCGCAAAGGGTTTCCACGCCACCCAGGAGGTACCTGCTCAGCGCGTTAGCCTTTGTTTATAGTGGCGCTTCGCCTCCGTAGAAGCCCTATTCCACTCTTCTGGCACAACCAGAGCATCCAACTCGCTCTCGGCCGAGCTGATGGTCCAGGCCCTGCCAGGAACTGGTCTGCCGATGCTATGGACTCCGTCTCAAAGATCAAAGAGTCGGGGGAGAGGAAGACAAAGCCTCAATATCTGAGGAAACAAGTAAATTCGGACAGAGTCTCAAAGCAGACCCGCCTCCACCTCAATTCCCAACCGACTGGCCCATTGTTGGACCGTTGGAAACGAAATTTTTATAGCGCCCTAAAAATTCAATATATTAATATTTATATGAAATAAAAAATAATATGTATCTCTTTAAATAATATATTATATGTTTGAGATATATTTAAAATAATCTCCATCATTTTGAATTCAATATGAAATAGAATTTGGAACAATAAGATTATGACTAAATTTTTTACTTCAATAACCTCAAAAATAATAAAAGAAATATTATTCAAACATTTGTTATTTATATAAAATGCTTTGAAGCTTCGAATATGTATATTTTAAAATATATAAAATGATGAAATGCGGAAAAAAATTGATCAAATTCAGACGTTTGCTATCTCATTTTACATTATCAAATATCAGTTGTCTTTCATACTTCACTATGAATATGCCTTATAGAGAAATACAAGTAAAATTTACAGTCTATTCTCGATTAGAGACTGAGCTATGGGACTCGAAATTTCTGTTCCTAAACACAGTTAGATCTTATTCCAGTGATCACCATAATCCTCATATCGCTGATATACACTGGTCCGCAAAATTAAAGAAACAACATATTTTTTCATTTATCTCAAATTTTATTGAACATACATCAATGAAATTTTATAGACAAATTTATTATTCCATTATTGATTAGAATACCCGAAATCAAAGAATTCTAACCCGTATTTTATGCAAATTAGCCGGTCAAGCAATGATCTTCTTGCAGTCAGTGCATAAATATCTTGGATATTGTTGTTAATATGGGGTGTGATCGCCTTTAACTGATAGACAGGCTCTACATCGGTGACCCATACTAAGAATTGGGGAGTTTATCAGCTCCTGTGAAATCAACGCCCACTCTTGTGTTAAGGCTGTTTCTAGCTCATGAAAGTTTCTAGGAGGGGGTTGGAGGGATGAGATCCGCCGTCTTAGGTTGTCCCATACATGCTCAATGGGATTTAGGTCTGGGGATCGAGCTGGCCAATTCATCCGAGCAATTGCATGGTTTTGGAGAAAAGTTTATTTATTTATTATCATTTACAAAGCACGCGATATCCGTCTTGGATATTTGCATGCATACACAAGTTTGGGAGCTTATTTACAGTAATTATTAATATGATTTTAGTTATTATAATAGAAATTATTAACATATTTGTCAGTTAGTTAACGATTTAATTACCCTATAATGAATATTAATGAACATCACAGATAAGAACAGAAATTTAGAGCTATTTACAGCATATATCTATATATCAGTTATTACAGCCCAGGCTATCTATTACTAAAAAACATTCTACAAAATCTATTAAAATTTATATACATATATCTATTATTAACTATTTGATTTAGACAGTTTATATTTATTTGATTTTTGACTCTCAAGTCCTCTACAAGTCGACAGTCCGTTAGAATATGTACAGGATTTTCTTCTTCTGCACCACATGAGCATTTAGGCGAATCCGTCTTTCTGACTTTGTACAAATATGATCTAAAGTTACCGTGTCCAGTAAAAAATTGGACATTGTAAAAATTTGGCTTGACATATTTGGGTATTTGGGAATCAGTGAAGAAGGACTTGAAAATGGTATTAGTCTTCTCATAATATTTCTGCAATTTTCCCCTTATATAATTAGAAATTATATTCCTACTTGAAGAGTCAAATCGGTTGTAATTTATTTCGGTTTTCAACATGTTAGATTCAATATAATCAGTAATTTTGGGGACTTGTGCAAGTATATGTGTACAATCCGATGATGTTGTACTGTAGGCCTGTATACAATGTTTTAATATATTATATTGAAGAGAATTTAGTTTGTCCTTAGACTTTTTGTTTATGAATGGATACCATATTGGATAACCATAAGTAATTGTACTTCGATATAATGTCTTATACAATATCAGTCTTCGTCTAAAATCTAGACCCCATGCTTTCTTTGTCAGGCCAAATAGGTATCCACTAGCTCTAGTTACTTTTATGATCATTTCATTAACGTGAGGCGTAAAGTCCAGTTTGCTTCTGACTCGGTGATTTTTAATAGTCACTCCTAGGATCTTAAGTTCTTCAACCGGTTTAATTAACTTGCTACCTGAGACTATTATATCGTTATTGCATTTATATAAATATAATATTTTTGTTTTTTCATCTGACAATTTTAATTTACGACTTTCACACCACTTATTGATTTTTCTTAATACATTATCTATTGTCTTTCTTAGTTGTTCAGGGGTTTTATTTCAACATATTAACGTAATATCATCTGCATATCCTATTGTTTCACAATTATCATCCAGATTATTATTCAGTATCTCGTTAACAAGAATATTCCATAATGTGGGAGACAGTGGTCCTCCCTGTGGACATCCTTTACTTAATTTCTTATTAATTTCAGTTGAGGAATATCTAAATCTTATTCTTCTATTATCAAAGTATGATTGTAGAAGTTTTATCATTGAAGCCTGCACACCATCTTCATCTAGTCTTTTCATCAAGGCCGGCCACCATGCATTATCAAACGCTGCACTAATATCCACTGCAATTATTGCTGCATATTCTCTTTTTTTATGTTCTAACGCAATTTTTATTATTTCAGTTAGTGCAGTAATAGTAGACTTCGATCTTCTAAAGCCATGTTGTCGATCACTTAGTAAATTAAAATCTTCATAATATTTTATTATTCTGTTATTAATTATTTTTCAAATATTTTAGAAATGTTGGAATTAAGACATAAAGGTCTATAATTTTTAAAGTTATTAAAATCAGTTTTTCCAGGTTTCGGAATAATTATTGCCTCTGCTCTTTTCCATTCAGCAGGATAGTATTGTAGGTCTAAACATTTTTGAAATAGTTTCACCAATATAGGAGCTATAAATTGTTTAGTGTGCCTTATCATGTTGTTAGAGATGTTGTCTATTCCGGGAGATTTCTTTGGATTTAATTTGTCAATTAAGTCGTTAACTTCAGTAATCATAACCATCTGTTTTTCTTTATTGAGTAGTTTTAAATTATAATTTCTTATACTTTTATGGATGTTTGTATCTTCTTCACATTTATCATCTGGAAATAAGTTATTCAATAATTCCTCACCCTTCTGCAAACATTCCATATCAGTATTACCCTCCAAAATTTGCATATTTCTCTTCCGCTTAGATCCACTTTTGATGTTTTTATACACCTTATATAAGTTTCCATAAGGGTTGTTCGACTTGTTTTCCTCCAGAAAAATTCTCCATGATGCTTTCCTAGATTTTTCTATTTCCCGTAAATACTTATTTCGTATGCTTTTATAGTATTGTTTAATATGATTAGGGCAATTTTTGTTTCTATAGTAACTGTTTCTAAGATAATGACAGTGATCCTTTAGAAGCTGTAAATTCGTATTCCACCACTTATTACTAATATTATTTTTGGTTGTCATATTATTATTTACTTTAAGTGAATTATGTGCTGCCTCAATCAGTATGTTCGTAAGTTCTTTTACCGTTTGATCAATCATTTCTGGTGTATCCACTATGTCTAGTAAGTTTTCAATTTTTTCTCGTTCAGTAATGTTAATTCTTTGACTAAAACTTAACCAGTTCGCATTTTTCTCATTAAATTTCCAAGTGGAATAATATTTTTCTGAACTAAATTGTTCGTTTGTATATATTTCAAAAGATATAGCTACATGATCTGAAATTTGCGATATCTGCTGCGTCTTCCAATTTCTGATCGCCGCAATTGCCTGTTTATTTGTTAGTGTGAGATCAATCACACTTGCATCACGACACGTGAAAGTTTTATTATTATGGATAATTAAGTTTATTTCATCTATGATAGGGATCAGTCTATGTCCATTATAATTTTTCCTGATATCATACCATAACGGAGCTCTGGCATTGAAATCGCCGCAAATTATCACCGGTATATGTAAATTTGTATTAATTAACTTCTTCATAAATTCCTCGTGCTCACTTTTCATTGAATTCGGATGTATATAAATGTTGGAAAGATATATTTTCTTACTTTTTGTTTGTATGGTTATAGTTGTAGCAAATGAGTTAGTGAATTCTGTACTTAATTGAATTTTTAAGCTGCTATTTCTTACAATTATTGCCGTATTTATAATGGGACTGTTCATCAATTGATATTTTGTACAAGGTCCTGGAAATATTACCTCCTCTTTGATTATATAAGGTTCTTGTATCATTACTATATCTGCATTTCTAATTTCATCAGATGCACAAAGCTCATTTATGCAATTTTTGCTTTTTCTGGTATTTTGTTGAATAATTTTGATTTTGTCAATATATAGTTTTCGCCCCATCATTCTGGAAGTTTATTATTGGCCCGCATCTTCTATATGTGTAGAATAGTCTGTTCTTTGTATTATGATTTGCATCTCTTTTTTATAGATTGGGCAGTCTTGACTATTCGGTTTATGCTCCAAATCTCTATTTCTAAAATGTGGATGTTTGACGCAGTTGCAGCATTTAATTGTAGTCGAGCATTCGTGTTCTCCCTCTTTTTCACATTTAATACATTTTTTGGGATTGGGACAGTTATTCCTCTTATGATTAGGATTAAATAAAAAACAGTTCTGACATTGATTCACTAATATTTTATCTTTAATATCGCATCGTTGAATATCCGTGTAAATTTTTCCATTTCTCTTCATAATTTGGTAGACTCTAGGTGAAACCCTCAGTACTACATCTTGCTCTGGTCTATTGGTTTTCATTGGAAATAGCACTTTGATGTCTTCACTGAGTTGAGAAAGTTCAGGGTTCATCTCACATAACGTTGTCGATAAATTAGCTAAGTTGGTCATCTTGTTGACTGATTTTATGACTATGTTTGGATCTCTTAGTTTTGGCTTATATATTTTACTGCATTGGTTTAGATCATCTTGCTTAGTAAAACTTTCTATCATTCGATCTATATCTTGATCTTTAGGCAATTTTATTACTGTACCTTTCCTAGTATTAAATACCTTGCTAATCCTAATTTTATTTCCCTCCTGTCGTAAAAATTTTATACTATCATTCACCTTTTGTTTATTTATTTATTGCGTATGATATTGTTTTTTACAGCACAATACAACAATGTTGGCAAGCCTCTCTAGAGTGGAATGTCCAACCTTTTGTTGTACCTGTGAGATGTTTTGACCTTCATTGGCAGTTATTATGATAGTTTGTTCCTCAGTAATTTGCTTATCTTTTTGAATAAATTTATCTTCCCCATATTTTACCACCTCTGCATACGAGTCCTTGTTTCTGTTTTGTTTTACTATTTGGGATAAATCGTTTCTAATGTCGGTA
Source organism: Cordylochernes scorpioides (assembly GCA_030710605.1). Classification (NCBI taxonomy): domain Eukaryota; kingdom Metazoa; phylum Arthropoda; class Arachnida; order Pseudoscorpiones; family Chernetidae; genus Cordylochernes; species Cordylochernes scorpioides. The sequence continues at coordinate 67,556,898 of CP092880.1, forward strand.
TAATTTTTCTGCATACATTCCCCAATTCCATTTAAACTCTGTTCTAGTTTCACTAATTCTATTACACTATCCTTTAGCTGTTTTGTTGTACTTTTTACATATCCAATATCTTGTTTATTCAACGTTTTTTGATTGTTATCAAATTTGTCTACAAAATATTTACATAATTCATCCAACCTGTCTAATATTAATGCATTCATTGTTTTGCATATCTATTGACAGCGTAAAATTTTTATGAATTGTTAGCGTTATTTAAAGTTTTTAATTTTTTCCAAAAGATTTAGCAATATTAATATATAATTTCAAAATTTAATATGTTTAAATATAAACTGGATTTAAATTTTATTTCAAAATATATAATATAACAAAAATTAAATCAAATTTAAAGTATATTTACCGGAAAATGCGGAGCGATGAAATACACGTCCACTCAGTCTGGCCGCCTGGTGGCAAAAATGTGGAGAAAAGTGTTGACCACACCAGCCCTATGTGGACGGGCATTATCATACATTAGAAGAACGTTTTCTCCCATTTCCAATGCTTGAGGCATCACATATGCTGCCAAGATCTCGTCCCGATACCTCTGTCCAGTCAGGGTTCCTTGCCGAAAAATATGGAGTGCTGTGCGACCGCCCAAGAAGATTCCAGCCCAGACCATAAAACCTTGGCTTCTGTAGGGATCCCTCTCAACCATATTCCAGTAGAGTTGCAGCACAGTAGAACAGTGATTCGTTGCTTCATCCTTTCGACACCACGGCAGTTTTCATCTTTGTGAGCAAGAGTTCAGTCAGGAATGAGCTGAAAAAAATAATCCTGTTTCGTCTGCATTGTATATGTTGGTTGGGTCATATCCGGAGTTGGCCAGCATACTGTTCAAATTTGTAAGGTGTTCATCAATGATAGCTGGAGAAATCGATGCGCCTTCCCCACAGAGCCGTCGTTGCGAAATATGGAATCTCCCTTTAAATCGCTGCAGCCACCCACTGCTGTACGTGAAATTTTCTGGTACGTCCAACTGCTCGCCAAGTTTTTTTGCCTTTTCTCTTAGGAGGTCATCAGTAATAATAATATTATTGGCACGCTTTTGGGTAAACCAGTTGAAGAGAGCGTCTTCCAAGTCACTAAATTTCCCGACTCTTTGTCTCTTTGAAGAACCAACAGTATAATTTTCCCACTTCTCAGCCTGAGTGAGAATATCACGGACAGTTGTTCGTGGAAGTGAGAAACGCTCTCCAATCTCATTCTTCGACATTCTTGCCAACTGGCATATCTCCTTCTTTTCAATGGTGATCGACTCCAGTTTACACTTTTGGGAACTCATGATACGACAATAAGGTTGTTGTGTTGACGTTAGCAAAGGATGAAGCGACTGTGTATCTCCCAGGCACAAGCAGGAAAAGGGTCTGCTGGCTGTTCACACAATCTGTTGTGTCAACAGCAGGCAAAGTCCGGTGCCGCTGGCGGAAAAAAAAAATACAGGAAAAGGGAAGTGGGGGATGAGGGACGTTGTGAGCGGCGCTATAACGAGTGGTTTTTGCTACTTGGGATACTAAAAATCAGCGGCGGAAGGCGAACAGCGAGGGAGTGGCGTTATATCGAGAAAAATACATTGATGTCGATTGGGACAAAACGAAAAAGCGGCGTATGGCGAGGGTGGCGTTATATCGAGTGGCGTTATAACGAGAGTAGACTGTAGTAAATTATCTGATGGTACTCTGTGCAGTTGACTTATTGTAATATATATCACACTAGCGGACCCGCCCGGCTTCGCCCGGGTTTTACCCGAGTAAAGGTTTGTCTAACGAATCTCTCGATAAAGTGAACATTTTTTCCCGGTCCCTTGAAAAATACTCGATAAGTTGAATAAAATCAATATTAATTGGTTCCCTCGGTAATTGGAAGTTAAAGGAATAGTATCTTGCCTTGGAATTGTATCATTATTCTTGTATGGACGTACCTTGCTTTCCCCGGGTTTTACCCGAGTAAAGGTTTGTATAACAAATCTCTCGATAAAGTGAACATTTTTTTCCCGGTCCCTTGAAAAATACTCGATAAGTTGAATAAAATTATTATTAATTGGTTCCCTCGGTAAGTGGAAGTTAAAGGAATAGTATCTTGCCTTGGAATTGTATCATTATTCTTGTCTCAAATAAATTGCCGTGTCATCCTGAATTTTGTCTTTCCTAATTTTCTACATTACAAAATCATCGTATCATCATGATAATATTTAGAGCAGATTGTTGAATTATAACAGATAAATTTTTATATATATAGATGTAAACTTATGTCTGATATATTATGTATGATGTTAGCCTAAAAGAAATAAAGACTTTTCTTTTTAAACTTCCAAATACTTCTTGCTGATTAACGTCAACCAACAAACACGAGGACGTTACACGTGTGATTATTTTTGAAAATAAAATAGGAGGGCCAGGCTCATCAGTGTTGAACCCTCCCAGGGGTTTCGCCAGTTTAATCTACCATCTACCGCTGTAATATTTCATTTGACAATTTTGACATTTAAAAATAGCCTATTGACATATAGTCAACAGTCAAAAGAGAGTTTACAGAGTTTAAAATAGTAGAGAAAATATATATACCAGACGAGGCCTTCTCCGAAGGGAATATTTCATTTGGGTGTTTTCTTCTTGGGAGTGTAGGACGGGTAGAGAAGACAGGACAGGGAGTGTAGGAGGGGTAGAGAAGACAGGACAGGGAGTGTAGGAGGGGGAGAGAAGACAGGACAGGGAGTGTAGGAGGGGTAGAGAAGACAGGACAGGGAGTGTAGGAGGGGGAGAGAAGACAGGACAGGGAGTGTAGGAGGGGGAGAGAAGACAGGACAGGGAGTGTAGGAGGGGGAGAGAAGACAGGACAGGGAGTGTAGGAGGGGGAGAGAAGAGAGGGAGACGTGGAGAGGGTGACACGAACTGACCGTCGATACATCGACCCGCCGTGACAGATCGACAGCCGTCTATCACCCCGGTATCACGATATGATGAGCTGGACACTTCCTGGCCATGTGCAGGCGTCACCTCTTCCGTGGGGGCTCTCTTCACAGATGTCTGTAACAGTTTCCTTATTTACACTTCAAAATACCGTGGTGAAATCAAAATAAGGTACTATTTTAGATGCGTTAGATTCTTTTTGAAATTAAACAATTTCTACTGCCCTTACTGCAATGGAAAAATTAATGGGAGGGCCTGGCTCATCAGTGGTGAACCCTCCCAGCGGTTTCGCCAGTTTAATCTACCATATCGCTGTTATATTGCATTTTTTTGGTTTTCCTTTTATAGCGATACTTTTGTTAGACTCTTGGAATGTATATTTTAGATGAACTATGGACATAAGCTTTGAGGACAGTAGAATTACATACAATTATAAATATATAATTTTGTGAAATCAAGTTTTTTTTTCTATAGTTGGATGTTACTTCTATATTTCCCTTTTTAAAGATAAAAACCAAGTTTTATATCAGGAGTCTAGAGACGTGAAACAATCTGTGGAAAAATCTACCTTTACATTCATGGACAGTACTTAAGGAAGTTGTACATTTTAGCATGTATATCGGGATTCAGACAATAACTCTGAAAGATATTACAGTGACCTTTATTGAAGACACACTAGATAACCAAGTGTGTATACACTCATGGACAGTACTTAAGGAAGTTGTACATTTTAGCATGTATATCGGGATTCAGACAATAACTCTGAAAGATATTACAGTGACCTTTATTGAAGACACACTAGATAACCAAGTGTGTATACACTCATGGACAGTACTTAAGGAAGTTGTACATTTTAGCATGTATATCGGGATTCAGACAATAACTCTGAAAGATATTACAGTGACCTTTATTGAAGACACACTAGATAACCAAGTGTGTATACACTCATAGACAAAACTTAAGGAAGTTGAACATTTTAGAATGTATATCGGGATTCAGACAATAACTCTGAAATATATTACAGTGACCTTTATTGAAGACACACTAGATAACCAAGTGTGTATACACTCATGGACAAAACTTAAGGAAGTTGAACATTTTAGAATGTATATTGGGATTCAGACAATAACTCTGAAAGATATTACAGTGACCTTTATTGAAGACACACGAGATAACCAAGTGTGTATACACTCATAGACAAAACTTAAGGAAGTTGTACCTTTTAGAATGTATATTGGGATTCAGACAATAACTCTGAAATATATTACAGTGACCTTTATTGAAGACACACGAGATAACCAAGTGTGTATACACTCATAGACAAAACTTAAGGAAGTTGTACCTTTTAGAATGTATATTGGGATTCAGACAATAACTCTGAAATATATTACAGTGACCTTTATTGAAGACACACGAGATAACCAAGTGTGTATACACTCATGGACAAAACTTAAGGAAGTTGAACATTTTAGAATGTATATTGGGATTCAGACAATAACTCTGAAATATATTACAGTGACCTTTATTAAAGACACACGAGATAACCAAGTTTGAACAAAATTACCTTTGTCTCCTTAAAAAAAAAAAATAATATAATAATAATAGACGACCGGTGATATCAAAGACTTTTCACTTCCTTAAGTTTTGTCTATGAGTGTATATTTTTTATTTAAAATGATACACCAGTCTATATATTAAAAATAAAGAAGGCATCTCCTGACCACGAGCACATGTGCTTTTTAGATGGCAGAGCGCCATCTAGTGGAGCAAAAATAAACTAAACGTTTATTTAGCTTGCTCCGTGATATTTGGCCAACCCAATTTCTTGATAAATCAAGAAAATCCATCCACGAACGCGTTTCACGCTGTTGGCGCTCGTCAGCGTGGAGAAGGCTGTAACCACAACGTTTCAGTGCATAGGATTTTCTCTCGTCAAGTGGGAAGTAAATAAAACATGTTGAAAGCTTAAAATATCAACTTTGTGGAAAATGTGGAAATATTTCTACCTGACCGAGAGAGGTGTCCTTCCACATA